>BSBK01007396.1:0-77382 GCA_027943335.1 Chamaecyparis obtusa
GTATATACACACGCACATAGATATGTGTGTGTGTGTGTGTGTGTGTATCTGTGTGCATATATGTGTTTATGTATATGTATATATGTCTTATATATATAATAATTATAATTGGTGGTCCCATAATAGTGTCTCCCACTTTTTAGCCAACTTTGACACTGAGATCAACATTCTGAAAAAAGTCCTTCACTTTCAAACACCTATTGCTGCAAAACTAATAGGAATTTGAAGATGTTGTAAGCTAGAGTATTTAATAATTTTCTTTCTAGTTTCTAAATATATATTTTGAAGATGATGTAAGCTAGAGTATTTAATAATTTTCTTTCTAGTTTCTAAATATATATTTTTTAAAACTTAAATTTGATTTGAATCCATTTTTCTTTCTCCTTCAAAAAGTGGTTTGTGTGAAAAGTCAGTATTTTTAAGGAGTGAATGTCACTTATATTAGCATAATGTTTTAATAAAAACTTATTATGATGTAATTAGTTCTAGGTTATATTTTTAACTTCAATATCTAATGGATGGAATTGGTTTCATTCATTTTGGTTCAATATTTTATACTTTATTATGTTCTAAAGTGAGATTAATTGTAATTTAGACATTCCTTCTTTTGGATCGCTCTAACTTGATCTGTATATATCGAAATTCATTTTTACTTTTTTTGATAGAAAGGTAACAAATATACATTTTTCCTACATATTTTTCATAATTTTTTAAATTTGTAAGTTACTAGTTTTCCTGAAGCGATCAAAGAGATAGGTTTTTGAATGGCTAAACAACCTATGTTTAATTAAAGTTAATTTTCAAAGTGACAATGAACTCAATATGTATTAAAATTATACTCTCTAGAAAGCTTACTCAAAGTAGCATCGTCTAGCATTTTTTGTTTTAGAAGATCATCTTGTTTAGTCTTTTTTTTTGGGCCATGAAATACTTTTTGTTTTGCATCCTAATAAAAATTTCAAATTTGGGGTCTTCGTGTGAAGACCCCTTGGGAAAAATCTGATGGGAAAAAGCCCCACCATACTTTTACTTGACCTAGTTCACCAAATTAGGTCGGCTAATTATGGTATTTTTTTTGGCATGGTATAAAGAAAATGTCTTTTTTTTCATTTGTCACACAATTGCAATCAACTTAATTCACATTTTTTACTATTGCTCTGATTTTTTGAAGACATTTTTTTGGAGGATAATTGCTATTGGTTTTTTTATCAAAGACATGTTTTTGGAGGAGAATTTCTATAGGTGTTTTTATCAAAGACAATTTTTTGGAGGAGAATTGGTATTGGTGTTTTTAAGAAAGATGGTTTTTTGGAGAGGAGAATTACTAGTAAGGTGATTTTTTCTAAGACATTGTTTTGAGAGGAGAATTACTATTGCCAAATTTTAGAAGAATTTTTTTTGGAGAGAATAAATGGGGAACAAGAAGGGAAGACAAAGTAAATCTGCAAGAAAAAGGTGACCTAGTACTAAACAAAGAAATCATGAAGTTGCATTGACGTATTATTATACAACCAAAGAAGGTATGGACCTATCTAGCTCTAATTTTGTGTTCCCAACTTTTATGGACCTATGCTCTATTTTTCTCTAATTTGATTTATTTTTGTGCATGTAGCTCATATTCAACATGGTCAAGGTGAAGGAGAAGCTCAAGTGGGAGGGTCAAAATAACTTCAATAAATGAACGTTGAAGAAGGGTCGGGATCAGTTCCTATGGAAGCTCAGAAATTTATGTTTGAGAAGGGTCTGAATCACGTGCTCCTATTGGTATGGATGAACTTATAGATATATCTCAAACTATATCTATGGATGTGGAGGAATTGAGATCATTTTCTAATGTTCAAAACTTTAAGTCTTGCTAAGAAGAGGTCAATGAATAAGATATCAAGACAAATATTGGCTAAGTTTCATAATTTTGAAATAATTGAACAAGCCTGATTTCTTTTAGTTGTACTTATAAACAAAAATTTGGAAGAGGCATTAAAATTATTGGGTATAGACATGACATCAAAGAAGAGAAAAGTAGTTGACATGCAAATTGATATGACTAAAAAATATTAGGAAAGGTTTGAACTAGGTAGGGAAGCGATCTTGAACTAAAGATAATACCATTACAAGAAGAGTTATGTTGACATCCATTGTAGGTAACACTATGCCCCAAAATAGACAAATATCTTCAATTTCATCTCAGATTTGTTTTAGTAGGAAAAAAAATATCATGATATATTAAGAGGGGAATGCTTTTGGATGTAGCACCTTGGAAGGAAATTGGGAAATAATGTGTAGAGATCCTCATTTTGATAGGATTGATGAGGGGATCAATAATTTGATCATACTATTTTGGAATGATAATACTCTTCCTTCATTAAACAGTAGAGATGTTATCAGACATAAAATTGTAGCTAATCAATAGGAAAATCATACAAAACATTGGTTGGACACAACACAACATGAAATGTATGTGTCATTTTGTAGTTCAAACCCTAATATAAATATTGTGAAAACATTGTTTGAAATATTGAAGCCATATTATGTGAGAATAAACAAAGTGTTTTAAACTTGTTTTTGTTATTATCATATTGAATTTGATCTCAACTATCAGGTTTTTTGAAAGTTTATAGAAGACACTTATTGGTTTTGAATATTCTCCTCCTACTAGATGAAGTGAGTTCATATCATTCATTTTATGCGACAAAAGAGATGATACAGTTGGTTAAATAAAGGAATATGTGAAACATGTGCTTTTTAGCCCTTTTTCCTTTGAAAAATAAAAATATTGATGTAAAAAAGATGGTAAATTGTAAGAGTTACAAATATGTAAAGAATGAAACAAAATTTGGGAAAGAATCCAAAATATTAGAATATGTTGAAGAGGAACTAACTGTTGGAGCATTTATGGACAAATTTTAAAAATTGATTCAACCCTACATTCATCATGCATTTTTGGCAAAGTTGCAAGCACAACAATTCCAAATACAGAGAGATACTCTCTCACTTGGAACTATTCTATTAGTTATTGATTTGGCAGAGAATTATTCATTTGTTCATCATAAGGAAGTTCAATTAGAATACTGTTTTTTAGAGCAGATTACTATTATCGTACATGTGTGTTATCGACATGCACAGTTATATTTTGATGGTATTCAAAGCACATTTAAAGCATGGGTCATCAAGAAAGAATATCATTATTATATAAGTGATGATAAAGAGCATGACATTCAATATGTAGAACACTGCTTCAAGATGTTTTTTGCAAATTTGAAAGAAAGACACGTAAAAATTGATAAAGATAATTTTTGGTCAAATGGATGCGTTGCACAATTCAAATCATCCAGACAATTTTATACACTGTGTAGATATCATCGTAATGAAAATATACCACATGTCTGGTGTTTATTTGAGAGTTGACATGGAAAAGGTGAACATGATGGTGCTAGAGCTTGCATCAAACGTGCTCTACAAAAGTATTAAATGAATTATAAGGGAGTTCATATAAAAAATGCACATGATGTTGTTGAATAGTGCAGGATATATTTTGCATCAAATGAGGATGGAACATCATCATGAATGACATAAGCAGTACCACATAGAGAATTTTGGGAGATAAAAGGTATGTATGTGTTTCTAAATTTTACATTCTTTATTTAAATTTATAAAATGAAATTTATATTATGTATGCATGTGTTTAGGCATGGATAGAAAAACTATGCATGGTTGCAAGCGGATAGAAAAGATGGGATCTTTGCATCTAGTTATGTGTAAAAATTGTGACAATTAGATGTTGAACACCAGGGACTACTCACGCTTGTCATTGTATTCTTGGCAACTATGAGGGATGAAACAATCATGAATGTGGAGATGTAGATGCCTAGAATATGGTGCCACTTGTTGTTACTAATATATTTGATAGAGATGAAGATGAAAACTTTGATGATTTTCCTTTGATTTCTACAAATTACGATCATATTTTAGGATTGGTCAAAATTGGTAAGTATAATAAATTGAGTTTCACATTACATGGCATTGACTTGAATGTGTGTGTGTGTGTGTGTGTGTGTGTGTGTGTGTGTGTGTGTGTGTTTTAGAATAATCAAGAGAGGGGTGAATCAGTTAGATCAGTTATGCTATAGTGCCAAATATATTTAGATGTCCTTCACAAAAAAATTCAACCAAATTATGTAGCTCGGTAACATAAAATATCAATCTGTCTATTCACTTTACTAATTACCAGTAAATATCCAACTATGGTTACCAACTAAATCAACTATGCAGCATGTAAAGTATGATAGAAAAACAATCATAACAAATAACACATAACACAATGATCTAATGTGGAAACCCTGTTAAGGGAAAAACCCACTTGGGACTGGTAACCCAAAATAATTCACTCTTCTGAAGTGAACTCAGTGAAGAGCCAACCCTATTAAAGGTTACAATACATAGTGTTAGGTGTGACCTGGTTAGAGGATTTATAACCAACAGTTAAATTTTGACCAACATTCACTATGGGGTCAACAAGATAACACTTTCAATTCAATAGAATGTCATATGATAGTACATAAGACTGTCAAGTCCACTTGGCTAAGAGGATTTTTGAATCAATGGTTAAACCGATACAATAATGATCTGATTCAAATAGAACTCAATTGCAGATATTTAGATCTATGTTAAGTCCTTAGAAATAATCCTCTAATCACTAATAAATTCACTTCCTTCAATACCTCAACTTTCTTTCAATCGGTAAATGATTCTCTGACGCTCGCTAAACCTTTGCAGCTTAGTTCTTCAATAACCAATTTGATCAAGAATGCATGAATATAGTCTTCGTGTGAACTCTCTACAGTCTCCTTCTTTCGACATTGTTTCAAATATGAAACACATATCTCTTATATAGATAGGTGAAACATTTTCATATCCACGATTAGATTTTTCCACTTAATCTCCTTCATCCATTTTGTCACTTAAATCTTCCTTGGTAGATGTTTTTATAACAAGTTTTGGTGTAGGAGGACACCTAGGCTAACCTCCATGCTTAGTTTTTTTTGTCTTATACTTGACTCTAGCCAAGTCAAGAAGAGTAGATTAGTTTTTTTTAAGACCTTAGAAGGTCATTTTCTATGTGGGCTAAGTGAGTTAGTCACTAGGACTAAGGTCACACAAATAGCCAATGTTAGTAGTCTTTAAGTCCTTAGTGTTAGTAGTTGAGATAGAGTCTTTAATGCATTCTAAACACATAATGTTGTTCTAAAGATGCCTTAGGGTAATTAATGGTCTTGGATTTGAAATATTGGAGGTTATGAGTCCTAAGAAGTAGGATGATTGCATAAATGAAATATGCCAATTGTTGCAAAGAAGTTGTCATGACACAACTCGGTTATCATTGGATCCCCTTGAGAATAGGAGGTGGGAGATAGGCCAAAAGGCCCTAAAATGAAGGAAATAGCATCTTATGTTTATGAAGGCTTGAATTTCTAGGTATGGTATTCATTGTAATAGTTTGAGTTTGATAATAGAGCTCTACAACACTGTTACCAGGAATATCCCAAGCTTTTGTGATAACAGTTATATCTAATGGGTTGAAAGCGCTAAGTTAGTGATTACATAGTGTTCTTTAGGATATTTGAAGACAATTTCATTCAGGAATCAAGTTTTTTTGAGAAGTTTTACTATGTTAGTTAAATTGTTTTTTTTTAGAGCTTCCACTTGTTCTATTATGACAAGTCGGTGCTTTCATGCCTCCCCCATGAAATCTAGCCATCGAAAAAACATAAGAATAGATGGAAATGATAGGGGAGTCATTAGTGTACACATTTTTAGGATTAGGAGTTGTCAAAGTTTGGAGAGCTATTTTTAATGCCAGGCCCTAGGTGAGCATATAGAGCCCAGTTAGTGGTCTTGGTTATGAGAGTTTGAATATTTCTTGTAGGGTTGGAAGGTACAGTATAGCTCTAGTACGTTTTATAGAAGGTCATCATCTTATCTTCACATACTATGAGGATTGAGCCTATTTCAATCCATTAGATCAATTTTTAAGCAAGATTTGTACAAGGTTATAGTTAGTCCTAAAAATTAGGCCTATTAGCCCTAGTTGTCCTAGATTGTAGGAAGGAACTGTACAGATGACCTAGGAAGGAAAAAATTATAGAATCCTTTGTAAAATACAAAAGGCTATCCAAATCCTAGATTGGTTTTGTAAGGTCTTTGGAAAATTTTTGCAAGAATTGGCAAGAAGCTTCTGCAAAATGCTACAAGGATTAGGCCTATTTTTAAGGTCTCTAGATGATGAACTATTGAAGGTAGTAAGCATATGATTCAAGATCCTTCTAAAATAGAACAAATGGACCAAGTTATGAATGTTTTCACAAGGATGAAGACCTCTGCAATGAAGATTGAATTTGGTGAATAATTGGCACTTAGAGCTTTCTAAGTGAGTGAGGAGAATTGTACTAAATCTAGGGTTTTTGTCTTTCAAGGTTAGGCACAAGAGTTAGAACACTTAGAGAAGAGTTAGCATTGGACTGAGTTAATCATCTAAGCCAATTAGCACCTAGAGGAGACTAGGTTCCTAGAAGAGACAAGTTAGGTCTCTTGGATCCAGTGAAAGCAAGCCTTGGAACACTCACATGATATTGGTATCAGAGTTTGAATTGATCAGGCTTGTGGTGGATGTTGCAGCCTACTGAATCAGTGGGAGAAAATACACTAGTTGGATTAGTAGAAGACAAAACCATGATGAATAATGCTGAGTTAGCCAAGAAGGTTGAGAAACAAGAAGAAGACAATAAGTTGCCAAGAGCAAGACTACCTCAAATAGAGAAGCTCTTAGGTGAAGTCCAAGACAAAGCTGATAAGGTTAAGGAAAAGATTGACCAAAAGGAAGAAGCTGAAGCAAGGGAGAAGGAATTAGAGTTGGAGGAGGAAGTGATGCAGGAGCATCCCAGGATCAAAGCTGTTGACTCACATGTGGGTTTTGGTTAAGATTTACTATGGAGGGTCATAACTTTTGACTTAGATGTGGGTTTGGCTTAAATTTTACAGGAAGTTGTGTGAGGAGGAGTTATTTAGGTTGCCGATGGAGGTCAATTTGATAGGTGGCTGTTTCGACATTTTTCTGGGAGCCTGAAATATCATCTTGGCCTCCGAAATTGGCTTTTTGTGTTTTGTTTTAGTTTTTTAGAAAGTTGTTTTTGTAATAAATCTGAAATCATATTCTTGATTTCGTAGATTAGTTGGAAATTCATCTTTCCTTATTTGTGGGCATCTTTTGGGAAAAATTAGGATTCATAGGATGGGTTTTGAAAATTACCAAAAATGGAAAAATATAATTTTTTCTGAAAATCTACCAAATATGGTAATTTTCTAGAATTGTAATAAGTAGTCATTTTCTTTCATTGTAGAGGCAGAGTAGAGTTGGAGAAGTTTAAAGAAGAATATGGCATTCTGAAACTTTGGTGTTCTGTATTTTTTTGAGTTATTGTTTGAAGGGTTTGGGATACATCATTTGGTATCAAAGCAGGAAGATGGCTAGAAGAGGAAGAGGAAGAGGAAGAGGAAGAGGAAGAGGAGGTGTAACGCCAATGCAAAGATTGATGCTGGATATGCAGAGGTAGATTGAATGACTCAATGAGGGACTAGATAAACAAGGAATACATAAAGGCGATGAATTTGATGAAGAGAGAAATCAAAGAGGTACTGACCAAAATGAAGAAAATATAAAAGAAAGGCTAGAAGAAATGAGCTATGAAGATAGAGTTCTCAGGGCTTTAGAAGGGAGAAGTGAAGCAATCAAGATTGACATTTCTGACTATGCTAGTAGTCTTAAGCCAATAGAACTAATAGATTGGCTAAACGAGATGGGAAATTTTTTTGAATGGAAGTCTATGACAGAAGAAAAGAAGATGAGGCTTGCATACACAAAGTTAAAGGGACATGCAATAATCTGGTGGGATCATCTCCAAAAGGAGTGAACAAAGAAAGGAAAGGATAAAATTAAAACATGGAGAAAAATGGAGAAAAAGTTGAGACAAAAATTCTTACCTGTGGATTATGCTCAAACACTCTTCTGAAGGTTTCAGAATTTGAAATAGAATTTTTGTTATGTGCAAGATTATATAGATGAGTTTTATAAGCTTTCCATCCATATAGAACATCAAGAAAGTAATGAACAGATGGCTGCAAGGTATGTGAATTATTTGAAATACACTATTCAGGATGAGCTAAGCATGCATCAGATCAACTACATGGAGGATGTCTATCAGTTGGCTCTCAAGGCTAAAGAAAAAAAAAAGGCATTACAATCAAAGAAATAGAGAAGGATGAAGGGGTACATCAACCCCATATCGAGGAGGCTCAAGTTCCAATAAAGGAGGTGAGAAACAAGAAGAATCACATTAGACTCCATCAAATCAACAAAGATGAAGAGGATTTCAACATGGTAGAGGCTATGGTAATGGAAGAGGATGGGAAGGCCAAAGAAGGCCATTCACTTGTTTTATATGTGGAGAAGAAGGATACATGGCCTTTGAGTGTTCTAATTTTAACATGCAAAATGGAAATCATGGAGGGCCATGCAGAGTAAACCTAGCCCAGGTTGACAATGAAGAATCTAAACAAGTAGTGTCCCGAGATATCGGAGAAAGTCTCATGATGAGAAGGATTGATTATTCCTACAAAGGAGGAGGTAGAGGAGAAAGGTGTTGATTATTCATGGCTTTGAACCAACATATTCTGAAAAAGGTGTACCTCAGGAGGAAAGGTTTGTCAAGTAATTGTTGATGGAGGTAGTTGTGAGAACATGGTTTCTAAAGAAATGGTGGAGAAACTGAATCTCCATAGTGAAAAGCACCCTCATCCCTATCGGATTGCATGGTTCAAAAAAGGTAATGAAGTTATAGTAGATAAGAGGTGCCTTATCAAATTTTCCATAGGAAAGGTCTACAAAGATGAGTTATGGTGTGATGTGATTCCAATGGATGCATACCATGTCCTCCTAGGTCGGCCCTAGCAGTATGATAGAAAGGTTATTCATAATGGAGAAAGAAATACTTACATCTTCTGGAAAGATGGATCCAAGGTAGTCTTTCTACCTCTCAGGGATGATGGAAAAGATGAAAGTATGCTATTTCAAAAGGAACTTGTCAAGGAGATGAATGTAACAGGGTGTTGTTATGCCTTGGTAGTGTAAAAGGGGAAGGAAGAAGACTTGATGATACCACAAAAAGAAGCTACAGTGTGGGAAGAATATTCAGATGTCATTCCAGAGGGACTACTAGATGGGCTCCCCCCAAAATGAGGTATCCAACATCATATTGATCTTATTCCAGGAGAAAGTCTTCCCAATCAAGAAGCTTACAGAATGAGTTCGACACAACACACATAACTGAACAAACAAGTAACTGAGCTTATACATAAAGCTTTAGTTCAAGAAAGCATGAGCCCCTATTCTGTCCTGACATTATTAACCCCAAATAAAGATGGAACATGGAGGATGTGCATAGATAGTCAAGCAATCAATACGATAACCATCAGGTATCATTTTCCTATCCCTCATTTAAATGATATGATGGATGTTCTTGCTGGAGGAACACATTTCACTAATATTGATCTACAAAGTGGGTACAACCAGATCTACATTTGAGAAGGGGATGAATGGAAGACCACTTTCAAAACTAGGGATGGTTTGTATGAATGGAAGGTTATGCCTTTTGGCTTATCAAATGCACCTAGTACTTTTAGGAGACTCATGAATATTGTGTTGCATCCCTACATTGGAAAGTTTGGAGTAGTTTATTTTGATGATATAATGATTTTTAGTAAGGTAAGGGAAGAAAATCTGCAACACTTGACGATCATATTGGGGGTATTAAGAAGAGAGAAACTCTATTCTAATTTGAAGAAGTGTAGGTTCATGCAAGCAAGCTTGGTTTTTTTGGGATCTATCATTTATGTAGATGGTGTCAAGATGGATCAAGAGAAAGTTCAATCCATTCTTGAATGGTGTAGTCTATGTAGTATCACTGAGGTGAGAAGTTTTCTTGGTTTGGCTAATTTCTATAGAAAGTTCATTCATAATTTTAGCAGCATTGTAGCACCTATGATAGACTGCACTAAGATTCACAAGTTTTCATGGACCAAAGAGGCTGAAGAGAGTTTCTAGTATCTAAAGAAGAAGATCACTAAAGCTCCTATATTGGCCCTACCAAATTTTGATAAAGTGTTTGAAGTGGACTGTGATGCCTCACATGTGGGCATTGGTGTTGTACTTAGTCAATAAGGTATTCCCATTGCCTTTTTTAGTGAAAAATTGAATGATGTGCGAAAGAAATATTCTACATATGATATAGAGTTCCATGCCATTGTGCAAGCTTTGAGACATTGGAAGCATTATCTAGTACCCAAAGAATTTGTGTTGTTTACAGACCATATTGTTGTAAAATACTTGAACACACAAAAGAAATTGAATACAAGACATGCAAAGTGGGTCTCTTTCCTACAAGGGTTTACTTTTGTTCTCAAGCATAAATCTGGGAAATAGAATCAAGTTGCAGATGCCTTGAGCAAGAAAGTTGTGCTTTTAACCATCATGGAAATAAAAGTAATTGGATTTGATGGAATCAAAGACTTGTATGAATCTAATAGTGACTTTTGGGAGGTTGTTGATTAGTTGAAGAATCCTATACCTAGGCACGTTGACACTATTCAAGGTGAGTATCTTATGCAAGATGGTTATTTATTCAAGGGAAAATAGTTGTGTGTTCTTGTAGGCTTAATGAGGAAAAATATTATTAGAGGATTTCATAGTAGTGGTATGGCTGGGCATTTTGGGAAGGATAAAACAATAGCATTGGTAGAAGATAAGTACTAATGGCCATAAATGAAGCAAGATATGACTAGGTTTGTGGAAAGGTGTCAAATCTATCAACTAGCCAAAGGGCACTTGTAGAACACCAAATTGTACATGCCATTACCAGTACTAGTACGACCCTAGACAAACTTGAGTATGGATTTTGTATTGGGACTTCCACATACATAGTGAGTTAATGACTCTATCTTTGTAGTTGTGGATATATTCTAAAAAATGGCTCATTTCATTGCTTGTAAGAAAACTAGTGATACCACTAGGGTGGCCAAGTTATTCTTTTCTAAAATAGTCAGATTACATGGGGTTCCAAAAATGATCACCTCTAATCAGGATACTAAGTTCTTGAGTCATTTCTAGAGGACCTTATGGAGGAAGATGGGGACAAAGTTATAGTTCAGTAGTGTTTATCACCCACAAATTGATGGGCAAAAAAAAGTTGTAAATCATAATTTGGGTAATTTGTTGTGATGTATTATTGGAGAGAAGCCCAAAAAATGGGATTTGGCATTGCCCTGGGCATAATTTTCTTATAATAGCTCGGTGAACATGTCAACTAGTAAGTCACCATTTGAAGTTGTCTATGGTAGAAATCCTAAGGGTGTTCTTGATTTGGTGCAACTTCCCTTGGGTGACAAAGTCAGTGATGATGGAGAAGCCTTTGTAGAGAAACTCTACCAGTTGTAGGAAGAGGTGAGACATAAGTTACAGGACATCAATGAGCGGTATAAGGCTTCCACAGATGCTACTAGAAGGTATAAGGTTTTTAGTGCAGGTGATCTAGTGATTGTTTATCTAAGGAAGGAGAGGTTTGCTACTAGGACTTATCACAAATTGAAATATAAGAAAATTGGTCCCTACAAGATTCTGAAGAAGATTAATGATAATGCTTATGAGGTTGAGCTCCCCAGTGGTCTTGATATTTCTCCTATGTTTAATAATTTTGATTTATATACTTTCCATGGTAATGATGCCTCTATTGAAAATGAGGATGAGGTAGACTGGATGCGCACTATCCCCATCAAGAAAAAGGAAAAGGTTGCACAAGTTCTAGACAAGAAGACTTTTCAAACTTGCCAGGGTGACTATAATAGATATCTTGTGCAGTGGGAAGGGTTGACATCGATAGATAGCACCTAGATTACAAAATGGGATTTGAAGAAGCTAGATGAGCCTAAATGGAAGCAATTTGAGAACCAAAACTTTCAAGAGCTGTGTTCTTTTCAAGAAGGGTAGAATGATGCAGGAGAATCCCAGGATCAAAGCTGTTGACTCAAATGTGTGTTTTGGTTAAGATTTACTTCGGAGGGTCATAACTTTTGACCCGGATGTGGGTTTTTGCTGAAATTTTAAAGGCAGTTGCGTGAGGAGGAGTTATTTAGACTCTCGATGGAGCTTAGCTTGATAGGTGGCCATTTTGACATTTTTTTGAGAGCCTAAAATATCATCTTGGCCTCCAAATTTGACTTTTAGTTTTTTTTTCAATTTTTTAGAAAGTTGTTTTTGTAAAAAATTTGAAATCATATTCTTGATTTCGTAGATTAGTTGGCAATTCATCTTGCCTTATTTGGGGGCATATTTTGGTAAAAATCAAGATTCGTAGGATGGGTTTTGAAAATTACCAAAAATAGAAAAATCTAAGTTTTTTGAAAATCTAGCAAATATGATATTTTTTTGGAATTGTAATAAGTAGTTGTTTTCTTTCATTGTAGAGGCAGATTAGAGTTGGAGAAGTTTAATGAAGAATATGTCATTCTAAAACTTTGGTGTTCTATGTTTTTTCTAAGTTATTGTTTGAAGGGTTTGGGCTACATCAAGAAGCACCAACACCTGACCCTATTCTTCCTGAAGAGTCATTCTTAAAAGCATTGAAAGCACAAAGTGGCAAAGCTCAAGTAGAGTTGGTAGAGGAAGAAGTTCTAACTCTAGCTCTAGTGGAAGGAATCATGGACAAGGAGGAAGAGGCAACTACTTTGACAATATGAAGTGCTACCATTGCAATCAAATGGGGCACCCTACCTATAGATGCCCAAAGAAAGGTAGTTCATCACAAGGAGGTTACAAGAGAGATAACCTAGTTCAAGATGAGTCTAATTCAGTAGAGGCGCATGCTAAAGTACCATTGAATTCAAAGGAGGGAGAGAACCTCATGATGCGGAGAACTTTGATCAAAGAGTCGGTGAAGGAAGATCCAAGCCAAAAGAGGTCTTTGTTTAGGATAAAGTGTAAGATGATGCAAAAAGTATGTATGGTCTTTATTGATTAAGGCTCTACTAACAATATTGTGTTAGAGGAAGTAGTTAGCAAGCTAAACTTGACAAGGATACCCCACACCAATCCTTACAAGGTCACTTGGCTCAATAAAGCCCAACATGTGTTAGTGAATGAACAAGCATGGGTGGAGTTCTCCATTGGTAGGTACAAAGACAAAGTGTTATGTGATGTGTTGCCTATGGATGCATGTCATTTTCTCTTAGGTAGACCATGGAAATTTGACCGCCAAGCCATACGTGATGGAGGAAAGAATTAATATTCTTTGAAGAAGGACAATGTGACCTTCAAAATATAGTCATTATTGGAAGATGCTGAGGTAAAGACAATAGGTCCAAATGTGCTCATGGTGGGTGGAAAAGAGTTATTAGAGGCTATGCATTGGTGTTAAGACCAAAAAAGGGAGATGAAGGCAAGGTGACTAACAAGACAAAGTTACCAAAGGAAACTCAAAGTATGCTGCAGACCTACCAAGGTATAGTAAGTGATGGAAAACCATCAGCCTTACCCCCTAAGAGAGCCATAATTCATAGGATAGACCTTATCCCAGGAGCTACCCTACCTAAAAAAGTAGCCTACAAGATGACCCCTCAACAAAATGAGGAAATAGCAAGACAAATACAAGAACTCCTAAACCAAGGTTTCATCGGAAAGAGCATTAGTCCATGTGTCGTACCCACTATACTTGGACCTAAGAAAGGAGGAATTTGGAGGCTCTATATTGATTCAAGGGATATCAATAGGCTAACTATAAGGTATAGGTTCTGTATCCCTAGGATTTAAGACTTAATGGATTGTCTAGGTGAAGCTAAATACTATAGCAAGATAGACTTGAAGAGTGGCTATCACCAAATAAGAATACATGAAGGAGATGAGTGGAAAAAATCCTTCAAGACCAATGAAGGGTTGTATGAATAGCTTGTCATGCCATTTGGATTATCCAATGGCCCCTCCACATTCATGAGGCTCATGAATGAAGTCCTCAAAGACTACATAGGAAAGTTCAGAGTTGTATATCTAGATGATATACTAATCTATAGCAAGACAAGGAGTGAGCACTTAAAAACATTTTGGAGTTTTTTTCAAGAAGTTACATGATGAGAAGTTGATGATCAACTTGGAGAATTATGAGTTCATCAAAATAGAGCTAGTATAGCTTGCATTTGTCCTATCACATGGAAATCTAAAAATGGACAAAAGCAAAGTGGAGGCTATCATGAATTGTCCTACTCCAAGGACAAAAAAAGAGGTAAGAAGTTTTCGTGGCCTTGCACAATGTTGCAGGAGCACCCTTCTAAGGGCTCCCACCAACCAAATTTTGTTGTGAAGCACTTATTTAATGAAGCATGTAAATAAAAATAAGAACTTGGCTTGGTGTGTTGGTCTAGGCCTAGGCTAGGTCCTAGAAGTTTAGTTGGTTATTCCTTATAAGTAGCACAATGACTCAGTGAAAGTTGTCATCCTAAGTTCATTGATTTACTATGAGTTAGAAGTTTAAGGATAGGTGTTTGGTTGAAATATGAGCACATGTGTGCTTAAGGAGGACCTAAAAAATGGTCATTTGCAATGTGAGAGAAAAAGCTACTCAAGCAACAAAAAGTTGCTCGAAAGTTGTTGGCAACTTTTCAAAAGTTGCTAAGCAACTTTGCTCTTTGTATTGACTAACCATGCTAAGAGGCTCAAAAGCCCTAACTAAACACTCACCCTAAGGAAATGACTATTAAAGTCACAGAAAACCCTAATACATGGGTTTGCACTATTTTTGTACGATGATTATACAGGATAACCAATCTGAACCCCTAAACTGTGTGACATTGACTGTTATTATGTTATGTTTTAAGAAAATAGAAGGAAGTGTGTGAAATATTTGAATGGAACATTGTTCATAGTATCTTTTCTTTCATTTTGTGTGAATTAGGAGTAGGTTTTTCAATTTCAATTTATATTTTGTTCATTTCTCTATTTTGACAGTGCTCTACCAGTTTGGAGAGCTTTATATAAATGGGATTGTAGTTGTTGTTACCACCATGGGATTACCATGGGACTTTGGATTCTAAGAACATAGACCCTGACCTATATTTCTAAGGAAGCAGGGGCCCAGCAAGTGGAATCAAGCATTTTTTTGAGGAAGCCCTAGGCAAGCTAAGGCCTAGCTCGACTAGAAGTAAGCAGTAGTGCAAGAGCTCTAGCAGATAGTGGGAAGATTTTGAAGGCACACCCTTTGGAGGGACTCAAGGGACATGGGAGAAGAAAATTTTGTGTGAAGGAGAGACCCTAAGGAATTCAAGAAAGGTCTTGAAGGAAGTGGACAGATCAGTGACTCTGTGAAATCCTACAAACCATTAAAACCCTCAATGTTGGCACAGGCATTGTACGACATGATGGAGACCTAAGACTCCAAGAAACCTTGAGGAGTGGGAAAATGATTGAGTGTTACTTGAGAACCCTAGTCCTAGTTCTATGAGAAAAAGTTGTCTAAAAGACTATAAACTC
Source organism: Chamaecyparis obtusa (assembly GCA_027943335.1). Taxonomy (NCBI): domain Eukaryota; kingdom Viridiplantae; phylum Streptophyta; class Pinopsida; order Cupressales; family Cupressaceae; genus Chamaecyparis; species Chamaecyparis obtusa. The sequence continues at coordinate 15,620 of BSBK01007396.1, forward strand.
GGAGCGAGGGCTAATTAGGCCTCTTCCTTGTAGCCCTATTTTGGGAAGGAAGTGTCAGAGTGATGGATGACAAAACCTTGTTAATGCTTTGAATTTGTTTCAAATGTCCAAAAAACATCTTGAAACTCATAAAATTCATTATTTGAGCTTGGGAATAAGTTGAAACATAGTAGACCCTTATAAGCCTATGTAAGGGATAGTAGCTAAAGATCAAAGCTTGTAATGTTGGAAGATGAAATAGTTTAACTTGGTGGGTGGGTTAGGTAGGTCAAGGGATCCTTAGAGGAATAAGGAATCCTATAGACCATCAAGGGTTTTAGGAGAACACTTGGATCCTAGAGAGGATCAGAGGCATAGACTAAGCTAGTCTATCCTAGCCTCCCCATCAGATTGGTTATAGAGCCTCTGAAGGCTTGGGAAGTGAATAGTTGATGTTTTAACCATTAGAAGAATTAGTTTGATCATCACACAAGTAGAAAATGGTGACTAATGTAGAGCTTTTTAAGTAGGTGGAAGATCAGGAGGAAGCTAATAGACTCCTGCAGGAAAGATTGATGCAAATGGAGCAACTCTTCATCGATGTCCAAGCAAAAGTAGATAAGGTGAAAGATAGGATGAAGGAGTAGGCTACCAAATGGAAAGAGAAAACCATTGATGATGATGTACCTACACCCGATCCTCCAACTCAAGATGAACAATTTCTTAAAGCTCTGAAGGCTATCACACGCAAGGCACTTGAAGGTGTCGCATTACTAATTGGTAGGATGGATACAGAGCTTGTGATGCAATGGATTGAAGGCATGGAGAATCACTTTGAATGTGAAGAGATCTCAGAGGCACAGAAGGTCAAAGTGGCCAATTCTAGGTTGAGAGGACAAGCTTTAACCTAGTGGAACTACTTGCAAGGTGAAAGAGAGAAAGAGGGAAAGAACCCAATCTCTAATTGGAAAGAAATGGTGAATAAAGTGAAGGAAGCATACCTACTAGAAAATTATGAAATCCAATAGCATAGGAGGAGATTGAATCTTAGATAGAAGGAGATGGATGTAGCCACCTGCACTGAAGAGTTCCACAAGTTGAGCTTGAGATCCAAGATCAAAGAAGAAGAAAGCATTAAAGTGGCATGGTATCTTAGTGGTTTGAAATGGAGCATAGCAAAGGAGATGAGTTTTTTTACTCCCACCATAGTACTTGGATGTCATCATATGGCACAAAAGCTTGAAGAGAAATAATGAAAAAACCAAGAACCTAACTCCAAGAATAGGGGAAGAGGTAGAGACTCTAGAGGGGGTCAAAGAGGAGGTTTTAGTAGAGGTGGTGACTCGAGAAGCCAAGGAGAGAGAAAAATGTTGGAACAAAGTTCAAAAATCTGTACAAGAGGATCTTATGGTAGAAGAAGAGGTTACCAAGGAAATAAAGGAAGAGGAGCAGAAAGAAGCAGTTCCTACTTTGCCACCATGAAGTGCTATCAGTGTAGACAACTTGGACACCCTGCCTATAGGTGTCTTGATAAACCATTAGCCTCAAATAATGAGAAGAGGGTAACCTATACCCAAGAAGATAGTAGTAGCTCATGCACTAATGAAGTCAGCAAGTTAGAATCAGAAATGGGTGATAACTTGATGTTCATGAGGGTACTTATAAGGAAACCTAATCAAGGTGAACCCAAAAAAAGGAGGGCTCTTTTTAGAGTTAGGTGCAAGATACAAGGCAAAGTATGAAATTTTATAGTAGATTCAAGGTCTACTGATAACATTATAGCAGAGGAAGTAGCAAAGAAGCTTAAACTCACAATGGTTCCCCATGCAAATCCATACAAGGTGACTTGGTTGAACTAGGAGCAAAGTGTGGTAGTTAATGAGCAGACATGGGTAGAGTTTTCTATTGGAAGCTATAAAGACAAAGTGCTTTGTGATGTCTTGCCCATGGATGCATGCCATCTTCTATTGGGAAGACCATGGAAATTTTATAGGAAGGCGATCTATGATGGAGAAGAGAACCCCATTTCTTTCAAGAAAGATGGAAGAACATTCAAAATTTAGTCCATAACTGAGAATGAAGAAAGTACTTCTAGAACACCTAGTGTGTTACTTAGCAGTGGTAAAGAGTTCCTATAAGCATTGCATGATGAGGAGACCATAGGATGTGCTATCATGGTGAAACCAAAGGAGGAAGACAAGAAGTTGTAGGTAGAAACACCATTGGAAGTGCAGAAAATGCTGAAAGAATTTAGAGATATAGTGAGTGATGGAACCCCTGCCACCTTACCTCCAAGAAGAGCTATAAGTCATCAAATTGACTTTGTACCTGGTGCATCTCTACCTAAAAAAGTAGCCTACAAGCTTACCCCAGACTAGAATAAGGAAGTGGCAAGACAAGTGCAAGAGTTATTGGATCAAGGGCTGACCAAGAAGAGTATTAGTCCATGTGCAGTCCCGATGGTCTTAGCATCCAAGAAAGGAGGAAAATGGAGACTTTTCACAAATTCAAGGGCTATCAACAGGATCACTATTAGGTATAGGTTCCCAATTCCAATAATAGAAGATTTGATGGATTGTTTAGGAGGTTCTATGTACTTCACAAAGCTGGATTTAAAGAGTGGCTATCACCAAATCAAAATCAAGGAGGGTGATGAGTGGAAGACCACTTTTAAGATGATAGATGGTTTGTATGAATGGCTTGTAATTCCATTTGGGCTTACCAATGCCCCAAGAACCTTCATGAGGTTAATGAATGAGGTCTTGAAGGACTTCATAGGTAGATTTGTAGTGGTGTATCTAGATGATATACTCATCTATAGAAAAACAAAAGAAGAACATCTTGAGGACTTAAGGTTGGTTATGAAGAAGCTACATGAAGAGAAATTAGCCATCAATCTAGAAAAGTGTGAGTTCATCTAGCAAGATCTGGTTTACTTAGGTTTTGTGGTGTCCAAGGGTACTCTGAAAATGGACCCAAGCAAAGTGGAGGAAATCTTGAATTGCCCTTCCCCTAAAATAGGGACTGAAGTTAGAAGTTTTCATGGCTTGGCACAATTTTATAGGAAGTTTGTGAGGAAATTCAGTGGGATATGTGCACCAGTGCTTGACACCATCAAAGGAGGACTGAAAACAAAGTTCAAGTGGACTGAGGCAGCTAAGAGAGCATTTCAAACATTGAAATAGGAGGTAGCTACAAAACCTATCTTACTCTTACATACTTTTCACAAATTGTTCACCATTGAATGTGATGCAAGTGGCATATTAGTAGGGGGTGTATTTAGTCAAGAAGGAAGGCCTGTGGCATTCTTTAGTGAAAAACTCAATGAGGCAAAGAAAAAGTATTCAGCTTATGACTTGGAGTTGTATGCATTGGTACAATCTCTCAAGAAGTGGAGGCATTACCTTTTGCCAAAAGAATTTGTGGTGTTTACTGATAATTAGGCTTGAAGCTACATAAAAATTTAGGAGAAGCTTAGTAACAAGCACTTGAAGTGGATGGAGTATCTCCAATCCTTTACTTTCACAATCAAGCATAGGAAAGGGAAGCTCAACAAGGTAGCAGATGCTTTGAGTAGGAATTTATTGACTATCCAAGAGGTACAACTGCAAATCATTGGTATAGTAGGTTTTAAAGACTTATATAAGGAGGATGAAGACTTCTCACAAGCCTACAAGGTGTGCCTAGAGTTTGAGAACCATTTCCATGGTGAGTTTGTAGATTACACCATTCAAAATGGATTGTTGTTTAAAGGTAATCAACTTTGTGTACCTAGAGGATCCATGAGGGAAAATCTGATCCAAGAGAAGCATAATGGCAGCCTAAGTGGACATTTTGGCATAAACAAGACATTGGAGTTAGTTCAGAGATACTACTTTTGGCCTAAGCTAGCAAGGGATGTCAGGAGGTATGTGGAGCAATGTGGAATATGTCAAAGAGCTAAAGGAGGTTCAAGAAATGCAAGACTCTATCAACCTCTACCAATTCCAAATAGGCCTTGGGAGTGTGTAAGTATGGACTTTGTGGTTGGACTCCCTAAAACCAAATTAGGTATGGATAGCATCTATGTTGTTGTTGATAGGTTCTCTAAGATGATTCATTTCATTCCCTAGAGAACTACTCATGATGCAAGTTATGTAGCACATATCTTCTTTAAGGAGATAGTTAGGATCCATGGACTTCCTTTGAGCATTATGTCAGATAGGGATAGCAAGTTCATAGGCCATTTTTGGAAAACCTTATGGAAAAGGCTGGGAACTAATCTCTCTTTTAGTTCAGCATACCATCCTCAGACTGATGGTCAAACTAAGGTCATCAATAGGGTGCTTGGCAACTTGCTAAGGTGTTTGACCAAGGAGTATGGGTAGACTTGGGATCTTGTTATATCTCAGGCTGAATATGCTTACAATGATAGTGTAAATAGGACCATAGGAAGAAGTCCTTTTGAGATAGTCTATGGAAGATAGCCTAGAGTAGTGTGTGAGTTAAGATATTTAGGTTCCATGGAGTTGAAGAGTGGACAAGCTAAAGATTTCACTCAAACCATCAAGGAGGTGCAAGAGCAGGTCAAGAAGTCTATTTTGGAATCCACTCATAAACTCAAAGCTAAAGTGGATGAAAAGAGGAAAGAAGTACAATTTCAAATTGGGGACTATGTCATGGTCCATCTTAACAAAGCAAGGATGCAAAAGGGCATGCCCACCAAGCTACAGATGAGGAGAGTAGGCCCATGCAAGAATCTAGCCAAATATGGTGAGAATGCCTACAAAGTGGACTTGCCATCAGACTTAGCCATCTCACCAGTGTTTGATGTTGCAGACCTAATTAGATTCAAGGGAGATATCAGTCAGCAAAGTACAGCTCCAAAAAGGGTATTGCAAGACATAGACACCAATGCATTGCCCAAGAAGAAGCCAGCCCAAGGAGAGAAGGTTTTGGAATCCAAAGTGAAGAAGACTACAAGGAATCAAGTTTACATGGAGAACCTAATCAAATGGAAGGATCAATCTAAATCTAAAGCCACCTAGATTGAGGAAGGACAGTTCAAGAAGTTTGGTATTGATTTGGCTCTTCTTGACCCCAAAGTGTGTTAGTTTGTGCTGAGGGGGAGTATGGTGTAGGAGAACCCTTCTAAGGGCTCCCACCAACCAAATTTTGTTGTAAAGCACTTCTTTAATGAAGCATGTAAATAAAAATAAGAGCTTGGCTCAGTGTGTTGGTCTAGGCCTAGGCTAGGTCCTAGAAGTTCAGTTGGTTATTCCTTGTAAGTGGCACAATGACTCAATGAAAGTTTTCATCCTGAGTTCATTGATTTACTATGAGTTAGAAGTTTAAGTATAGGTGTTTGGTTGAAATATGAGCACATGTGTGCTTAAGGAGGACCTAAAAATGGTCATTTACAATGTGAGAGCAAAAGCTGCTCAAGCAACAAAAAGTTGCTAGCAGCTTTTCAAAAGTTGCTAAGCAACTTTTCTCTTTATATTGACTAACCATGCTAAGAGGCTCCAAAGCCCTAACTAAACACTCACCCTAAGGAAATGACTGTTAAAGTCATGGAAAACCCTAATACAGGGGTCAACACTATTTTTGTACGGTGATTATACAGGATAACCAGTCTAAACCACTAAATTGTGTGACATTGACTGTTATTGTGTTATGTTTTAAGAAAATAGAAGGAAGTGTGTGAAATATTGGCATGGAAAATTGTTCAAAGTATCTATTCTTTCATTTTGTGTGAATTAGGAGTAGTTTTTTCAACTTTCAATTTATATTTTGTTCATTTCTCTCTTTTGACAGTTCTCTGCCAGTTTGGAGAGCTTTATATAAATGGTATTGTAGTTCTTGTTTCCACTGTGGGATTACCATGTGACTTTGGATTCTAATAAAAAAACCCTAACCTATATTTCTATGGAAGAAGGGGCCCAGCAAGTGGAATCAAGCATTTGATTGAGGAAGCCCTAGGTGAGCTAAGGCATAACCTAACTAGAAGCAAGCAGCAGTGCAAGAGCTGTAGCAAACAATGGAAAGAGTTTCAAGGAACACCCTTTGGAGGGAGTCAATGGAAATGGGAGAAGGAAATGTGGTGTGAAGGAGAGACCCTAAGGAATTTAGGAAAGGTCTTGAAGGAAGGAGATAGATTAGTGACTCTGTGAAATCCTAGAAACCCTTAAAACCCTGAATGTTGGCACAGGCATTATACGGCTTGATGGAAACCTGAGACCCCAAGAATCTTTGAGGATTGGGAAAATTAATGAGTGTTACTTAAGAACCCTAGTGCTAGTTCTCTGAGGAAAAGTTGTCTGAAAGCCTATAAACCTAGAGGGAGGGCTAATTAGGCCTCTTCCTTGTAGCCCTATTTTGGGAAGGAAGTTCAGAGTGATGGATGACCCAACCTTGTTAATGCTTTGAAGTTGTTTCAAATTTCCAAAAAACACCTTGAAACTCATAAAATTCACTATTCTGTTGAAGCTTGGGAAAGAAGTTGAAACATAGTAGACCCTTATAAGCCTATGTAAGGGATAGTAGCTAAAGATCAAAGCTTGTAATGTTGGAAGATGAAATAGTTTAACTTGGTGGGTGGGTTAGGTAGGTCAGGGGATCCTTGGAGAAATAAGGAATCCTATAGACCATTAGGGGTTTCAAGAGAACACTTGGATCCTAGAGAGGATCAGAGGCATAGACTAAGCTAGTCTATCCTAGCCTCCCCATCACAAAATATTATAGGAAATTCATAAGGTAGTTTAGTGCAATTTGTGCTCCTATGTGAGATACTATCAAGGGAGGAATGAAAAACAAGTTTTTTTGGAATGAGTATGCTAACAAAAGCTTTGAGTTGTTGAAGGAGAAGATAGCTACCCAACCTCTTTTAGTGTTTCCAAGATTTGAGAAGCTCTTCACCATTGAGTGTGATGCTAGTAATGTGGCAATCGAGGTTGTTCTAAGCCAAGAAGGAAGACCAATGGCTTTCCATTCCATTTAGAGAAGTTAAGTGAAGCCAAGAATAAGTACTCTTCTTATAACTTAGAGATGTATGCATTGGTCCAAGCTCTAAGGAAGTGGATGCACTACTTGCTTCCCAAGGAATTCATTGTGTATTCAAACAATCCAGCACTTATTTTCCTAAATTCACAAGAGAAGTTGAGTCACAAGCACATGAAGTGGGTTGAGTGTCTACAAGCCTAAACCTTCAATATCAAACACAAGAAGGGTGTCCTCAATAAAGTGGCAGATGTATTGTCTAGAAGAGCTATCACAATTCAGGAAATTCAGTTGAAGAGCATGGGAATAGATCATTTCAAGGATCTATATATAGATGATGAAGATTTTGCATACATCTATAAGGTATGTACTAAATAAAAGAATCATTTTCATTGTAGATATGTTGAGTATACTTTGCAAAGTGATATATTGTTTAAGGGGAATCAATTATGTGTTCCTAGAGGCTCTAGTAGAGAGAATTTGATTTGAGAGAAGCATAATGGTGCTTTGAGTGGTCACTTTGGGATCACTAAGACCGAAGAACTTGTTTCAAGTTTGTATTATTAGCCAAGGATGAATCTATATGTTAGAATGTAAGTGGAAAGTTGTGTTGTATGCCAAAAGGCCAAGGACACTTCTATAAATGCAGGCCTTTATCAACCACGACCTATTCCTACTAGGCCATGGGAATGTTTGAGTATGGATTTTGTAGTTGGGTTACCCAAGACAACACAAAGGATGGATAGTGTTTATGTGGTTGTGGATAGATTTAGAAAAATGGCTCACTTTGTGCCATGCAAGACCATTGATGATGCTAGTAAAATAGCCTCTCTTTTCTTCAAAGAAATAGTAAGAATCCATGGGTTACCTATCAACATTGTGTCAGACAGAGACACTAAATTCATGAATAATTTTTGGAAGACTCTTTGGAAAAGGTTAGGCACTAACTTGTCCTTTAGATTGACCTACCATCCTAAAACTGATGGTTAGACTGAGGTGCTTGACAAAGGAGTATGGTCAACAATGGGATCATTTGATTAGGCAAGATGAATATGCCTATAATGACACTATCAATAGATCAACAGGGAAAAGTCCATTTGAAATAGTGTATGGACTACATCCTAGAGATATTTATGAGTTAAGATATTTCAAGGATGGAGTGAAAGGAAGTGGATATGATGATGACTTTCATATGTTATGCAACAAATACATGAAAGAGTGAGGAAGACTTTGACAGATAACACCATGAAACACAAAGCCAAGGTGGATGAAAGTAGAAGGATAGTTCAGTTCAATGTAGGTGACTTGGTTGTGATGCATCTTAACAAGTCAAGACTACAAAATGGAGTCCCTCACAAGCTACAGATAAGGAGGATAGGTCCCTGTCCTATTTTGGCTAAGTATGGTGATAATGCATTCAAAGTTGAACTTTTAGAAGATAGTGGACTATCTCCTATCTTCAACATTGTAGACATAGTCCATTACAAAGGACCAGAACAAGATATGGATCAAACTCTTCATGAAGTGATCAGAGACATGGAGGATCTACAATTACCTACTGCTACAGTCATAGGAGCTGATAGTGTGTTGGACACCAGGATCTATAAAAATACAAGGACTAAAGAGTATAAGGAACATCTCATAAAGAAGCATTGGAAAGTGGATGCTAACATAGTCTGGATAAAGGAGTTAGAGTTCAAGAAGATGGGGATTGATCCAAGCATCCTCAATCCAAGGGTGGATTGATCTTTTTATTTTGGGGAGGATTGTGTAGGAGCACACCTAGACTAACCTCCATGCTTATTTGTTTTTGGCTTATACTTGACTCTATCCAAGTCAACAAGAGTAGATTAGTTTGTTTTAAGACCTTAGAAGGTCATTTTCTATGTGGACTAAGTAAGTTAGTCACTAGGACTAAGGTAACACAAATAGCCAATGTTAGTAGTCTTTAAGCTCTTAGTGTTAGTATTTGAGATAGAGTCTTTAATGTGTTCTAAAAGGACAATGTTTTTTTAATGATGCCTTATGGTCATTAATGGTCTTGGATCCTCAAAATATTGGAGGTTATGAGTCCTAAGAAGTAGGATGATGGCATAAATGAAAGATGCCAATTGTTGCAAAGAAGTTGTCATGACAACATTTACAATTATTGCAAATGTTGCATGCAACTCTATTATCCTTGGATCCCCTTGAGAATAGGAAGTGAGACATTAGACAACAGGCCCTAAAATGAAGGAAATAGAATCTTATGTTTAGGAAGGCTCAAATATCTAGGTGTGGTATTCATTATAATAGTTTGAGTTTGATAATAGAGCTCTGCAACACTGTTACCAGGAATATCCTGATCTTTTGTGATACAAATCATATCTAATTGATTAAAATTGCTAAGTTAGTGATTGAAAAATGTTCTTTAGGATATTTGAAGACATTTTCATTTAGGAATCAAGTTGTTTTGAGTAGTTTTAATATGTTGGTTAAATTGTTTTTGTTTTAGAGCTTCCACTAGTTCTATTCTAACCAGTCAGTGCTTTCATGCCTCCCCCATGAAATCTAGCCATGGGAAACAACTAAGGGTAGATGGAAATGCTATGGGAGTAAAAATTGTACATATTTTTAGGATTAGGATTTGTCAAAGTTTGGAGAGCTATTTTTAATGCCAAGCCCTAGGCGAGCAGATAGAGCCCAGTTAGTGGTCTACGTTATGAAAGTTTGAAGATTTCTTGCTGAGTTGGAAGGTACAGTATGGCTCCAGTACTTTTTATGGAAGGTCATCATCTTATCTTAACATACTATGAGGATTGAGCCTATCTCAATCCATTAGATCAATTTTTAGGCAAGATTTGTACAAGGTTATAGTTAGTCCTAAAAACTAGGCCTATTAGCCCTAGTTGTCCTAGATTGTAGGAAGGCATTGTACAAATGACCTAGGAAGGAAAAAATTATAGAATCCTTTGTAAAATCCAAAAGGGTATCCAAATCCTAGATTGGTTTTGGAAGGTATTTGGAAAATTTTTGCAAGAATTGGCAAAAAGCCTCTGCAAAAGGCTACAAGGATTAGGCCTATTTTTAAGGTCTCTAGATGATGAACTATTGAAGCCGGTAAGGATATGATTCAAGATCCTTCTACAATGGAACAAATGGACCAAGTTATGACTTTTTTTACAAGGATTAAGACCCCTACAATGAAGATTGAAGTTGGTGAAGAATTGGCACTTAGAGCTTTCTAAGTGGGTGAGGAGAATTGTACTAAATCTAGGGTGTTAGTCTTTCAAGGTTAAGCACAAGAGTTAGAACTCTTAGAGGAGAGTTAGCATTGGACTTAGTTAATCATCTAAGCCCATTAGGAACTAGAGGAGACTAGGTTCCTAGAAGAGACAAGCTAGATCTCTTGGATGCAGTGCAAGCAAGCCTTGGAACACTCACATCATGGTTTAATCTTATCCTTTAGATCATCTTTGAATTTTTTCAGTCGTGGATCTCATAAAAAACTTCATCCTTAACCTTAAAATCATAACAATATCCTAATCATCATATTCAGTCAGCTGTTCTTAGCATTTAATGTTTTCATCCAGACTCGGTTAATATAGAAATGCATTGGTGATAACTAACTCAGTTATACTATCACTCAGTATACACTACAGTGCCTTGGTGTATACAAAAATATTCAATTACTGACCACATTGACTTGTTCAATTTCAAATCTCTTCTCCATAATGGATTAATGTAACATGCTCAAGTCAATAATATAAATTCATAGCCTCATCAATAAGTTACCCAATGTTTACCTTTTCCTTTTAGAGTGACTAGCTAACATCAATGACAACATATTGACTAACTTAATCATCTTATATATCATTTCAATACTCTATGATCTATAATCACTATTCTTTCAGTTTATCTAGATATTCAATCAATTGTAGTTCATGAATATCTCCATTTGGCATTGATGGCAACACAAGAAATATCCAAATATTCCATACACATACCAAACATTTATTCTACAACTATGTAAGTAAATGTTGTAGCTCAATAAGCTCTCCCTAGTTTGACATTTAATATGTTTAATCACTACAAAACATAAAAACATTACATAGAGACTCTCCCTATGGATTTGATCTTTTCAATTCTCAGATTCTTGTTCTGAGAAAAAAATATTCAATCTCTCTCCCTAATTTTCCATTTCATTTTCATATACAATCTATCTCCCTTTGACAATAATTCCAAAGAAAATATAAAACAACTTTTTAGCAGCCAAGTAATTCTTTGTTGTTCAGTGCACATCAGTCAGTCAGGTACCTTCACTGTACAAATAAACAAATTTCTATTTCATCCTCTAATTTCTTTAACAACCTTAGCAAAAAATAAAGTGTGAGCTATGTGCATCAACATGAATGATCTTCTAATAAGTATAGGTTGATGCAACCTTCTGATTACCTCAGTGACCGATTGATGGAGGATAGATCCCAGGTCTAGTCCTCAAATATTCAAATGTGTCCTTCTGTAATGGTTTTATAAAGATATCAGCAAGTTGTTCCTTAGATGTTACGAATTCCAGTTTCACTTGCTTCTCTTGAACTTGTTCCCTTAAGTAGTGATAATCAATAGATAGATGCTTTTTTTTAGAATGCATCATAGGATTCTTGGAAAAGTTTATTGCACTAGTGTTGTCACCATATATAAGGACCGGTTCAGTGAGTACCTCATTCATTCCTTCCAACACTTGTATGATCCAAGCAATATTAGAATAATTTGCAGCAGGAGCAACATACTCTGCTTTAGTAGTAGACTGAGAGATACATGCTTGTTTCGTACTTATCCAAGTCACAATCCTATCTCCTAAAAATAATACTCCAGTAGTTGTGCTCTTTCAATCATCTATGTTTCCAGCCCAATCTACATCAGTGTAAACTCTTAGTTCAAATTCACCTTCCTTAGAATACCATAATCCATAGTCTTCAGTCTTCTTCAAGTATCCCAAAATTATTTTAACTACAACCATATGTGAATCTTTAGGATTGGTAGAAAATCTTGCCACAATCCCAACTACTTGTGCAATATCAAGCCTACTATGTGCAACATACATCAGTTTCCTAATGATAGATCGGTGCACTATTTCATTTACATCTGTAGATTCATCATCCTTTGTCAATTTGCATCCAGTGACCATCGGTGTTCCTACTAGTTTTGCATCTTCCATACAAAAAAATTTCAACACTTCTTTAATGTATTTTGATTGTGTGATGAAAATCCCATCATTCTATTGTATAATCTGCAAATCTAGAAAGAATTTAATCTCTCTAAACATTGACATGTCATATTCATTTCTCATTTCATGAGAAAAAGATTTTCAAATCTGATCTTGTCTATGAAACATTATATCATGAATAAATATTTCAGCAATCAAAGTGTTATCATTAGAATCTCCTTTCATATACAAATTACTATTTTAACTATTTCTTACAAATCCAATACTAATAAGATAATCATGTAGTTGTTCATACCATACCCTCGGTGCTTACTTCAGTCCATATAAAGCTTTGTGTAATCTGCATACCATGTCTTTCTGATGTTGATCAATTGGCCCTTTTGATTGTTCAATGCAGACCTCTTCTTTAAGAATTCCATTCAAAAAAGCTGATTTCACAGCCATTTGATATACTTTAAATCCCTTATGTGCAGCATATGCTAGTAATATTCAAACTCCTTCCAGTCTTACAATAGGTGCAAAGGTTTCACCATAATCAATACCTTCTTCTTGTGCATATCCCTTGCAAACAAGTCTTTCCTTATTCTTTGTAACTTCCCCACTCTCATTCAACTTATTCTTGAAAATCCACTTAGTACCAATAAAATTTTTATCTTTGGGTCTAGGTACCAATTTCCATGTCTTATTCTTTTCAATTTGTTAAATTTCCTCATTCATAGCATTTATCTATTCCTCATTTTCAAGTGGATCCCTAAAATTCTTAGGTTCAAACTCACAAACCTAGCATGTGTTTTTTCTTAACATACTTTGGGTCATCATGTCATCTTTGTTATCTCCAAATATTTGATTCTCTAGATGGTGTCTTCTAACAATTTTTTCTAGCACTTGTTCTCTCCCCTGTTCATCATTCAATTCAAGTTCATTTACCTTCTTGGTAGCTTCCTCCCGATTCTCAATTTTCATTTATTGACCATTAGTAGCATTTTCCCGATGCTTGATAGACTCAGCGTGTGGCTTCGATAGATATTCTGGATCTTCAACATAAGTAAACCTACCATAGTCATTTGGTTCCTTCATTCTTTCTTCATCATTTTTTTCAGTAAACTCATCAACTCTGACATTAGCACTTTATATCATCTTATTAGTAACCTTATTCAAACATTTGTAAGCTTTAATCTTGGTAGAATAACCTAAGAATAAACCTTCATCACCTTTGGAGTCAAATTTACCATTCCTATCATTGTTCATAATATAACACTTACTACCAAAATTTTTGAAATAACTTATAGTTGGTGTGTATTCAAATCATAACTCGTAAGGTGTCTTGTTTGTGTCTTTCTTCAGTTGAACTTAGTTCAAGGTGATTATTGTAGTGCTAACTGCCTCTCTCTAGTACATATGTGCAACTTTTTTCTTAATCATCAATGTTTTGGTACAATCAATAATTGATCAGTTCCTTCTTTCAACAATTCCATTCTGCTGAGGTATTCTTGGTGCAGAAACCTACCTTTTGAATCCATGCTCATTACAGAAGTTAGTGAATTCATCAGAATAAAAATCACCTCCCCTATCAGACCTTAAGCATTTAAATACTTTCCCAGTTTCTTTTTCAACTTTAGCCTTACACCATTTGAACAATTTGAATACCTCAAATTTTTCTTTCAAGAACATAATAGTCATCAACAAATAAATGAAATATCTATCACCATAGTATCTTTGAGTTCTCATTGGACCACATAAGTCAGTGTGAACCAACTCCAAAATTACTTTAGATGAATAGTCCTTACTTTTAAAACTAGATTTGGTCATCTTTCCTTTCTGACATTGATGGCAAATAACATGATTAGGTTTTGCAAGTTTAGGGAATCCCCTAACTTTTCTCTTTCTACTAATCTTAATCATGTTATCAAAATTTGTATGAAATAACCTCTTATGCCATAACCATGGATCTTCATTTTTCACCAACAAACAAGAAGTCTCAGTATTGTTAAGATAAAATAAATTACCTTTTGATTGTCCTCCAATGCCAACAAGTGTTCCATTTTCATCATATATTTTCACTTTTTTGCTCCCAAATACCACTCTGTGACTTACATTATTCAACTGTGCTACACTCAACAAATTTTAGTTAAGACCTTTTACCTAGTATGCATTATTACATCTAATTTTATCATTTAGAAAAATTGATCCTTTTCCTTTTACCATACATTGTGTATCATATCCCATTTTTACTGATCCTCCATTATAATGTTTAAGATTTTCAAACTTATCTTCATCACCAGTCATGTGATGTGTACAAGAACTATCAATGATCCAAGTATCATTCTTACCAACTTTAGAAATAAGTGGGCTTTCTACATAACTTTCCTTTTCTTTTGAATCATCTTTCATTGAAACAAATAGTACTTCAACATCATCATTAGTGTCGATATCAGTGTCATCATCATTCTTAATAAGGTAACAAGCCTTCTTACCTTTTTCTTTGTAATCTCGGTTGTCTCTGTTATACTTTCAATTTCCTCTGTTATTCTAGTTGTTATACCTTTTGCCAAATTTTCCATCACCAACTCGGTATTTATCTTCTTCTTTCCTATTAGGACATCTAGTTGTAATATGGCCAATTTCTTTACAATTAAAACAAGCTAAAGGTAACTTTCCCTTATATCTTCATTTACCTTTCTATAGTCTTCGGGCCATTAGGGCTTCAAGTTCATTAACCTCATCATTAGTGTTACTATCAATTTCATTCCTTATATTATGCTTACTGCTAGATTTAACAATCTTAAGAAATGACATAAAAGAAGATTCGACACTTGGTACAACACTATTGTCAAAATTATTCAGCTCAAAAGTTGTTAACTTTCCAATCAGACTATCAAGAGTAAGAGTGCTATTAAGTGGAGACCTCATTTTATGAATAGTAGATACTATGATTACATAGATAGGAAACACGGTTCTTAGTATCTTACATATCATAGTATCTTCATCAATAGTTCCTCCTCCTCCTCAGATAGCATTGACTAGATCTTTGATTTAGTTTGAGTATTGTGTGATGCTTTCTCCTTCCTTCATCTTTATGTCATCAAATCAGCCTCTCAAGCTTTTAGCTCTGGCTCTCATCACATTCACATCACCACTATGAACTAGAGAAAGTTTATCCCACATCTGCTTCAATGTAGTGCATCCCTTGACATCTTCAAATTCATCATCAGATAGAGCAACATCAATCTCTATCATAGTAATGTTGTGTTCATGTTGGTCTTTCAATTGATCAAGAGTTAAAGGTCTAACATTCAGTTGTATGTAGCCATTGTCTAGTAAATATAATGCAGAATCTCCAACTATAGATATGTGAAGTCTCATCCAACTTTTCCATGTAGTAAAGTTGTCTTTGCTTAGCTTTAGCATTCCCCTCTTATACATCTTGTCACCTTTCTGCTCAAGTTCTTAAAACTTTCTTCCAAGAAACCAATAGTGCTCTGATACCAATTGTTAGAATAAGTGGGAGGGGGGGTGAATCAGTTAGATTAGTTATCCTATAGTCCCAAATAAAAATATGTACTTCACAAAACAATTCAACCAAATTATGTAGCTCGGTAACATAAAATATCAATCTATCTGTTCACTTTACCGATTACCACTAAATATTGAATTGTGATTATAGACTAAATCAACTATGTAGTATGTAAAGTATGATAGAAAAATAGTCATACCAAATAAAACATAACACAATGATTTAATGTGGAAACCTTGTTAAGGGAAAAACCACCTGGGACCGGTAACCCAAAATAATTCACTCTTCTAAAGTGAGCTTGGTGAAGAGCCAACCCTAAATTAAAGGTTACAATACACACTGTTAGGTGTGACCTGGTTAGAGGATTTATCACTAATAGTTAACATTTGGCCAACATTCACTATGGGGTTAACAAGATAACACTTTACATTTAATACAATGTCATAGGATAGTACATAAGACTATCAAGTCCACTCGGTTAAGAGATTTTCTAAATCAATGGTTAAACTATGATGAACTACAACTAATTTAGAACCTAATTGAAGGAACTATGATTTGACATCACCGAGTAGATTAATTAGATATGTAATATGATTGAATCAGTATTATGTTGTCATTGATGTCAACTAGTTTGACAAAACTTATCTTGTAAGTTACTATACCAAAACATATGTAGAAGAGAAGTGAAAGAGATGAAGAACAAAAATATCTACATGAGAAAGATGGATATTGTTGGGAGTTCCCTTTGATCTTCAACTTGCAGATTTATACTTTGATGGATAACTTTAATATAACTTTGACTCTATCACCACTCTAAAGTCTACAAGGAAGAGGGCCAATTAACAAGGATCAAGAGAGATCCTCCTACACTTTGAGCCTTATTGCTCAGGTGGGTGTACCTTTGATTCACTTCTTGAAAGGAATCACTAAATGATATACAACTATATACTCTTTACTAACTGCTTTAAGATTTTATCATTTGAATGTTTGTGTGTGTGGTTTTTGACAATGAAATGCTTCCAGAGGATGGACCAATGCCTTAACCTAGGGCAAAGAGTCACCCAATTACATATGTCAACTAAAAATCTTAACTCAAACACAATTGAATCCAAGATAAGTGTTTTGCCTATTACCCCTCTCCCTCAGACACAAGGACATCAGATTCTTGCTTGGTTGCAAACTCACTAAACCCACCTAAAAGACTTTAATCCTAACTTTGTTAGGAACTCAGAGATGACTTCACAATACTCTTTGTTTACCATATGATAACACACTTTGTGACATTAACATATATGATCTTAGAACCAAAACAAGAAGACATACTCAAATGAAAGATTGGAACTCAATAGTATTTTCATTAACATATTCAAAATCAATACACAATCAGAACAACACAAGGATAAGAAAAGATACAAAATCCAACTCCTCTATCAGTAAAACACCATGGACAACTAGCCTGGGACCAAAGAAAGTTTTGGAACCCCTACTTAGTCAAAATTTTTGTAACTTATACTCCCTAGTCATCTTGGAATTCTCAAAGAGAATGCAACAAGCTACAGATGACTTAGGGTTAGGGTTTCAACCACCCAACCAACTGGAAATGACTAAAAATTTATTACAGGGGTGGAAACCCAGACAACCAGGAGAAAGAAAATCTTAGAATGATCCTCAATCATGAAGAATTCTCTGAGAAGGTAATGAGAATCATGAACAATGCTCAAAATGTCAACCCTACAACATGTCTTGAGCACAAAACTGCACAGTACAAACCTTGCAGATGATCACCCAACACCCTGGACCACACTGCAATAGCAAGTGCCACCAAACCAATCGAAATCAGATGTTAAAACCATAAATTCTGGTACTTCTTGTCACTAGAAACCCTCTGCAAATTCAAATTTGAAGTCAAACGGCTACTTTATGGTGCTTTCAGAAAATCGATGGTCAAAATTTAAATCTCCATCAACTTTATAACCTGACCGTCCGTTCTCTCCTTTTCACAGTCTTTATGACTTATCTCCTAAAAGGGCCCCAATCAATTTTAGGGAACTGGCAACAAAGGGTTCTGCCAGTTTGTGAAACACTTTATCTGTCTACCATTTAGTTTAGCGACCTTGCGACCTTCCTTCGCTGAATTGCCAGACAATTTAGAGAACCACCGTTTTATCATGTGAATGAGTGAACCCATTGAATTTTGTCAGGTCGCTAACCTTATTTAACCAGACCGCTAAGACCTTAGACCCCACCTGGGCCTACTTTATGCCACATGTCATTACCCCATTCATAGCTCATGCTCAGTCACATTGACATAGGACCCACTTTTTGTAATCCTTATAATTAGATGGTAGATGTAAGATCTCATAGCTCTGACAAAACTCATGAGAACTTATGCCAACTATAGATCATGTCCTTGTCACTGATCTCTTTGACAATGAACCCATCGTGCTGACTCCTCGCATTGACCAATAAGATTTGATCACTTATGCACCAGCTGGAAAACAAGCCCACTAAGAAAATTAAGCCATCTAGAAGATCAGAGGGCTAGTGCAAGATCTGAAATGCTTGGAAGATTCTATGCGCTTACACGCCAACCGTCAATTGAAGAATCTCCTCCCATCTCTGACAACCCACTAATAAGAAACAAAATCAATGGATGGTGCATGATCTTAAACCTCTAACAAAACCTATAAGATTATACATTGTTCATCGATTCACTGATAAGATCAAGACCCACTGACACATCCAGAAACTAGGTCCCACTGACATGTCCAAGTAAGATTTGAAATCAACAGATGGCGCATGATATCAAAGGGGAAGAATATTCCTTAAGATCATGCACCGATCGTAGATTGAAAAGCCTTCACTGTAGGCCCCACCTGACACATGCTAAGTTGTTTACCTGCGGACCAATAAGAAAATGTTGACATGGAACACCTGGCATGTGGACCCACTTAAAAGGAAAAGCATCGTCACCTAATGAGATCAATGGTGGTCTTAAGATCTGAAGCCTCTAACACATCGCTTGTGAACATACGCCCATCATTAGATGGAGATGGTGTCAGAGAGGAGCCCAGGAAAGTATTAAGCCAAAACATAGGAAATATTAAAGGGTAGGATATAGGGAAAAATTAAAATCATTGGGTGCTCGGAACTTAGGAAAGATTAACCGGTGACTTAGGAATTATTAAAAGGGGACCTGCCGACACATGAGACCTAACCGTGAACATGGTAAAGTAGTCTTTTTTTTAAAAGGCACATGTGGATTAAAGGTTTTAAGTGACCCGTGAAAAGGTAATGCAACATTAGAATAGGGCCAAGGTCTTTTAAATTTTTAGACCCAACGGCTACATTTAAAAAAAATAATTTGCCAAGGGTTTATGCCAGGGACCTAAAAATAATTGCAGAGACTGCAAGAAAAGGGCTAGAGCCATGAAATTTTTTGCAAGGTACTAACAGATATGACAAATGAGGATAAATAATATATTGAGTAACTTGCTGATGAGTCTATGACCTTATGATATTGACTTGATTAGTTTTCATTCATCTATGATGAGGAAAAGAGCTGAAAGACACAAAGCAATGTTGTCGATTGATGAAGCATTTCAGTATACACCTATGGAGTGTAGTGTTTACCAAGCACAGTGTTAAATGAGCTTGTGTTCACTGACACATTTCTTTGTTAACTGAGAAGAATATAATGAATTAAATGATTAGTTTAGCGAATAAGATTGATGACCTGGCAAGTGTATGATTTCAAGGTAACAGATAAAGTTTGTTACACACATCAACGAGTGAAAAAATTCAAGAAAGATCTAAAGGATGAGAATCAAACACTTTATTGACACAAGTGCTGAGGTATATTTAGGAGGCAAAATAAATTAAGATGATTAAGTGGAAAAATATGATGGAGTAGAAGAAAATAGTTTACATGTCTATATAAGAGACTGGAGATTTCATAATGAGTGTGATGCTGAAAGAGAAGGAAACTGTAGAATCATCACGTGAACAAGTTTTCATGCATTCTGATCATATTGGTTAAGGAGAACCCTACTGCAGAGTGATAGGGAGTGATTATCGATGGACAATAAGTTGATATATTGTTGAATCAAAAATGTTACATTGATTAGAAAGATTTGTATGAGCTGACAATTGATCTATAATTTTCAATTAAAGTTGTATTAAGTTAGATCACCTACTATCACATATTTAACCATTGTACACAGTCAAATATCTTAACCGATTCGACTAAGAAAGTCTTATTATGTATCATTCATATAATGAACATTGTTATCCTCTCAACTCCAGAGTGACTGCTGGTTGGGTGATAACAGTTGGTCTTAAATCCTCTAACAAGGTCACACCGAATAGTGTATTTGTAGCCTTTAACAGGGTTGGGTATTCACCCACCTCACTTCATAAGAGTGAATATTTTTGGGTTGCCGGTCCCAGGTGGTTTTTCCCTTCACAAGGTTTCCACATTAAATCTCTTGTGTTATTGTTGATTGTGATGTTATTTTTGATGTCATATTTGCATGTTTCATATTTGATTTGATTGGTAACTATTATAAGTTTTAGACTGATAATTAGTAAATGCACAGATAGTAAAGTATTTTAAGTTACTGAGCAGCAAAAATTGAAGTATTTGTTTTTGGATTATACATTTTGTATTGTGACAGTGATTAACTTATTCATCCCCCTCTCAGTTATTCTAACAATTGGTATCAGAGGGTTGGTTTATTTGAATAGAGTTTTAGGGACTTCAGTAAAAAGATCTGAAAATGTATAAGAGGGAAGTGCCAAAGCTGAACAAAGAGAACTTTACAGTATGGCAGAGCTAGATGAAGTTGCACATATCTGGAATTGGGAATGTTGCACTAGAATTGATGGAGAATGGCTATATAGAACTGACACTAGGTCCCCTAACACTTGATCAACTAAAAGATAGGCATGAACACAATGTTACTATGATGGAACTTGATGCTACCTACATCAATGATGAATTTGAAGATATCAAAAGTTACACTACTGCAAAAGCCATGTGGGATAAACTTTCTCAAGTTTACAGTGGAGATGCAAATGTTAAAAGGGCTAAAGTAGAAAGCCTAAGGGGTAGATTTGACAATATGAAGATGAAAGAAGGTGACAATATTCATGTTTTCTTTGAAGATTAGTAAGTCTAGAAGGAATAATAAAAATGATAGTGATAGTAATACCAATGATGAGCTTGATGAACTTGAAGCTCTTATGGCCAGAAGATTACCCAAAGATAAAGGAAGGTATAGAGGTAAGCTACCTCTTTCATGCTTTAATTGTAAAGAGGTTGGCCACATCACTACTAGATGTCCACATAAGAAAGATGACAATAGAACCAAAGACCAATCTGAAGGAAGCTATGGGAGAAGATTCGATAGAGGCTACCAGCACAACATAGATAACTGAGACAACAATGACAAAGGAAAAAAGGTACATTTCATAGCTGAAGTTAATGAATCTTAATCTAATTTTGATGATGATGTAGAAGTTGTATTTGTTGCTATGAAAGATGACTCAGAGGAAGAAGAAGAAAAACATGAAGAAACAACACTGATCTCTAAAGTTAACAAAAATAATACATGGATCATAGACAGTGGCTATACACATCACATGACTGGTGATGAGGAGAAGTTTGATCAACTTGAAGAATACAATGGAGGATTAGTTAAGATGGGTAATGAAACACCCTGTATGGTAAGAGGTAAAGGAACCTTAATGATAAATGATATGATAAATTGTGATAGTTCTTATTGGGTAGATGGATTTAACTATAACTTGTTAAGTGTGGAACAACTGAATAATTCAGGTCACCCAGTTGCTTTTGAGAGAAAGAAAGTGAAAATCTTTGATGATGGAGGAAGACTAGTTGGAACTAGAGCACAATCAAGAGGTAATCTATTTTATCTTGATACTGATGAGTCTTCTTTCCTAATGATGAAAAATGAAGATGCTTGGTTGTGGCATAAAAGGTTATGCCATGTTAACTTTGATAACATGATTAAGATCAGTATAAGGAAAAGAGTTAGAGTGCTGCCTAACTTGTCAAAATTGGATCATGTTATGTGTCATGAATGTCAAAAAGGGAAAATGACTAAATCTAGTTTCAAAAGTAAGGATTACTCAACAAAGAAGATACTTGAGTTGGTTCATATTGACCTATGTGTTCCTATGAGAACTCAGATCTATTATGGTGATAAATACTTTATTCTTTTTGTTGATGACTATACTAGATTGATGATTGTTATGTTCTTAAAAGAAAAATCTAAAGCATTTAAGATGTTTAAGTGGTATAAGGCTAAGGTAGAAAAAGAGATTGGTAAGGAATTGAAATACCTAAGATCTGATAGAGGAGGTGAATTTGTCTCTGATGAATTTACTAACTTCTGTAATGAGCGCAGTACTAAAAGACAAGTCTCTGCACCGAGGACACCTCAGAAAAATGGCATTGTTGAAAGAAGGAATGGGTCAATAGTTGATTGTGCTAGAACATTGATGCTGCAAAAGAATTTTGCTCATACATAATGGAGGGAAGCTATCAGTACAGTAGTTTATGTGCCTAGCCAAGTTCAACTGAAGAAGGACACCAACAAGACACCCTATGAGTTGTGGTTTGCACAAAAACCTACTGTAAGTTATTTCAGAATTTTTGGAAGAAATTTTTTTATTCTAAAAGATGAGAGAAATGGTAAATTTGACTCAAAAGGTGATGAAGGGATATTTCTAGGATATTCTAGTAAAAGCAAAGCATATAAGTGTCTAAATAAAACTACTAATAAAATTATTGAAAGCATTAACATCCGAGTTGATGAGTTTGATGAAAAGAACATAGAGGAAAGTACAAAGGAAGTGAAAGACTATGGTATATTCACTTACATTGAACAAATAGAGTATCTACTAAAGCCATAGTCTGTGATAACCAGTCAGCACGAAAATAATATCAAACAATAGGAAAGAGAAACTAACAAGTAGGATGGCCCTACCGAGCAAGAAAATGAACTTGAATAGGATGAACAAGAAAGGAGAGATAGGATACTAGGGATTTTTTTCAGAAGACACCATCTTAAATCACAAATCATTGGAGACAAGAAAGATGGCATGCAAACAAGGAGAAAAGAAAGACAAGGTACATGTCTAGTTTGTGATTATGAGCCGAAAAATGTGAAAGTTGCATTAGAGAATGATGAATGGGTTAATGCAATGAAAGAGGAAATAGAGAAGATAGAAAAGAACAAACTTGGACCTTAGTACCCTGACCTAAAGATAAGAATATTATCGATACTAAGTGGATATTCAAAAACAAGTAGAATGAGAATGGAGAAGTAACTAGAAATAAAGCTGGATTGGTATGCAAAGGATATGCATAGGAGGAAGGCATAGACTATGGTGAAACCTTTTCACCTATTGCTAGATTGGAAGGAGTCATAATGCCACTTGCATATTCTACACACAAGAAATTCAAAGTATATCAAATGGATGTCAAGTCAGTATTTTTGAATGGAATACTTGAAGAAGAAGTCTACATAGAACAACCTGAAGGGTTTGTTGAT
Source organism: Chamaecyparis obtusa (assembly GCA_027943335.1). Lineage (NCBI taxonomy): Eukaryota > Viridiplantae > Streptophyta > Pinopsida > Cupressales > Cupressaceae > Chamaecyparis > Chamaecyparis obtusa. The sequence continues at coordinate 38,877 of BSBK01007396.1, forward strand.
CCAAAAAAGAAAGATATAGTATGTAGAGTACATAAAGCTTTATATGGTTTGAAGCAAGAATTGAGAGCCTGGTATGAGAGACTACATACTTATCTATTAAGTATAGGATTTGTAAGAACAAGTGAGAACAACAATTTGTATATGAAAGGAGATACTGATGATAGAATTCTTATTGCTAAAAATTTTGTGGATGACATTATATTTGGAGGTCAAGATCAAATATGTAAAGCCTTTGCTGATGATATGAGGAATGAATTTGAAATGTCTATGTTCGGAGAGATTAAGTTATTTCTTCACCTACAAGTGATTCAGTAGAGTCATGGGATATTCATCACACAGTCTAAATACATAAAAGAAGTATTGAAAACATTTGGCATGGAAGATGCTAAACCTATGGGAACACCAATGGCTACTAGATGTAAATTGACTAAGGAAGATCAAAATACAAAGGTAAACCAGACACTGTACTGATCTATGATTGGTAAGCTAATGTATGTAGTTCACAGTAGACCAGACATAGCACATGCTGTGGGAATAGTTGCTAGATTTTTTGCTAATCCTAGAGAATAAAAAATGATTGTTAATAAAAGAATCTTAAGATACCTAAAGAAAATAGAGGACTATGGATTATGGTATCCTAAGGAAGGCAAGTTCAAACTTGGAGTCTATAGCGATGCTTATTGGACTGGAAATGTGGATGATAGAAAAAGTACCACTGGAGGAGCATTCTTCTTTGGTGAAAGAATTGTTACCTAGACAAGTAAGAAGTAGGATTGCATTTCTCAGTCTACAACTAAAGCAAAGTATGTTGCTATTGCTACAAAATATTCAAACATTGCATATATTAAACAAGTTCTGGAAGATATCAATGAGATAATCACTAAGCTGATGATTATATACTATGATAACACCAGTGTAATAAACATTTCAAAGAATCCAGTGATGCATTCTAAAACAAAGCATATATCAATAAAGTATCACTACTTGAGAGAACAAGTATAGGAGAAGAAAGTTAAGCTAGAGTTTGTTACATCAAAAGAACAACTTGTAGATATATTTACAAAAGCTCTACTGAAGGACACATTTGAGTATTTGAGGACTAGACTAGGGGTCTGTCCCCTGTCTACTGGTCACTAAGGTGATTTAGATGTTGCATCATCTTAATCTTATTAGAAGATCATACATGTTGATACAGCATAGTTCACACTTTCAATCATGTCTAAAGCTGTGAAAGGTACTGGAACAAATTGGCATATCGATATATAGAGATACAAAGTATGCACCGAACAATAGAGATTTACTACTGAAGAAATGCTTTGTTTATTTGTTTCTTTGGCATTGTTGTCAAAGGGAGAGATAAAAAATATGAAACATATGAAACAATATGCACCGATGAGAACTATTTGAGGGAGAGGCAAATTGAAGAAAGGGAGAGCATTGAAGATTAGTTACTGAGAATAGAAGAAGGAATTTGAGAGTTGAAAAGATCATATTTGCAGAATGTTAAAGCTGCATATGTAATGTTGTTGAGTAACGTAGTGATTAAACATATTAAGCTAGGGAGAGCTTGTACAACATTTTTTCATAGATTTTTAGAATACATGTTTGGTATGTGTATGGTATATTTCATATTTCTTGAGTTGCCATTAATGCCAAAGGGAGAGATTGATGAACTACAATTGATTTAGAACCTGATTGAAGGAACTGTGATTTGAGATCACCAAGAAGATTGATTAGATATGTAATATGATTGAATTAGTATTATGTTTTCATTGATGTCAACTAGTTTGACAACACTTATCTTGTAAGTTACTATACCGAAACATTTGTAGAAGAGGAGTGAAAGAGATGAAGAACATAAATATCTACATGAGAAAGATGGATATGATAGATGAGGATAAAGAATGCATTAAGTAACTTGTTGATGAGTCTATGACCTTATGATATTGACTTGATTATGTTTTATTCATCTATGATGAGGAAAAGAGCTAAAAGACACAAAGCAGTGTTATCAGTTGATGAAGCATTTTAGTATACACCGACAGAGTATAGTGTTTACCGAGCATAGTGTTAACTGAGTTTGTATTCACTGACGCCTTTCTTTGTTAACCAAGAAGAACATAATGAACTAAATGATTATTTTAGCTGATAATATTGATGAGCTAGAAAGTGTGTGATTTTGAGGTAACAGATAAAGTTTGTTACACAGATCGATGGCTGACAAAATTTAGGAAAGATCTAAAGGATGAGAATAAAACATGTTATTGACACAAGTGCCAAGGTATGTTTAAGAGACAAAATCTGATGGAGTTGAAGAAAATGGTTTAAATGTCTATATAAGAGACTGAAGATTTCATAATGAGTGTGATATCAGAAGAGAAGGAAACTGCAAAATCATCGCGTGAAAATTTTTCATGCATTCTGATCATACTAGTTAAGGAGAACCCTACTATAGAGCATTACCAAGTGACAGAGAGTGATTACTGATGGACAATAAGTTGATATATTATTGAATTAGAAATGTTACATTGATCAGAAAGATTTGTATGAGCTAAACATTGATCTGTAATTTGTAATTGAAGTTGTATTAAGTTAGATCACCTACTGTTACATATTTAACCATTGTACATAGTCATATCTCTTAACTAAGTGGACTAAGAAAGTCTTATTATGTATCATTCATAGAATGAACATTGTTATCCTGTCAACCCCATAGTGACTACTGGTTGGATGATAACGGTTGGTCTTAAATCCTCTAACAAGATCACACCTAACAATGTGTTTGTAACCTTTAATAGGCTTGGGTCTTCACTAACCTAACTTCATAAGAGTGAATATTTTTGGGTTGCTGGTCCTAGGTGATTTTTCCCTTCACAGGGTTTCCACGTTAAATCTGTTGTGTTATGTGTTGATTGTGATGTTATTTTTGATGTCATATTTGCATGTTGCATATTTGATTTGATTGGTAACTGTTATAAGTTTTAGATTGATAATCAGTAAATGCATAGAGAATAAAGTATTTTAAGTTACCGAGCAGTAGAAATTGAAGTATTTGTTTTTAGATTATACATTTTGTATTGGGATAGTGATTAACTGATTCACCCCCCTCTCAATTATTCTAACAAAACTAATATAGTAATGATCTGATTCAAATACAACTCAATTGCAGATATTCAGATCTATGCTAAGTCCTTAGAAATAATCCTCTGATCACTAATAAATTCACTTCAATATCTCAACATACTTTCACATGGTAAATGATTCTATAATGCTCGGTAAAACTCTATAGCTTGGTTCTTAAATAACCAATTTGATCAGGCATGGATGACTATAGTCTCCTTCTTTTAGCATTCTTTCAACAATGAAACTCATATCTCTTATATAGATAGGTAAAACATTTTCATATCAACCATTAGAATTTACCACTTAATCTTCTTCGTCCATTTTTCCGCTTAAACCTTCCTCAATAGATGTGTCCATAACACATTTCAATCTCATCCTTTAGATTATCTTCAAATTTTGTCAGCCATGGATCTCATAAAAAACTTTATCCTTAACCTCAAAATCATAACAATATCCATCTCATCATATTCAGTTGGTTGTTCTTAGCATTTAATGTTTTTCTCCATACTTGGTTAATATAGAAATGTGTCAGTGATAACTAACTTAGTTATATTGTCACTCAGTATACACTGCACTAGCTTGGTGTATACAGAAATCTTCAATTACCGACTACATTGACTTGCTCAATTTCAAATCTCTTCTCCATAATAGATTAATGTAACATGCTCAAGTCAACAATATAAAGTCATAGCCTCATCAATAAGTTACCTAATGTTTACCTTTTCCTTCTCTGTCATATCCATCTTTTCCTCCTTGTAGATATCTTTGTTCTTCATCTTTCCTTCCTTAATAGATGTTCATATGTTTGTAACTATCATGATGAGTACTGTCAAGACTAGTTGACATCAATGACAAGATATTGACTGATTTGATCATCTTACATATCATTTCAGTACTCCGTGATCTCTAATCACTATTCTTTTAGTTCATCTAGATATTGAATCAATTGTAGTTCATATATATATATATATATATATATATATATATATATATATATATATATATATATATATATATATATATATATATATATATATATATATATATATATATATATATATATATATATATATATATATATATATATATATATATATAACTAAATCAATTTTAGGATCTCACATGTATATAAATTTGTTGTGCAGGAGATGTCTTTGTAGTGATTGTTGAACCTGGAAATGTAGGAGTTAGTTACCATTTATTCTATTGTACTGTAGAGAAGATGAAGTTAATTGATCCTAAAGAAAGCAATGGAATTTTTTCCCCCATAGGTTTTCATTCTTTACATGTCAATATATTTTTCATTTTGTAAATATAAAATTTCAAAGTTTTAACAATTTTTTAATTTAAATTGTTTTATATAAATTTATATTGAAAAAATTTGTGTCATGTAGGTTTAGTTGTTTTAGTGGGAACATATTTAAAGAAAATCAAAATAATTCAACATGGTATTAACTTTGTTGATTACCAACCAGACAATAAGGTGCTTCAATATTTCCACCTAGTAGTTTTCATGTCCTTTTGTCTCCATCCAGTTAAATATTAACGTGGACATTGTAAGTGGAGACTAGATAGTGATGATCATGAGAGAATATTACATGTTCTATATTAGAGTTTTGAACCATTTGAGTTGGTTTGATAAGTAAATTACATGCGCATTTCATGTGTTGGGACCTAGTTCACATCTCTAGATTAATTTGACTATACTTTGCTGATATATTGAAACATATGATGGATTATATTTTGTTTATCTGTTAATAAAACTTTGAATATATATTTTGGCATGGTTCAATGATTTTATATATGTTTTTATGGTTCAATAGTTTTAATATATAGTTATGTATTCTTTTAATAATAGTTTTATACATATGGTTTTATATATATGTTATTATGTATGCTTTGATGGTTCAATGATTTTTATATGTAGTTATATAAATGCTTTTATGTTTGTTAAAGTGAATGTGTTAAATAGATGATATTAAGTTTAGAAATTACTTATGGTTCATTAATTACATATTATCTTGTTATTTTTTATGATGGTTCATTTAGATTACTTAATAGTTAAAGATCCCATTAATATCTCCCCTTAAGAAATTAGTTAGGTTACTAATATCATTAGTTAGATTACTTATGACATGTTAGTTATAGATAACTTATATTACTTATAATCCATCAATTACATATTAGTGTTATTTTTTATGATATTAAAATTAGCATAACTTATTAGTTAGAGATCCCCTTAAGACCTCCTCTTAAGTAGTTATATAAATGATTTTATGTTTGTTAAAGTGAATGTGTTAAATGAATGATATTAAGTTTCAAAATTACTTATGGTTCATTAATTACATATTATCATGTTATTTTCATGATGGTTCAATTAGATTGCTTAATAGTTAAAGATCCCCTTAAGACATTTGTTCAGTTACTAATGACATTAGTTAGATTACATATGATATGTTAGTTCTAGATTACTTATTTTACTTATAATCCACTATTTACATATTAGTGTTATTTTTTATGGTATTAAAACTAGATTAACATATTAGCTAGAGATCCCCTTAAGACCTCCTCTTAATTAGTTATATAAATGCTTTTATGCTTGTTAAAGTGAATGTGTTAAATGGATGATATTAAGTTTAGAAATTACTTATGGTTGATTAATTACATATTATCTTGTTAATTTTTATGATGCTTCAATTAGATTACTTAATAGCTAAGACTTCCCCTTAAGACATTAGTTAGGTTACTAATGACATTAGTTAGATTACTTATGACATGTTAGTTCTAGATTAATTATATTAGTTATGGTCCATAAGACATTAGTTAGGTTACTAATGACATTACTTATATTAAACTTATGAAATGTTAGATCTAGATTACTTATATTACTTATGCTCCATTAGTTTAATATTCTAGTGTTATTTTTCATAACCATCTATCATATCAAATGAAATCATGTAATCATCTAACCATAATCAATCATCATATAACCATATATTAAACCAAATCATATGATCATGTATCAAATAACATCAAATCATAAAACTATCTAACCATAATCAAATCAAATCATGTAATCATCTAACCATAATCAAATCATGTAACTAACTAACCATAATCAAATCAAATCGTGTAACCATCTAGCCATAATAAGTGACCATATCATATAACCATCTATTAAACCAAATCATATGATCATGTATCAAATCACATCAAATAATATAGCTATCTAAACATAATAAAATCAAATCATGTAAGCATCTAACCATAATCAAATCAAATCATCTAACTGTCTAACTATAATCAAATCTTTTAACCATCTAACCATAGTCAAATCAAATCATGTAACTATCTAACCATAATAAAATCAAATAATATAACCATCTAATCGTAACTAGAGATCATAAACACATAAATAATCTATGCATAGGTCCAAAATATATAAATGTCAAACATATGTGAAATGTCTAGAACATAAATCAAAGGTGCACAACAAATGTCCTAAGGTATCCTAGACTAATCAAGTTGCATACGAACATAGTGACCCTTTGACTGAGTGTCATGAGCATCCTCTACATGTGAAGAAATAACAAACCCCTTCAAATTTAGTACAACAACTTTTCAAATATATATTCACATTCATATATTATAATTATATACAAATTATCTGAAATATATTAATATGTGAATTTAAACTTTTATATTTAAAACCTACATGAGCACTAGTAGGTGTCATCTCTACTGAATCTCTCATGTATACACACTATAATATCATGCTAGAGGTAGTATGCTCATGCAACTATGCCTAAAAATATTATATATATAATACATATATGAGAATTAGTACGCCCAACTATGTAATCAATTTATTGACTAGAAATAATTTAAAAATTAAATTTATAACTGGGTCTTAGGAGAAAGAGGTTCATCAACATGCACCATCACATCATCTAGAGAATTACCATCATGCACATCATCTCTTGTACTAATCCTCTCTAATGAGGAGTGTAATGGGGAGTGTAGCTGAGAAGGGAGTGGTGTAGAGTCAATGTCAGGATGAAATAGGAGATCGATATTAGAAGCTATGTTAGTGTCAGTGGTAGTTTGTCTCAATCCCTATAACTGCTCCTCAAAACCATCTAGGCCCTGCATTGTGATGAAAATATAACCAAGCCATATCCCTCCCTCTGAGCTACAAAGTGATTAGTGGGTGTAGAGTTTTGTGAACTATGAGATTCATGAGCTTACGGTGTGCTCTAGGGTGGTGGAACTAGAGGGCCCTGAGAGAGTCTAATGGTGTCTCTAACAAACTATATAGGAAGCCTCTCTGACTAAGAAATATATAGAGTGAGTGTATAAGATGTAATGTTGGCGGACGCAGCTCCAATGTGTCCAATCCTATCAATTTCTTCCCTTTGGGAAATAATGATAAATTTTTCAGCACTATCGGCCATAGATGGTGCCACTACGGGTGTCCTCTTCCTAACCAAGTGTCTATGTCTCGACATAAGGTGATCAGGCCTACGATATTGATCGCGGTCTACAACTTTACCATGCCCCCATCCAAAGTACCCTAGAAGATCTAAGTAGTTCACGTTGAGACACAAATAGACCTCAGCGTAAACCTATTGTGCAAAGTAGAGTGAAATCTAGTCATTATTGGGATAATGACCATGTGTCGCAAGGAACCATGAGTATATCATGCATGCAATATCGGATACCACATAAAAGGTAACCTGATATGCTCCGACCTTGCTACTCTCTCGATAGAAAGGGAAAACCTCTCCTTTGATAATATCCTTTGAGACTCATTCCTAGACCTCAGCTAAGGATATATCGCTAGATAGCTCAGATTAAAACTCTTGAAGAATAGAGTCAATAATTTGTGGAGTATATCTAGTCTATCTACTCATGTGTGTAGATAGATCCTATAGACTCTAGAAAATGGGGGTACAAATATCTTTGTACATGTTTTCCTCAGAGGAGGTGATAGAATACTGTAAGTGCCCCATCTCCTGGATAGAAAAATCAAATATTTGATACAAGACCTTCCGTAGCTCATAAACTCATACAGAAACTTCTGGAGGGCATAACTTTTGACTCAGGTCTGGGTTTTTTCTGAAATTTTTTGGGTGCATGCCTTAGGAGGTGGCATTTGTTTTTCCAATGATCTCACATTGATTAGGGTCCATTTTAGCACATTTTTGGGAGCTGAAAGTTTCATCTAGGGCTCTAAAATCTGCTTTTAGTGTTTTTTCTCTAGTTTTTAGAAAGTTATATTTTGTAATAAATCTGAATTTATGTTTCTAATCTCGGTTATTAGTTGGAAATTCATTCTAACTCAGTTGAGGGCATGTTTGGGGAAAAAGTCATCTTTTTAGGTGTTGTTTCAAAAATTACCAAAAATGGCAAAAAACAACTATGGGAAAAAAACTACCGAAAAGGGTAAGTTTTGGATTTCTTGATTTTCTAGGTTTTTTGGTTAAGAGTTTGCAGTGAATTGTAGAGGCACTCAATGATGAATGGAGAAATATTGAAGGTTTCAAATCTATGTTATTTATGTGTGATTGAATTTATTGTTAATAGACAGTGTTGTGCTACATCATTTGGTATCAGAGTGGAAAGATGGCTGGGAGAGGAAGAGGAAGAGGAGGTGTCATGTTGATGCAAAGATTGATGATGGATATGCAGAGGCAGATTGAATGACTCAGTGAGAAAATAGATAATCAAGGAATACAAGGAGGGAATGAATCTGATGAAGAGGGAAACCAAAGAGGTGCTAACCAAAATGAAGAAAATATAGAAGAACGACTTGAATAAATGAGCTATAAAGATAGAGTTCTCAGGGTTTTGGAAGGAGGGAGTGAATCAATAAAGATTGACATTTCAGACTATGCTAGTAGTCTTAAGCTAGAAGAATTAATTGACTAGCTAAATGAGATGGGGAAATTTTTTGAATGGAAGCCTATGACAAAAGAAAAGAAGAGGAAGTTTGCATGCACAAAATTAAAAGGACATGCAATGATATGGTGGGATCATCTCCAAAAGGAATGAACTATAAAATTAAAAGAAAAGATTAAGACATGGAGCAAGATGGTGAAAAATCTCAAAGAAAAATTCTTACCCATGGATTATTCACAAACCCTCTTTCGCAGGTTCCTGAATTTGAAGCAGAACTTGTCTTCAGTGCAAGACTATACAAATGAATTCTACAAGCTATCCATGCGCATAGAGAATCAAGAAAATAATGAGCAGATGGTTGCTAGATATATGAATGGCCTAAAATTATCTATCCAATGAGTTAAGCATGCATCGTGTCAACAGTATGGAAGAAGCCTACCAATTATCCCTAAAGGCTGAAGAAAAGCATAATAGGCAATATATCTAGAGGAATAGAGCTGGTCGAAGGGGTACCTCAACTCCATTTTGGGGAGGTTCTAATAATAGTCAAGAAGATTCCTTTCAAGGATTTGAAAAAAATATAGACACCGGGAAAGATCCTCCAAATCAAGAAAGAGGAAGGGGGTTTTAGAGAGGACGAGGCTATGAAAGTGGAAGAGGTTACAAAAATCAGATAAGGCCTTTCACTTGTTTTAGGTGTGGAGAAGGACATAGAGCCTTTGAATGTTCAAATTATAATGTACCAGAAAGAAATCAACGAGGACAACCTAGAGTGAGCCTAGTTCAGCCATAATTCATAGAAGCAGGAATAGAACAAGAAGTTCTACCAGACATGGTAGAAACCCTCATGATCAGGAGATTGATGATTGAGGAAGAAGTCCCTAACAAGAACTTTGATGATTCATGGCTTTGAACCAACATCTTTAGAACTAGATACACATTGGGCAGAAAGGTATGCCAAGTTATTATTGATAGGGGTAGTTGTGAGAATATGGTAGCTAAGGAAATAGTAGATAAATTAAATCTACAATGTGATAAAAATCCCCATCCTTACCGTATTGCATGGTTTAAGAAAGGAAATGAGGTTACTATTGATAAAATATGTTTGGTTAGGTTTACTATAGGAAAAATCTATAAGGATGAGAAATGGTGTGATGTTATTCCTATGGATTCTTGTCATATTTTGTTGGGAAGGCCATGGTAGTATGATAGGAAGATCATGCACGATGAAGAGCAAAATACATATATACCTTTTGGAAGGATGTCTCTAAAGTGACTCTCTAACCACTTAAGGATGAAAGGAAGAATGAGACCATGTTGTCTGCAAAGGATGTTGTCAAAGAAATGAAGGTGACAAGTTGCTACTATGCATTGGTAGTAAAAAGAGGAGAAGAACTAGAAGACATAATACCACATGATGCAGTAAAGATACTAGAAGAATTTTTTGATGTTATTCTAAATAAGTTACCTGATGGTCTCCTACCAAACAGGGATATACAACACCATATTGATTAGATTCTTGGAGCAACTCTTCCTAATCAAGTAGCTTATCGACTGAACCCAACACAACATGCAGAGCTCAACAAACAAGTAACCAAACTAGTTGAGAAAGGCCTGGGTAGAGAAAGCTTTAGCCCATGTATTGTGCCTACATTGCTGAACCCAAAGAAGGATGGAACATGGAGGATGTGTAGTAAAAGTAGAGAAATCAATAAGATTACTATCAAGTATCAGTTTCCTATTCCTCGTATAGAGGATATGATGGATGAATTAGTAGGGGCCAAATACTTCAGCAAGATTGATCTATGAGGTGGATACCACTAGATTTGAATTCATGAAGGAGATGAGTGGAAGACATCTTTTAAGACTAGGGATGGCTTGTATGAATGGATGGTTATGCCCTTTCATCTTTCTAATGCACCAAGTACATTCATGAGATTCATGAATACTATCTTATGACCCTACATTGGTAAGTCTTTTGTAGTTTATTTTGATGATATCCTAATTTATAGAAAAAACAAAGGAGAACACCTACAACACTTGAGAATCATCTTGAGTGTACTGAGGAAAGAGAAGCTCATTAAAAATTTAAAGAAGTGTAGATTCATGCAAAATAGTTTGACTTTTTTGGGCTTCGTCATTTCTGAAGATGGTGTTCAGATGGACCCAGAAAAGTTCAAGGCAATCCTAGAATGGCCTAGTCCATCCAGCATAACAGGGGTAAGGAGTTTTCATGGATTGGCAACCTTCTATAGAAAGTTCATTCAAAATTTTAGCAGTATTGTAGCACCCATAATAGATTGTATGAAAGGAAGGGAATTCACATGGACAATAGATGCTAAACAAAGTTTCCAATTCTTGAAGAAAAAGGTAACTAAAGCTCCTATATTTGCACTTCCAAATTTTGATGAAGTATTTGAAGTAGAGTGTGATGCTTCCCATGTTGGGATAGGTCCTATTCTTAGCTAGATAGGTAAACCAATCTCCTTTTTCAGTGAAATGTTAAATGATGCGAGGAAGAACTACTCTACCTATGATTTAGAATTTTATGCTATTGTCCAAGCCTTAAGGCATTGGAGGCATTATATGGTCCCACAAGAATTTGTACTATTTATAGGCTATTTGGCCCTAAAATATGTGAACACATAAAAGAAATTGAATAGTAGGCATGCTAAATGGGTGTCTTTCTTGCAAGGGTATAATTTTGTTTTGAAGCATAAGTCTAGAAAGCAAAATCAGGTTGTCGATGCCCTAAGTCGGCGTGTTACACTCATAACTACAATGGAAATACAGGTCATTATTTTTTATGCTATTAAAGTTTTGTGTGAGGTTGATGATGATTTTTGGGAAATTATAGAGAAGATTAAAGAACTAGTAACTAATCTTTTAGATCACATGAGAGGAGAATACTTTATGTAGGATGGTCACCTCTTTAGAGGAAAACAACTTTTTATACTAGCAGGCTCCATGAGGGAGAAAATTATCCAAGAATTTTATAGTGGTGGTTTGCCTGGTCTCTTTGGGAAGGACAAGACAATAGCCTTTGTTGAAGACAAATACTACTAGCCAAAACTGAAAAGGGATATTACTAGGTATGTGGCAAGGTGTAGAATTTGTCAAGTGGCTAAGGGTCATTCCCAAAACACAGGATTGTATACACCTCTACCTATACCCATTGAGCCATGGATAGATGTGAGTATGGATTTTGTGTTGGGGCTTCCCCACACCCAGTGAGGTACAAATTCTATCTTTTTAGTTGTTGATAGATTCTCTAGAATGGCTCATTTTATTGTTTGTAAAAAAACTAATGATGGCACAAGGATAGACAACTTATTTTTCTCAGAAGTTGTTAGACTCCATGGCATTCCAAAGACTATCACTTCTGATAGGGATACTAAGTTTTTGAGTAATTTCTAGAGGACCTTATGGAAGAAGATGGGAACACAGTTGCAGTTTAGCAGTGCCTATCATCCCCAAACTGATGGGAAAATTGAGGTAGTCAATTGGAGTTTGGGAAACCTGTTACGGTGTATTGTTGGTGAAAAGCCCAAGCAGTGGGACATGGCATTGCCTCAAGCAGAGTTTGCTTACAATAGGTATGTTAACAGATCAACTAGAAAATCTCCTTTTCAGATCATATACGGTAAGAATCCTCAGGGTGTTTTGGACCTTGTACAACTCCCTGTGCAAGATAGAATTAGTGATGATGGGGAAGCATTTTTTGAACACCTTTAACAACTTCAACAAGATGTGAGGAGTAAATTGTAAGATAGCAATGAGCGATATAAGGCTACTATAGATGTCAGTAGAAGGAGATAGATATTTAATGTAGGTGATTTGGTGATGGTGTACTTGAGGCATGAGAGATTTCTCATTGGCACATATCATAAGATGAAATACAAAAAGATAGGCCCTTTCCAAATTTTGAAGAAGATCAATGATAATGCTTATGAGGTTTGTCTACTAGATGATCTGGATATTTGTCCTATCTTTAATGTTTCTGATTTATATGCATTTCATGGAGAACTATCTGAGCCAGATAGTATAGATGAGGTGGATTTGCATCACCACCTTTCAAGTAAAAAGAAGGAAAATATTGCCCACATTCTGGACAAGCAGAATATAGTCACCCAAAATGGTCATTACAATAAGTACTTCATTGAGTGGGAGGGATTACCAGCAATAAATAGCACCTGGATCTCAAAATGGGAAGTGATGAATTTTGACACCACAAAGTTGTAGCATTTCATAGACAACCACTTGCAAGAGCTGGGTTCCTTTAAATAAGGGGAGAAGGAATGATGCAGGACCTTTTGTAGGTCATAAACTCATACAGAAACTTCCAGAGGTCATAACTTTTGACTCAAGTCTTGGTTTTTGTTGAAATTTTTTAGGTACGTGCCTCAGGAGGTGGCATTTGTTTTTCCTATCATCTTAGATCAATTGGGGTCCATTTTAGCACATTTTTGGGAGCTGAAAGTTTCATCTAGGGCTTCGAAATCAGCTTTTAGTGTTTTTTCTCTAGTTTTTAGAAAGTTCTGTTTTGTAATAAATCCAAATTTATGTTTCTAATCTTGGATATTAGTTGGCAATTCATTCTAACTTAGTTGAGGGCACGTTTAAGGAAAAACTTATCATTTTAGGTGTTGTTTCAAAAATTACCAAAAATGGAAAAAATTAACTATGGGAAAAAATGCCAAAAAGGGTAATTTTTAGATTTCTTGATTTTCTAGGTTTTTTAGTTACTTAAGAGTTTGCAAAGAATTGTAGAGGCAGTCAGTGATGAATGGAAAAATATTGAAGGTTTCAAATCTGTGTTATTCATCTGTGATTGAATTTATAGTTAACAAAGAGTGTTGTGTTGCATCAATATCACTCCCATATCAGGATCACAGGGCGCTTGATATGGGGCACCTTATGTTGCATCATGTTGGGTGGGGCACCATGTGTTGGGTCATCCTGGGGTGCGGTACCCTATGCCGAGTCACCCTATGCATGATTATGTGTGTCCATCTAAGGTTAACGTACATTATTTAATGTTAAAATTTAAGTACATCACATCTGTACTTGTAAAATAAGACTAAAATATACAATTACACAAATACAATTATACATAATTATCCTAGAGAGAGAGAGTAATAAGGGGTGGGGAGAGAGCACCATAGAGAGAGGGGTGGGGTGAGAGTGTCCTAAGAGGACAAAATAATAAGGAGTGGGGAGAGAGATTCCTAGAGATAGAGAGGGTAATAAGGGGTGGAGAGAGAGAGAGAGAGAGAGAGAGAGAGAGAGAGAGAGAGAGAGAGAGAGAGAGAGAGAGAGAGAGAGAGAGAGAGAGAGAGTGTGTGTGTGTGTGTGTGTGTTAAGTGTGGAGATGGATAGTGTTAAAAAGTGCGATGGGAATTTTAAGGGAGTGGCGGTGTCTTAAGGGGTTTGGTTAGAGAGTCTTAATTAGTGTCAAACAATAGCATGTGAAATAAATAGAGTCTTAATGGGTGGGGAGAGAGAGAGATTCTTAAGAGCGTGTGGGTAGAGTATTAAGGAGTTTGGTGAGAGAGTCGTAATGGGCACATGGGGAGAGACAAAGTTCTAAAATTTTCTAACATTTTCTAATTTTTTCAAAGGTTTCAATTTTTTCTAAATTTTCCTAAAGTTTCAAGTTTTTGTAAGTTTTCCTATGGTTTTAATTTTTTTTAATGTTCTAGAATTTTTTAATAAAGATAATTTAAAACCAACATTTTAACATAATTTAAAAAAAAGCAATAAGATTACTAAAATTCTAAAATGTTCTAAAATTAGTTTTTTCTATTATTTTATAGTTTTTATAACATTTTCTAGTATTTACTAACATTTTCTAGTATTTTCTAACATTATCTAATATTTTCTAACTTCACTAACATAATTTTCTAGCTTAAACATATTTTTTAAATTAAAAATTACTGAAAATGAAATAACTATTTGAAAATTAAAAAATTAACTAAAATAATTTATAAACATATAATTTATAATAAAAAATAATTTTAAAAATATGTGTGTACCTAGAATATACAAAGGTCAAAGGAGGTGGAATAGAAGGAAAGGAGGATGAAGTCAATGAGGTTTTCATGAGGTTATTAGGGGATTCGCTCCAACATTGGGGTATAGAGGCTCTCTATGAATAGTAATTGTGAAAATGACACCCCTTCGCTAGAAATTTATATGAAATATGTTGTAAGGGATGTTTGGGAGAAGGGGGTCTTCGCATGAATACCTCATCATCCCTTCACCCGAATTACCCCACATCAGGGTCTTCGGGTGAAGAGGTCGTATGTCTTCACGTAAAGACCCCTACTTCACATGAAGACCCTAAAACGTTAATTCTTGGGCCCGATAAAAAATTGTTTGTCAACAAAAGTGGAACTCAATTTTGTGGGTTCATCCTTTAATGAATCATATGTATTGTTGCTCCAAAGTAAGTCCATGGTTTCAGAATGCTCCTACTAAATAAAAAATGTCTATTTAGCCTCTTCTTCACTTATATCTTCATTCTCAGGTACAGGTGAAACTACTAACTTTCCACCATGGGCATCGAAATGAGTAAGATATCTTATGGGACATCCCCTTGATCGAACAAATTTTGAACTCTTCTAGCATGTTGTAACTTGCTAGACTGGTTCATCAACTGTGGAAACCTCAAGATGATTGTCAAGAATTTTCTCATGTGGTTGAGATAAAGATACAACTGCACTACATAACTTAATATGTTATCAACAAACTCCTGACTTGGGAAAGTCTTGATTGTTTATGAGAATTTCCTTTTCAAAAATTTGAGTAGGATTGTCCATCTTTTCATGTCTAGTAACATGATTGTCATCATTTTATTAAATATTAGTAGAATGATTTTTGCTTCTTTAAGTTTACTCATTGACTTTTTGTGACTACGTGGACTAGAAATAAGAGTTGCGAGCTACGTGTTCTTTCTTTTCTTGGAAGAGAATAGCAAGATCACTATCCTAAAATTTAGGATGTTTCACTTCTACCTTTATTGATGGTGACTCAATAGAAATCTCTTTGGTGATAAAACTAAATTTTGTTGATTCCCACCAGGAGGACTGCGATCATCATCTAGAAGATTCTTTCTTGGTACATCCTTACAAGGAATGAAGAACATAACTTGAGATATTTTATTTTTGAGGCAAAGAAACACATTTTCTAATCTTTTCTTTGTAGGATCAGTTATTGTCATAGAAGAAAAAGGAATCAGTAGAAAAAGAACATTATTTAAACTCACTTGTTTTAATTTTTATCTTTTCAGAAAGATTGAGATCATCTTCAATTCCAATTGCCAAAGTCTGTGCATCTCGAAGAGTACTTGTAGTTACGCTTCTCAACAAAAAAGTTGACTTCAAGAATTTGAGCATTGACAAAGAAACACTTCAAATTTGCAGCTGTATGCTGAGAAACAACTGGAATTCTATGTCTACTTGTTGAAATGAGCCAAAAATTCACATATAGGTATATGGGATGCCTTCTTCAATTGGATGAGTTGAGCCAAAAAAGCATGAGAATCTCTAGGAGGCTTGAATCTTTCTTCAAACTTGGCTACGAGAGTAACCCAATTTTAGATAGTCTATGGTGCAAGATGTTAAAACCAATCAGTAGAATCATCTTGGAGATTTTCCACGAATAACCTTATAGACATGCAACATCATGAACATGACATGCAATGTAGAAAGTAGAAATATGTTCATCAGGATATTTTTGTCCATCATCAAAAAACTTGGGAAAATCCTTCCACAATCCATCAAGAAGAGCATGTAGAGGTAGATTCAAATTCAAAAGACCAAAAGAATCTCCCCAAGGACCTTGGGTAGCCATTTACATGTCCTTTGTGAAATCTTGAAAAAATAAAACTAATAAATTACAATGGGATAATTATGATGAATAGGACATGGGTATACTTCAAATGAAAGCATGAGACTTCCAAATGCGTGTTGTGTCCCTTACGTATTCACCAAAAACTATTCGCTAAATTTTTTGTAAGTCACTGGAACCACAACTTACAAAATTTTGACTTTAGGCCACATTCATGAGATTTCCCCCTCCTCTCAACAATAGGGGAGACTCTCTTCTTACCATAGCTGGCTTCAATAAGAACTTAACTGAAATTACAAAAAGGGGTGGATCTCTTGATCAATTCCTCTTTTGGTAGGAATAATTTTACAAACATTAAATTGAAAACTTAACAAAAAGATCCTATTGCTATGATAATAATGGTGGCTTAGGGATTGACATAAGAACAATACCCGAGACAAGCCCAGGACTTTATAGAATGAAATACAAATCTAAATTTGATTTTAAGATTTCTAATTGTTTGAAAAATTATCATTATGCAATATTAATATATTTCTCATGTTTATTTCACATAGAATTATAGTTTTAATATAGAGATATCTAAGGGACTTAAAAATTCCACCTTTAAAATAGAAATTCATAAAAAACTATAATCAAATCTCATCCAAATTATGTGAAATTTTAAAATGCGGTTATAAATTTATTTTACATATAAATGACACCTTTTATGCCATGTTATTTCCAATAAAAATTCCACTTGATGATATATTTTAACAAAGGAACAAGGATATGTAGTTAGATAGAAAAACCCCATGAACATAAGCTTAATTCCTTAATAACTTTTGATAGACAACTCTGATTGAGGTGTATGATAGCTCGAAATGAGAGGAACTAAAAATGCCACAATCCTAAGTTTAAAAAAAAAACAAAATAAAACAAAACAACTAAGAAATTTCTTAGAGAGTTTATCCTACAATTTTTTTCATAGGATTGCCGCAATTTTGTGAATACAAAATTGAGGAGAACAATATTTTCCATCCAACACTATTTTTTTGATGCTTATAGATTTCAATTACTATTGTATTTATGATGCATATATGAGCTAGTCACTATTTTCCTTGTGATTCTTGTGTGACTAGCTTAATATGTATTTATTATGTCTACTAGAACTACTTATTGTGTATGTTATTATACTAAGGTTAGCCATCTTATGTATGATCTATTCCTTTGTATTGAGGCAATATATTCTTGAGGGAGTTATATTGTGTGCAATCTCCAATATGAACCTTGCTTATATGTTTATATTCAACAGTAATTATAGGTAATGTTAGGTATGGAACTATTACATCGAAATGATTATGTTTATTATTTCAATATAAATTATTTAGTAGATTAATTTAATTTATAAATAAGGTTTAATTATATAGATCAACGATCTCATATAATAAGTTAATAAACCCCATCTAAGATTTGCATGAAAATTTTCAAGCCTCTAACTTTCCTTGAGAAGATACATATGAATGTTAATGAAGAACTATTCCTCAATATTTTAATCTTGGTGTAGGGATTACCCTAAAATTGACATCTTAACACTTGAATGCATGCATATATAACTAATTCATTAGGTTAAAAATATTATGAAGTTGACCCTTCTGAGCTAGAGAATTTTTTTTGGCTAATAATTGAGGAGGATTTTTATATGAGAAAAAATTGGATGCTACAAAATTGTGGGGAAATATTTTTTTTTTAATTTTAAAGGTGGAATTACCACTTAATATATAATATATTTTAATATTTTTACAACCTGGTTCTAAGATAAGGGGCTCTCAAAGAAAAGAACCAAGGGAAAAAAATCCGTTGGTGACCCCATCACGGAAAATGAAAACTAAAATTGGTGGATCACTATGGGCTTAATTCACTAGAGTGATACCACCTTAAAACATAATGTGACCATAGGAGTTATAAAAAAAAATTGCATAAATGATGGCTAACTGTGAACTATCTTAACAATAGATGAGCCACCTTACAACATAGCATATGCGCAAGAATCATATTTAAGCTTGCATTGCTATTTACACCTTATACAGATAATACAAAAAATTTAAACATTACGCCTCCTTAACTGGTGGAGACTTTACAAAATGCCCCATATTATATACACAACATGGCCAAGAGGTAGATGTAGCAGAGGTTTGAATAAAAGAAATTGTAGCAAAGGTTGATACTGCATCGAACAAAACCTGAGTGGGAACCCAAAAAACTTGAACCAAAGTGTGATGAAGAGAAACTTAACCAATGTCTACATGGGCTTGTGAAGACTCCCTAGAACCCAGCCCAAGGTTCAAATCAGGGACAGAACAGGATTGCTGAGGAGGAGCCACCAGAGGAGAGGAATCCACCTCCAAGAGATCTAGCATTACAAATACCACTTGGTGTATACCACTAATACACTCTTTGGAGAGGGAACCCCCAAATTGCTAGAGTGCAATTTTAACAGGGTGGCAAGATTTCCAGTCTAGAGCTCTTTTAATACTTTTGTAAACCATCAAAATAGGATGCGCTCTCAATAATCAGAGCAGCCTCACCCCACATATCATATTTATGTAAAGCAACCCAAAGCTTATGATTTTGCAGAAAAATGGGCTTTACATAGTGAATTGCTATACTATCCAAACAAGTCACCGATTGCATGAGATCAACTAAATTGGAGAAAAAGATAGAGAGAATTTGAGAAGGGAATATAATCCTTCTGCTAGAAGGAGAAAGAGCTTCATGACCAATAATCCTCTTGATGCCACATCAAATGTGTGGTCATTCACAATTAAACATAATGGTAAGAATATCATCCCTAATGGGACCAAGAAAAGGTTCTTCCCAAATCTCCACTTCCAAAAGAACCCTATAATTTTGAGGGTAATATTCCATGTGTAAAGAAATGCAGGTAGAACAACATTCCATAGTAGATCTGTCTCACACCAAAAAATTGGGTTGACCTGACATAGCTAAGAAGTAGACAAGAGACAAACCGGGGACCTGAGGAAGAAACAGAAGGGCGAAGAATATCGATGGGCCAAAAAATAAGTAGTGAAGGAAGAAAATGAAGAGCAGATGTCTTAAAAGGCTAATAAATAATCCCAAGGACAAAACTGCAAGAGCCACTCTCACCAAATGATGATAGCAACTCATATTGAAGATATGAGATCTTACAAAGATTGTTTATTAAAACACATGAGACTACTGACTGGGAGCTATAGCTCATAATATCTAGAGTATGTGAATGATACTAGAAGACAAGTTGAGACCATAAAATATGAACGGGAGCCAAGCCAAGTGTTGGGAAATAAGATAGAAGGATGGAAGAAGAAGAGGGGAGGTACAATGCCAATTAAAAAGATTAGAAAAGGAAGATGTCATCAAATCAAATGCTTTGGGAGGAGAGCACAGATGGAAGCTGAAGCAAATCCCAATGTAGAGGAATAACATAAATTCACACAAGAGAAGGTGAATCATAATTGATTGCACAAAGAGCTAGTACCCAATAGGCCATGTCACATTTGCTAGTTGCCTTGCCCATTAATGATAAGCTAGTTGGTATACCTTATTCATAATGGGACACCAACGCAATGCCAAAGTACAAACATATAGAGCTAAAACCACCTAGGAAAAGGGATGATAAGGTGGCATTGACATGCCACAATATGATTAGATACATACTCATGAGATGGAAAAACTCATGGCCACCTTGTCACACCTTTCATACTAAAAAGTGGAGTTAGAACAAGATACAATAAAATATGCCCAAGTAGATATCACAATGCCAAAGTACAACCAGTCATAGCTAAAACCACCTAGGAAAAGGGATGACAAGGTGGCATTTGACATGTCATAGTATGATTTAATTCATACTCGTGAAATGGAAAATATCTTGGCCCCCTTGTCACACCTTACCCACTAATAGGTGGAGTTAGCACAAAGTACTGTAGGATGTGCCAAAAAAGATATATAAGATGACATAGCGTGCTTGCCAGCATAGCATCAGTCATGTCCTTGCAAATAGTAGAAGGTAACATTTACTCTGTGCCAATTAGTGGCTACCACATCACTAATTGGAGTAGAGTCAAAATTGTGTAACCTTGAAGCAAATAAATATGCAATAATAGGCTTCCTTAACAAAATATACAAGTAGAACCGACAATTGGATGATTACACTCCAATATTAAAGAAGACCTGCATGAAGAGGTAAGTATAAAATGAAACAATTTGAAGTGAAATAAAAATGTGCCATAGCCAAAAGGAGAAAGGATTCCATCTATCATGAAGATTCATTATGAATAATTTCCATGATAGAGGGAAAGCAATCAATTCTATAATCTGTAGAGTTGGAATCCAAGAAAACTTTATTGCAACCAAAGTTTTCTAAAATATCTACCAACCTATTACCTTCTCTGAAAGTATGCGAGATAGAAAATATGTTTAGAGAATCAATGACACCCCAGACTCGTTGGAGAATATATTTCAGTTGCCAGTTGTCAATAGATCTATGAATGCACACATTAATAATAACCATTGAATCACCTTCTATGTCCAGATTAGAGATAGATAATTTCTTTGCAAGGATCAAACCTTCAAGTAGTGTAATGGCTTCCACCATATTGTTAGTCCCAGAGCTGATAGGGGAAGCCAAGTAAGCCAAGACCCTACCTTCATAATTTCTAAGACAAGCTCCAATACCTGACTTCCCCAGGTTCCCTCTAGAAGAACTATCAAAATTTAGCTTAATAGCAAGGGAGACAGGAGGGTTTCATTTGATTGAAGATCTCAAAATGGGATCTTTCCTAATCTGGGAAAACACCAGACACAAGGGGAGGGAAATAAGCTTCCAGGAGTTCAACACATGGCTGTTCCAGGATGAGAAGACTACATTAAGATTAAAATGACTAGTAGTCTCGCTATTAAATTGTTCCAAAATGAGCCTTTCAATTGAAGAGATGACAAGGTTAAGATCAGAGACCTCTTCTCTAAAGATTCATTTGTTTCATTCCCACCAAATGGACTAGATAACTAAAGAGGGAATAACTATCCATACACAAGCGAAGATAGAGGATGAGAATAGTGAAGGCTAGGATTGGAAGAGTTCCCAAATAGACCTAGGAAGAGGGAAAGAAATACATAACTTATTCATAACATATCCCCATCATTGATGGGAAAAGGATCAATGAACAAAAAGATGATCGGTAGATTCCTCTAGACTACTACACAAAATACAACAAAAGAGATCTACTATATGCAACTTGGAAAGCCTATCACTAGTCAGAACCCTGTATTGAATGGCCATAGAGGAAAAAACACTAGCTTTGGGAAGTATGCTATTGTCCCAAAAAAATTTGAAGGCACGTTGAGATGTATGCTACATATCAATTTGAAGAAGAGCCTCATAGCCTGACTTAACAGAGTAGACTCCTTTCTTAGCAGGGCATCATAGTAATCTGTCATTACCTTTAGATGGAAAGAATAACCTCTCAGAAAGGAGCGTCACAAATTCCCTTGAAAGACTACTAGATAAAGGCAAGGTAGCAAGATTCTTCCACAAAACCTTGTGAGAAATGATGTCTACAAAATCCACATAATCTACTAGAAAATCTCCCCAGTGAACAGAGGAAACCCTCATGACTTCAGACAAGGAAGTAGACTCGCATAATGGTGGCAAGCCATTCCAAGAATCTTTCCAAAAGAGAGCCTATAGTCAATCATGAATCTTTGAGGAGACGTATTTAGTAACAACATCTCTAGAAGCCATCATGAAGTTCTAGGTAGGAGAGCCAGCAGGGGGATTGGATATAGTGAAGATACGATGGGAGGAAGGAGAATCAAAGGTATTTTGACTGCATGATTTGGCACCAGAGAGACTAAGGTCTGAAATACATATTCTAGATAAGCTTCCCTTTGAAAGCCTTATTTCTAAGAGATAGATTCTGTAATCCTACTCCTCTAGAAAGTTTGCTAGAAGAGAGTTTCTGCAAAGAGAGTAGGGAGATCTTCCTAGTATTAGTCATATTGGATGACCAAAGGAAGCCTCAGATGATTTTCTCAATTTGATTAATTATAGAGACAGGTGCTTGGAGAAATAAAATATAGTAGTTTGGGATTGCAAGAAGGATGGTTTTAATTAATAGGATTCTTCTAGATAGGGATAACCAACGAGCCTTCCAAGAAGAAATTCTACTCTTAAGCCTACTAATCACATTATCCTAAAAACAAGTCTTCAGTGACCCAAGAAAAAATGGGATACCTAGATACGTAGAAGGAAGATCACTAGCAGGGAAGCTGAGAATACTTGCAATTCTATCTCGGATAGCATCTGGGGTGAAGAGGATGAAAACTTTGGATTTAAGAGGATTGATGACCTGACTAGAGCCAGAAGTATATAAGTTCAATATTCATTTTACACATCTGGCCTCATGAATAGAGGACCTACCAAAGAGGAGCATATCATCAACAAAGAAGTTATGGGTGATGGAGAGAGCTGAATTGGGAATACATATGCCCTTCCAGTTCGAGAGAGCATTTTGAGCTAGGATGGATCTACTGAGGGATTCTACCATGATGATGAAAAGAAAGGGGGAAATTGGATCCCCTTGATGGAATCCTTGGGTAGCATGAAAATATATGGAGGGAGAGACATTAACAAGGACCGAGAAAGATGCTCTAGCTAAGAAATGCTTGATCTGCTTACACTAATCTGGGGAGAAGCCAAACTTTGCAAGGACCCTAAGCAGGAACATTGATGAAGGGTGCTCCCCTTAATACCACAAACACATTATAGATATAGAGAAACAACAACAATATGCAAGAACAAAAAATTGGCTTTTTATTATCTCCACAAATGTGGAATTACAAACTTTCAGAATTACAATATGCAAAGCCACATGGGCATTCCCTTACAATATTCTGTAGGACAAAGCCTCGAACTATTACCCAGATCTACTACCCAGAACTATTCTGAACTGCCTAAGACAATAATACAGCCTTCCGTTATATAGACAATTTTCCACCGCCTGGGAAGGTTCCAGAATTTTAGCCAAGAAGGCCGACCAAACTTAGAATTATTTTATTTTACATTTTATTACATCATAGTCGGCTCAAGATAACCTTTGAAACCTGAACAGAAATTTTGAAGAAAATTATTTTTCGCCATTTCAGGTGGCCCAACTTCCGAAGATCATAAGTCATCACTAGCTGACCCGATCGGCTATTATAACCCCATTTCAGAAATGCCACGAAGCCCTCTACAAGCTTGACCCACACAAGCAGCTGTCACCCAAATTTTTGACCTCATCCGAGGCCTCTAAAGCCTTCAAAACTGAGTTCAAAGTTTCTGTACCCTGCTGCCAATACCGAAAATCTTCAATATCTTCCAATATACACTTGATCTGGCAATGAAACTTTACTGGCAGACTTATATGACCAAAATGAACCTCCAATAAAGAAATCAGATCATTCTGAGCACATACAAAAATTACCAAAAATAGTAACTTTCCATAAATAGCAGCTCTGCACAAAATAGCCCTTATTGAATACAAAAATATAAATATTTTTGGGTGATGCAAGATTGCTCTTACACCAGGATGCTCCTACATCAGACACCTGGGGTAATTTGGGAAGTGACCTTGTCACGACTCAGGTGTGCAGAGGAAAACCAAGATGGCTAACCTCCTCCTTTGTCAGCCAGGATGAATCTTCAACAGGTCATCCTTTCCACTTGACCAAATATTCTTCATATGTCCTGTTCCTTGTGCTTCTGCCAACATGACTGTCCAGTATATCTTTGACCTCGTTAGTGTCTGAACTAGTTGCTGGAATACTCCACTGTGCTGCTGTGATCTCATCTTCAACACCTCCTTCATGATACTCTGTCAGATCTGAAATGTTAAACACTGGTGAAATATTTAGCTCAGTAGGCAATTCTACCTCATATGCATTTCCTGAATCATGTTTCTTTAGTATCCTACATGGTCCAAACTTCTTCATTTTCAGCTTGTTATGTGTACCAACTGGAAACCGCTCCTTCCGCAAATGAACCATGACTTCATCACCAACTTGAAATTCCTTATACCTCCTTTTCTCATCTGCCTTAGCCTTATACTGTGCGTTCATCTTGGTAATATGCTTCCTCACCTCCCCATGGATGTTCTTCAAGTGTTCTGCAAAATCCGCAGCTTCAACACTGCTTATTTCTCCTTTATCTATCTTCCTCAATTCAGATGCATTTTTTGGACTACTTCCATATACAATCTGGAATGGTGATTTACCAGTGCTCCTGTTGACAGAATTATTGTATGCAAATTCCACCTGTGGTAAAATCAAATCCCATCCTGTTGCCTTATCTCCAACCAAACATCTCAACAAATTTCCCAAACTCCTATTCACCACCTCTGTCTATCCATCAGTCTGTGGATGATGTGATGAACTGAACTTCAAATCTATCTTTAACTTCTTCCCCAATGTACGCCAGAAATATCCAACAAACTTCGTGTCCCGATCTGAAACTATGGTCCTTGGCAAACCATGAAGTCTCACTACCTCTCTGAAAAACAATTCTACTACATGAACAACATCATTAGTCTTCTTGCAGGGAATGAAATGTGCCATCTTTGAAAATCAGTCAACTACTACAAAAATTGAATCATGTCCCCGCTGTGTCCTCGGTAAACCAAGAACAAAGTCCATACTGATATCCTCCCAAGGCTTCTCTGGTATAGGTAATGGCTGATACAACCATGTATTCTGCTCCACTCCTTTCGCCATCTGACATACTCTGCAACTCTGTACAAACTTCTTCACATCTTGCTGTAATTGTTGCCAATAATAATTCTCACCAACCAAAGCAAGGGTTTTATCATGACCAAAATGTCCAGCCAATCCTCCACTACGCTTCTCCTTGATGAGATTCTCCCTCATAGAACTTCTTGGAATGCACAACTGACTCCCTCTGAATAGCATATCATCTTCGATGAACAAATCCAGCCATTTCATCCTGTCTAGAGTAACAGGTTCTGTACAAGCCTTCCAAGCTTCACCAAAATCAGGATCCTCTGGATACAAATTCTTGAGTTCCTTGAACCCAACCACTTCAATCTACATTTCTGTCAACAATAGTTGCCTTCTGCTAAGAGCATCTGCAACCCTATTAGACTTTCCACTCCTGTGTTTCAAAATAAATGTATAACTCTGCAAAAACTCAACCCATTTCAAATGCCTTTAATTCAATTTTCCTTGACTATTCAAATATTGCAAAGCTGGATGATCAGTATACAAAATAAACTCCTTAGGAAGCAGATAGTGCCTCCACTTTTTCAATGCCTGAACTATAGCATAAAATTTCTGATCATAAATAGAATATTTTCTCTTGGCATCATTTAATTTCTCACTGAAATAAGCAACAGGTTTACCTTTTTGGCTCATAACAGCTCCTATTACAGTACCACTAGCATCACAATCTACTTAAAACACCTTATTAAAAGCTGGAAGTGCTAAAACAAGTTTTTCTGTAACTTTTTGTTTCAACAATTGAAAACTTTTTTCTGCCCCATTAGTCCACTTAAACTCTTTTCTATCCCCTCTCATTGTTTTAGTCAAGGGTCCACAAATACTGCTAAAATTTCTGATAAACTTTCTGTAAAAGCTAGCCAAACCATGAAAAGATCTTACCTTAGTAGCACTCCTTGGAGTAGGCCATTCAATGATAGCCTGTACCTTCTCTGGGTCCATTTTTAGACCTTCTCCTGAAACTATAAATCCCAAATACACTAACTCTTTCTTCACAAAACTGCACTTCTTCAAATTAATCAACAATTTATCTTTTCTCAACTTCTCAAATACCATATGAATATGCATCATATGCTCACCCAATGTCTTACTAAAGATCAAAATATCATCTAGTTAAACAATGACAAACTTACCCAGAAATTCTTTCAGAACCTCGTTCATGAGCCGCATGAAAGTGCTCGGTGCATTGGTTAGCCCAAAAGGCATGACTAACCACTCATATAGTCCTTCCTTTGTCTTGAAGGTAGTCTTCCATTCATCTCCTTCTCTGATCTGAATCTGATGATATCCACTCTTTAGATCTATCTTTGAGAAATACAGAGCTCCACTTAAACAGTCCATAATATCATCCATTCGTGGAAATAGAAACCTGTACTTTATTGTGATCTTCTTTATTGCCCTGGAATCTGTACACATCCTCCATTCTCCATTCTCCATTCTTCTTTGGTGCTAATACTGCTAGTACAACACAGGGACTCAGACTCTCACGGATCAATCCTTTCTATAACAGTACATGTACTTGTCTATTCAACTCCTCACTTTCTGTAGGTGTCATTCTGTGTGCTGCCTTATTTAGAAAAGTCACTCCTGGGATCAAATCCATCTGATGACTGATCTTCCTGACTGGCGGTAATCCATCAGGCACGTTATCAGATACAATATCTTGAAACTCATTCAACAAATCTACAACTTCTACATGAACATCTTCTACTTCCTCTTTACCAACTTTTGGAATTAAAGCAAAACATACATGCTCATGCCTCATACCATCTAGGAAATTTCTTCCATCAACAAAAGTTATCCTTGCATTACCACATACCTTTTCTTCAGTCTCCTTCATTGATTTTGGCTTATGTCGCACTCCATCCTTTGTCAGGGAATAGGTATTCGCACGACCATCATGTACAACACATTTGTCAAACTACAATGGTCTACCTAACAACATATGACATGCATCCATAGATATGATATCACACAATACCTCATCTTGGTATCCGCCAATCTTGAACTTCACCAGGCATTGTTCATTGACCACGACCTTGTGGTCATCCTGTACCCAAGCAATCTGATATGGATATGGGTGTTTGTGTCTCTTGAGCTTCAACTTTGTCACCATCTCTTCAGACACCAAATTGTCAGTGCTTCCACTATCAATAATCACATCACAACATTTACCTTCGCACTTTCACCTGGTGCGAAATAGGCTCCTTCTTTGCTCAGGTTCATTCTCACCACTCAACAGGATTCTTCTGTTAATACATGTTTCTCCTCTTTTAGCATCTTCAGAATTTGATGATCTGGCATCTTCATCTACATCTGCAACTCTAGCCTAACCTTCATTTCTCCTGTCTGTTCTTCCTTGGCACTAAGGACATTCAAACGCCCTATGACCTTCTTCTCCATAGTGAAAACATGTTCCACGGAAGCCACCTCTTCCAGATCCTTGTCCTCTTCCTCTTCCTCTTTGATCTCTATTATTCTGATCTTGGAAAGGATTAGAATTATTTACTCGCTGATTGTGACTGCTACTAGCCTCATCATTCTTTTTCGTATCTTCATTTCGGCCACCATATGACCATCCACCAGATTATCCACCACGACCTCTTCCATTTTGTCTGCTCTCAAACTTCTTGTTCAACTTTTCCTCTACTTTTAGTGAAAACTAGTATGCCTCTTCAATACTGTTCATTCGAACCAGATTCAGCTCCTCCTGAATGCTTGGCCTTAACCCATTAAGGTATCGGGCAACTTTCTCCTTATCAGCTTCTGCATGGCCTATTCTGATGAGAAGTCGGTAGAACTCCTCTGTATACTCCTGAACAGATCTTCCTGTTTGCTTCAAACTCTGCATTTTCTTTAGTAGGTCAAGCTCATAATCAACACGAATGAACTGTCGCTTCAATTTATCCACCATCCGATCCCATCTTGTGATTTTATCTTTTCCTCTTCTATTTTGCTCTAATTAAATTTCTTGCCACCAGATCTTCGCATGACCTTTCAATCTGGCCTTAACAAATTTGACCCTATCAGGATCCTCAACATCTTCGTACTCAAAATATTCCTCACATTCATTGATCCAGTCGATCAATTCCTCTGGGTTAAGATTTCTAAAAAATGTAGGAACCTCAATCTTAGGTCTTTTCCCAATCTTCGAAATCACCCGAAAAAGTCTTTCTTCCTCCTAGTTCACAATTTCAGCTTCTCCTTCTTGATATTCTTCTTCAGCTTCATCCTCGCTTTCATCTCTGACATTAAGATTCATTCCTCTGTGAATCTCTTCTTGCAATGCTCGCACTTGTCTTTGTAACTCTCTAACCTCAGGTGTTACAACACCAGCTCTTCCGCCATGTTCCCTTCGTGGAGGTATTTTCGCGATGCGCGCTGAAATCCTAGCCGTGGTCTTGGTGCAAACTGCCTCACAGTCGGCGATCTATTTACACACTCAAAAAATCTTGCTCTGATACCACCTGATGAAGGGTGCTCCCCTTAATACCACAAACACATTACAGATATAGAGAAACAACAATAATATGCAAGAACAGAAAATTGGCTTCTTATTATCTCCACAAATGTGGAATTACAAACTTTCAAAATTACAATATGCAAAGCCACATGGGCATTCCCTTACAATATTCTGTAGGACAAAGCCTCAAACTATTACCCAGATCTAGTACCCAGAACTATTCTGAACTGCCTAAGATAATAATACAACCTTCCTTATATAGGCAATTTTCCACCGCCTAGGAAGGTTCTAGAATTTTAGCCAATAAGGCCGACCAAACTTAGAATTATTTTATTTTACATTTTATTACATCATAGTTGGCTCAAGATAACCTTTGAAACCCGAACAGAAATTTTGAAGAAAATTATTTTTCACCATTTCAGGTGGCCCAACTTTCGAAGACCATAAGTCATCACTAGCTGACCCGATCGGCTATTATAACCCTATTTCAGAAACGCCACGAAGCGCTCTACAGGCTTGACGCCCGCAAGTGCTCATCACCCAAATTTTTGACCTCATCCGGGGCCTCTAAAGCCTTCAAAACTGAGTTTAAAGTTTCTGTACCCTGCTGCCAATACCAAAAATCTTCAATATCTTCCAATATACACTTGATCTGGCAATGAAACTTTACTAGCAGACTTATATGACCAAAATGAACCTCCAAGAAAGAAATCAGATCATTCTGAGCACATACAAAAATTACCAAAAATAGTAACTTTCCATAAATAGCAGCTCTGCACAAAAAAGCCATTATTGAATACAAAAATAGAAATATTTTTGGGTGATGCAAGATTGCTCTTACACCTAGGATGCTCCTACATTAGACACCTGGGGTAATTTGAGAAGTGACCCTGTCACGACTCAGGTGTGCAGAGAAAAACCAAGATGGCTAACCTCTTCCTTTGTCAGCCAGGATGAATCTTCAACAGGTCATCCTTTCCACTTGACCAGATATTTTTCATATGTCCTATTCCTTGTGGTTCTGCCAACACGACTGTCTAGTATATCTTCGATCTCCTTAGTGTCTGAACTAGTTGCTGAAATACTCCACTATGCTGCTATGATCTCATCTTCAACACCTCCTTCATGATACTCTGTCAGATCTGAAATGTTAAACACTGGTGAAATATTTAGCTCAGTAGGCAATTCTACCTCATATGCATTTCCTGAATCATGTTTCTTCAGTATCCTACATGGTCCAAACTTCTTCATTTTCAGCTTTTTATATGTACCTACTGGAAACCGCTCCTTCCACAAATGAACCATGACTTCATCACCAATTTGAAATTCCTTATACCTCTTTTTCTCATCTACCTTAGCCTTATACTGTGCGTTCATCTTGGTAATATGCTTCCTCACCTCCCCATGGATATTCTTTAAGTGTTATGCAAAATCTGCAGCTTCAGCACT
Organism: Chamaecyparis obtusa; assembly: GCA_027943335.1. NCBI lineage: Eukaryota > Viridiplantae > Streptophyta > Pinopsida > Cupressales > Cupressaceae > Chamaecyparis > Chamaecyparis obtusa. The sequence goes on from BSBK01007396.1 coordinate 69,469, forward strand.
GCTTATTTCTCCTTTATCTATCTTCTTCAATTCAGATGCATTTCTTGGACTACTTCCATATACAATATGGAATGGTTATTTACCAGTGCTTCTATTGACAGAATTATTATATGCAAATTCTGCCTATGGTAAAATCAAATCCCATCCTATTGGATTATCTCCAACCAAACATCTCAGCAAATTTCCCAAACTCCTATTCACCAGCTCTGTCTGTCCATCAGTCTGTGGATGATGTGATGAACTGAACTTCAAATCTATCTTTAACTTCTTCCACAATGTACGCCAGAAATATCCAACAGACTTAGTGTCCCGATCTGAAACTATGGTCCTTGGCAAACCATGAAGTCTCACTACCTCTCTGAAAAACAATTCTGCTAAATGAACAACATCATTAGTCTTCTTGCAGGGAATGAAATGTGTCATCTTTGAAAATCGGTCAACTACTACAAAAATTGAATCATGTCCCCGCTGTGTCCTCGGTAAACCAAGAACAAAGTCCATACTGATATCCTCTCAAGGCTTCTCTGGTATAGGTAATAGCTGATACAACTCTGAATTCTGCTTCACTCCTTTCGCCATCTGACATACTCTGTAACTCTGTACAAACTTCTTCACATCTTGCTGCAATTGTGGCTGATAATGATTCTCACCAACCAAAGCAAGGGTTTTATCACGACCAAAATGTCCAGCCAATCCTCCACTATGCTTCTCTTTGATGAGATTCTCCCTCATAGAACTTCGTGGAATGCACAACTGACTCCCTCTGAATAGCATATCATCTTGGATGATAAAATTCAGCCATTTCGTCCTGTCTAGAGTAACAGGTTCTGTACAAGCCTTCCAAGCTTCACCAAAATTAGAATCTTCTGGATATAAATTCTTGAGTTCCTTGAACCCAACCACTTCAATCTGCATTTCTATCAAGAATAGTTGCCTTCTGCTAAGAGCATCTGCAACCCTATTAGACTTTCCACTCCTGTGTTTCAAAACAAATGTATAACTCTGTAAAAACTCAACCCATTTCAAATGCCTTTGATTCAATTTTCCTTGACTATTCAAATATTGCAAAGCTTGATGATCAGTATACAAAACAAACTCATTAGGAAGCAGATAGTGCCTCCACTTTTTCAATGCCTTAACTATAGCATAAAATTCTTGATCATAAATAGAATATTTTCTCTTGGCATCATTTAATTTCTCACTGAAATAAGCAACAGGTTTACCCTTCTTGGCTCATAACAGCTCCTATTGCAGTACCACTAGGATCACAATCTACTTGAAACACTTTATTAAAATCTGGAAGTGCTAAAAGAGGTTGTTCTATAACTTTTTGTTTCAACAATTGAAAACTATTTTCTGCCCCATTAGTCCACTTAAACTCTTTTCTATCCCCTCTCATTGTTTCAGTCGAGGGTCCACAAATACTGCTAAAATTTTTGATAAACTTTCTGTAAAAGCTAGCCAAACCATAAAAAGATCTTACCTTAATAGCACTCCTTGGAGTAGGCCATTCAAGAATAGCTTGTACCTTCTCTGAGTCCATTTTTAGACCTTCTGCTGAGACTGCACTTCTTCACAAAACTTCTAACTCTTTCTTCACAAAACTGCACTTCTTCAAATTAATCAACAATTTCTCTTTTCTCAACTTCTCAAATACCATACGAATATGCATCATATGCTCATCCAATGTCTTACTAAAGATCAAAATATCATCTAGGTAAACAATGACAAACTTACCCAGAAATTCTTTCAAAACGTCGTTCATGAGCCGCATGAAAGTGCTCGGTGCATTGGTTAGCCCAAAAGGCATGACTAACCACTCATATAGTCCTTCCTTTGTCTTGAAGGTAGTCTTCCATTCATCTCCTTCTCTGATCCGAATCTAATGATATCTACTCTTCAGATCTATCTTTAAGAAATACACAGCTCCACTCAAACAGTCCATAATATCATCCATTCGTGGCAATGGAAACCTGTACTTGATTGTGATCTTGTTTATTGCCATGGAATCTGTACACATCCTCCATTCTCCATTCTTCTTTGGTGCTAATACTGCTGGTATAGCACAGGGACTCAGACTCACGGATTAATCCTTTCTGTAACAGTTCATGTACTTGTCTATTCAACTCCTCGCTTTTTGCAGGTGTCATTCTGTGTGCTGCCTTATTCGGCAAACTCGCTCCTGGGATCAAATCCATCTGATGACTAATCTTCCTGACTGGTGGTAATCCATCAGGCACGTTATCGGATACAATATCCTGAAACTCATTCAACAAATCTGCAACTTCTACAGGAACATCTTCTACTTCCTCTTTACCAACTTTTAGAATTAAAGAAAAACATATATGCTCATGCCTCATACCATCTAGGAAATTTCTTCCATCAACGAAAGTTATCCTTGCATTACCACATACCTTTTCTTCAGTCTCCTTCAATGGTTTTAGCTTATGTCACACTCCATCATTTGTCAGGGAATAGGTATTCGCACGACCATCATGTACATCACATCTCTCAAACTGCCATGGTCTACCTACCAACATATGACATGCATCCATAGATATGATATCACACAATACCTCATCTTGGTATCCGCCAATCTTGAACTTCACCAGACATTATTCATTGACCATGACCTTGTGGTAATCCTGTACCCAGGCAATCCGATATGGATGTGGGTGTTTCTATCTCTTGAGCTTCAACTTTGTCACCATCTCTTCTGACACCAAATTATCAGTGCTTGCACTATCAATAATCACATCACAACATTTAGCTTCGCACTTGCACCTGATGTGAAACAGGCTCCTTCTTTGCTCAAGTTCATTCTCACCACTCAACAGGATTCTTCTGTTAATCAACGTTTCTCCTCTTTCAGCATCTTCAGAATTTGATGATCTGGCATTTTCATCTACATGTGCAACTCTGGCTTGGCCTTCATTTCTCCTGTCTGTTCTTCCTTGGCGTTGAGGAAATTCAAATGCCCTATGACCTTCTTCTCCACAGTGAAAACATGTTCCACGGAAGCCACCTCTTCCAGATCCTTGTCCTCTTCCTTTTCCTCTCTGATCTCTATTATTCTGATCTTGGAAACGATTAGAATTATTTACTCGCTGATTCTGACTGCTACTGGCCTCATCCTTCTTTTTCATATCTTCATTTCGGCCACCATTTGACCGTCCACTAGATCATCCACCACGACCTCTTTCGTTTTGTCTGCTCTCAAACTTCTTGTTCAACTTTTCCTCTACTTTTAGGGAAAACTGGTATGCCTCTTCAATACTGTTCATTCGAACCAGATTCAGCTCCTCCTGAATGCTTGGCCTTAACCCATTAAGGTATCGGGCAACTTTCTCCTTATCAGCTTCTGCGTTTCCTGTTCTGATGAGAAGTCGGTAGAACTCCTCTGTATACTCCTGAACAGATCTTCCTGCTTGCTTCAAACTCTGCATTTTCTTCAGTAGGTCAAGCTCATAATCAACAGGAATGAACTGTCACTTCAATTTATCCACCATCAGATCCTATCTTGTGATTTTATCTTTCCCTCTTCTATTTCACTCTAATTGAATTTCTTGCCACCAGATCTTCGCATGACCTTTCAATCTGGCCTTCACAAATTTGACCCTATCAGGATCCTCAACATCTTCGTACTCAAAATATTTATCACATTCATTGATCTAGTCGATCAATTCCTCTGGGTTAAGATTTCCAAAAAATGTAGGAACCTCAATCTTAGGTCTTTTCCCAATCTTTGAAATCACCCGAAAAAGTCTTTCTTCCTCCTGGTTCACAATTTCAGCATCTCCTTCTTGATATTCTTCTTCGGCTTCATCCTCGCTTTCATCTCTGACATTAAGATTCATTCCTCTGTGAATCTCTTCTTACAATGCTCGCACTTGTCTCTGCAACTCTCTAATCTCAGGTGTTACAACACTAGCTCTTCCGCCATGTTCCCTTCATGGAGGTATTTTCATGATGCGCGTTGAAACCCTAGCCACGATCCTGGTGCAAACTGCCTCACAGTCGGTGATCTGTTTACACACTCAAGAAATCCTTCTCTGATACCACCTGATGAAGGGTGCTCCCCTTAATACCACAAACACATTACAGATATAGAGAAACAACAACAATATGCAAGAACAGAAAATTGGCTTCTTATTATCTCCACAAATGTGGAATTACAAACTTTCAGAATTACAATATGCAAAGCCACATGGGCATTCCCTTACAATATTCTCTAGGACAAAGCCTCGAACTATTACCCAGATCTAGTACCCAGAACTATTCTGAACTGCCTAAGATAATAATACAGCCTTCCTTATATAGGCAATTTTCCACCACCTGGGAAGGTTCCAGAATTTTAGCCAATAAGGCCGACCAAACTTAGAATTATTTTATTTTATATTTTATTACATCATAGTTGGCTCAAGATAACCTTTGAAACCCGAACAGAAATTTTGAAGAAAATTAGTTTTCGCCATTTCAGGTGGCCCAACTTTCGAAGACCATAAGTCATCACCAGCTGACCCGATCGGCTATTATAACCCCATTTCAGAAATGCCACGAAGCGCTCTACAGGCTTGACCCACGCAAGTGCCCGTCACCCAAATTTTTGACCTCATTCAGGGCCTCTAAAGCCTTCAAAACTGAGTTTAAAGTTTTTGTACCCTACTGCCAATACCGAAAATCTTCAATATCTTCAAATATACACTTGATCTAGCAATGAAACTTTATTGGCAGACTTATATGACCAAAATGAACCTCCAAGAAAGAAATCAGATCATTCTGAGCACATACAAAAATTACCAAAAATAGTAACTTTCCATAAATAGCAGCTCTCCACAAAATAGCCCTTATTGAATACAAAACTAAAAATATATTTGGGTGATGCAAGATTACTCTTACACCGAGGATGCTCCTGTATCAGACACCCGGGGTAATTTGAGAAGTGACCCTGTCACGACTCAGGTGTGCAGATGAAAACCAAGATGGCTAACCTCCTCCTTTGTCAGCCAGGATGAATCTTCAACAGGTCATCCTTTCCACTTGACCAGATATTCTTCATATGTCCTATTCCTTGTGCTTCTGCGAACACGACTGTCGAGTATATCTTCGATCTCGTTAGTGTCTGAACTAGTTGCTAGAATACTCCATTGTGCTGTTGTGATCTCATCTTCAACACCTCCTTCATGATACTCTGTCAGATCTAAAATGTTAAACACTGGTGAAATATTTAGCTCAGTAGGCAATTCTACCTCATATGCATTTCCTAAATCATGTTTCTTCATTATCCTACATGGTCCAAACTTCTTCATTTCCAGCTTGTTATATGTACCAACTAGAAACCGCTCCTTTCGCAAATGAACCATGACTTCATCACCAACTTGAAATTCTTTATACCTCCTTTTCTCATCTTCCTTAGCCTTATACTGTGCATTCAACTTGGTAATATGCTTCCTCACCTCCCCATGGATGTTCTTCAAGTGTTCTGCAAAATCTGCAGCTTCAGCACTGCTTATTTCTCCTTTATCTATCTTCCTCAATTCAGATACATTTATTGGACTACTTCCATATACAATCTAGAATGGTGATTTACCAGTGCTCCTGTTGACAGAATTATTGTATACAAATTCCGCCTGTAGAAAAATTAAATCGCATCCTGTTGGCTTATCTCCAACCAAACATCTCAGCAAATTTCCCAAACTCCTATTCACCACCTCTATCTGTCCATTAGTCTATGGATGATGTGATGAACTGAACTTCAAATCTATCTTTAACTTCTTCCACAATGTACGCCATAAATATCCAACAAACTTAGTGTCCCGATCTGAAACTATGGTCCTTGGCAAACCATGAAGTCTCACTATCTCTCTGAAAAACAATTCTGCTACATGAACAGCATCATTAGTCTTCTTGCAGGGAATGAAATGTGCCATCTTTGAAAATCGGTCAACTACTACAAAAATTGAATCATGTCCCCGCTGTGTCCTCGGTAAACCAAAAACAAAGTCCATACTGATATCCTCCCAAGGCTTCTCTGGTATAGGTAATGGCTGATACAACCCTGTATTATGCTTCACTCCTTTCACCATCTGACATACTTTGCAACTCTGTACAAACTTCTTCACATCTTGCTGCAATTGTGGCCAATAATAATTCTCACCAACCAAAGCAAGGGTTTTATCACAACCAAAATATCCAGCCAATCCTCCACTATGCTTCTCCTTGATGAGATTCTCCTTCATAGAACTTCATGGAATGCACAACTGACTCCCTCTAAATAGCATATCATCTTGGATGATAAAATCCAGCCATTTCATCCTGTTTAGAGTAACAGGTTCTGTACAAGCCTTCCAAGCTTCACCAAAATTAGGATCCTCTGGATACAAATTATTCAGTTCCTTGAACCCAACCACTTCAATCTATATTTCTGTCAATAATAGTTGCCTTCTGCTAAGAGCATCTGCAACCCTATTAGACTTTCCACTCCTGTGTTTCAAAACAAATGTATAACTCTGCAAAAACTCAACCCATTTCAAATGCCTTTGATTCAATTTTCCTTGACTATTCAAATATTGCAAAGCTTGATGATCAGTATACAAAACAAACTCCTTAGGAAGCTGATAGTGCCTCCACTTTTTCAATGCCTGAACTATAGCATAAAATTCCTGATCATAAACAGAATATTTTCTCTTGGCATCATTTAATTTCTCACTGAAATAAGCAACAGGTTTACCTTCTTGGCTCATAACAGCTCCTATTGCAGTACCACTAGCATCACAATCTACTTGAATAACCTTATTAAAATCAAGAAGTGCTAAAATAGGTTGTTCTGTAACTTTTTGTTTCAACAATTGAAAACTCTTTTCTGCCCCATTAGTCCACTTAAACTCTTTTCTATCCCCTCTCATTATTTCAGCCAAGGGTCCACAAATATTGCTAAAATTTCTGATAAACTTTCTTTAAAAGCTAGCCAAACTATGAAAAGATCTTACCTCAGTAGCACTCCTTGAAGTAGGCCATTCAAAGATAGCCTGTACCTTCTCTGAGTCCATTTTTAGACCTTCTCCTGAAACTACAAATCCCAAATACACTAACTCTTTCTTCACAAAACTGCACTTCTTCAAATTAATCAACAATTTCTCTTTTCTCAACTTCTCAAATATCATACGAATATGCATCATATGCTCATCCAATGTCCTACTAAAGATCAAAATATCATCTAGGTAAATAATGATAAACTTACCCAGAAATTCTTTCAGAACCTCGTTCATGAGCCGCATGAAAGTGCTCGGTGCATTGGTTAGCCCAAAAGGCATGACTAACCACTCATATAGTCCTTCCTTTGTCTTGAAGGCAGCCTTCCATTCATCTCCTTCTCTGATCCGAATTTGATGATATCCACTCTTCAGATCTATCTTTGAGAAATACACAGCTCCACTCAAACAGTCCATAATATCATCCATTTGTGGCAATGGAAACTTGTACTTGATTGTGATCTTGTTTATTGCCATGGAATCTGTACACATCATCCATTCTCCATTCTTCTTTGGTGCTAATACTGCTGGTACAGCACAGAGACTCAGACTCTCATGGATCAATCCTTTCTATAACAGTTCATGTACTTGTCTATTCAACTCCTCACTTTCTGCAAGTGTCATTCTGTGTGCTGCCTTATTCGGCAAACTCGCTCCTGGGATCAAATCTATCTGATGACTGATCTTCCTGACTGGCGGTAATGCACGTTATCAGATACAATATCTTGAAACTCATTCAACAAATTTGCAACTTCTACATGAACATCTTCTACTTCCTCTTTACCAGCTTTTGGAATTAAAGCAAAACATACATGCTCATGCCTCATACCATATAAGAAATTTCTTCCATCAACGAAAGTTATCCTTGCATTACCACATACCT
>BSBK01007397.1:600000-877500 GCA_027943335.1 Chamaecyparis obtusa
ATGGGCATTCACGTTGAAGCTCAACACATAGGACAATGCGGCACATACGGCACAGCCTCGGAGCAACACGCAGCAAGAGATGTCGGCTTACAGGTTGAGCTGTGCACAAAAAGGAACTCGGCTCATTGACTGAGTAATTCACGGGAGGTAACATAGCTCAAACTTTTACAATGGAATCGAAAAGCTTTCACACGCTAAACTAAAGGCACGCGATCGGATATATGACGACCAGCAAGGTGACGCTTAACCTTGCTTGGCGTTACAGCCAGCAAGGTGAAGCGTCATCACCTTACCGTTACAAATGGAGGAGATTGCCTGATCACCTTACCGTTACAAATGAAGGAGATTGCTCGATACCAATAGACAGCATGCCAAATATGAAACACAGTGTCACACTACGTAAATAATGATAACTATTAACAGTGATGGTCAACACGCAAGATAGAAACCAACTTCAATGAAGGCACAATTGCGATGGCGGGAAGAAGACCAATTGGGTCTCTATTGCCGCTACACAATTCAACAATTTTAACATTTATAACCAATTGCAAAGCGAAAGTACAACAAACACCATTCCTTTGAAACTCGACATCAAGTTCTCTCTCAATTAAAACATGGAAAAGAAAAAATACATGACATGACAAACCATGAAGATAAATAGAAAACTAGAAATAAACTTCGGCGGGAACCCATAATTGTCATTTAAATGTAGGGGCAACACAATTATGTTTGAAAACTATACAAATAAGAATAAAAATTGCACAATTCTTGTGGACCATTAACTTTGACAAAAATAAAAAATTAAAACAATTTTATTAAGATATGAGAACATAATTAAAACCCACAAAGAATAGTCTTGGATTACCTCACAAGTATAGGGTTCAAACAAATGGGCAAATGATTCTTATTCCAAGCCTTCTTGTAGGGTTATCAATAATTGTCAGGAGATGAAGAAATTTTTAACCCTTCATCATGAAACCATCACATTAACCCTAAAACCTTAAACATTTTGCAAAAAATAGTTCAGGAGTTTTTGACAATGAGCAAGTGACGGGAAGACGGTTTTCACTCAACATTTGTACTATATTCCCACCAATTACACCCAAATATGCCACATTTTTCTTAAAACATATGTTCACTATCAAATAACAATTTAAAAATCATTTATGACAGCAATTATATATTAAAATCATGATGTAAGGACATGTTTTTCCATTCAAAGATGTCTACCTCATATATTGATAAAACAGAGAAAGATTTTACTCTAATATTTCAAACAAAATAAGGAAATCACAATGGCCTTCATCTAAAACGCATCACTCCATGCCATGAGAGCAAAGGGAATCTAGAGTTTGAAAGCAAGGGACTCATAGCAGAGGACACAATCAGTACATTGTCTGCATCCCTCATTCTCTGTGGACTCAAGTTTCCATACAAAGACAAGCCACAATAGAGATAATTGTAGTGGGGCGAACCTTTGAAAATTAGCATTGTCAACATTTTCTATTTCTATGAAAGCCATAATTCACTTTAGGTGCTCAAAATCCTTGTGATTGTTGGCATAAAGAATGAGTTGTCGTCAACCACCATTATTGCCAATGGGTACAAAAAGGGGCGAACCGCAAGAAATTAGGGCAAAAGACAAATCAAATTAGACATCCTCTCAAGCTTAAGACTAGGCACAATTTCCCTCTAACAGCCATTAAATTAGTCACGGGCATCTGCAATATTGCGACGCATTGATCAATTTGTGGGGTATTTAACATTCAACAATCATTTCGTAATGTCAATCCAACACTCCAACCAACAAAATCGAGCACTGCTTCATCTTCCACTTTAGACAATTATGTAAAGCCAGTCGGGTTGAGTTGTAATGTGAGAAGTTCACACAAACATCAATTTAAACTTACAAAGTATTTATTGACAAAGGTTTTTCAATCCACATATGTGACTGTACACGCCTCTCCACATAATTAAAATATTAAAATTAAATATTTAAGATGAAAATAAAAATTTAAATCCACATCTTTGTGATGTTCCTATGTACGAAAAATAGGAAAATAACAAAATCTTCTTCAACTAGCAATATCAATGGTGCTTGCCAACAGTGGCATTTTGTGATAGTTAAGTTGTTGTGTTATTCTTGCCATCAAGGTCCAAATCCCACTGAGGATGAGGTCCCTCATTTGTGGCCTCATCGGTTCATAGCTTCTAGTCAAAGCGTTTACCCCTCTTTAAAAAAAATATCAATGGTGCTTACAAACCGGAAATGATTAAGTTTCAAGCTCAGAGCATGTAATTGAAATTAACAGAGTTGTGAAAACTCAACTTGACTGCAAACTTCAACATCTCTATTATTAATGTTTAAATTGTAGAAATAGATTGCATTGGTGGGGCTTAGATTACCAATGATGCGGAATGCCTTAACACCCAATGTTGCAAGTTATTGGCTATCACAAAACAGAGATTATAAGTGCACGCCCAAATTATACCTTTTATGATTCTCCAGCTGCAACCCACTCCAAACTCTTTTGCGATACACAGAATAATATCTTCTTCAGTTTCAAACCAGCAATCTGACTATAAGGTCGTCAATATCTCTCACCAATCATTAGAGCTAAGTAGAGGAAACTCCTACCCTAGAAGACTATGCAAGAATATACCTTCACCAGCATTTGCATGAACTTTGCATGATTCCATGATGAACCAGTGCGGCTCCTTAAAAGCTCCTGCTCTGACATCGTCGTCCATCTCTAATCTCTCGCCCAATGATAAGGAATGGAACAGCTCAAATATCTCTTGATATTAAATCAAATAAAATAAGGAAGCCACAATAATACCATAAATCAAATATTTCTGAAAGCCCAACTTTAAAAGAGTCTAAAGTCCCCCAAAATATTTATCCTTGATATATCGGCCTTAGCATATTATTCCTAATATTGGAAGATATTATTCAAGACACTATTTTACCATAATCGACAATTTTGAATACAGTAGACATAACCTGTTTTCTCTTCAATAGTAAAAGCCCAAATGAATATCCAATTTAATTTCATAAGTTGGAGACAATTAATTTCAATTGCCTTAATGCCATAATTAGAGGGAATCCATATAAATATTCAATCCTTATAAACTTAGACTTCCTTAGCTATTTTGCAAATAAAAAATTAATATTATACCCACATAAAGCTCCACCATTGATATGACAAATACATACATTTTCCATGGCTCAAAATAAAATACAAATTACATCAAATCTGGGAATATTTTTTGTTTCTACGAATTATAACTCCGTCATGAATCCACCCCTTTAGAAGAATAGGGTTTTTGTCCAACGCTTATGTTAAACTCTTGAAGGTTTTCATCTCTAGAAATCATAAATCATCATATCAAATCTACATCATGCTTTACTTCCTCCATCTAGCTTCCTTTAAAAAAACTCCAAGAAGCATCTAGAATATTAGGCGGACTTGGCCAACTTTAATATTAATCATATTTGGAGAACTTTATTTATTAATTAATTAAATAAAATATTAATAAAGGTAGAAAGTCATCATATTAAAGTTCAATATGATGACTTTCCATATTGCAAAAAAAGAGAGAATATGATAGAAGGTCACTTTAATCCCCCTTCTATTATATTCTCAAAATCTTGTAGAATAATATAAGATTTTGAGAATATCCCATGTTTGTAGTGGAAGGACACTAGAAAGAATTTGATTGAGACTGAGATGGCAAAACCATGTCATTTGAAATGTTTAAATGACATAATTGTAGACACTAAATGTTTTAATTAATTGAATTAATTAATTAAATTAATTGATTAACTAATTTAATTAATTTTAATTAAATTAATTAATAGTAAGTAATCATTTGAATATTTCATTTATTTTTTGATAATTTAATTAATTATCACCTTAAAAATTAGGGACATTACAACCTTACCTTACAACAGACCACCAATTGTCCTCAAGGATCTTTTGTTTGATGATTTTTCTGAAACAAAGCTTGAATTAGGCCTACTCCACTCTAAATTCACCATCATCAATTTTAGAGACCCATGCACCTCAACCATCCTCTCTAACAAAATGAAATAATGGCATATCTTGTCTCAACAAGTTTGAAGAATTCTTTGTTGAAAATGTCCTAGAGAGAGAGAGAAGTAAGGTGTGGTGGTTGCAAATGAACACTTGAATCTCTCTAGCTTCTACACCCACTTGCTTCAACAAATCTAATGTACTTGTCATTCAATGTATGAACACACATGGGGTCCAAAAGATGTGCTTATAAGCACCCTCCACCATCATATCAACCAATTTGCACACACATGCTACATCAGTGTCCACTTGTACAACATTTGAGGCCCCAACCTCCTTTATGGCTTCTCTCAAAATGCTAAAATGGAAGTTTGCATCCTTATACTTACCTAAACAATCCACAACTCCAACTCTAAGAATGGTTGAAATCTAATATCAATCCACCCATTCATCACAATAGAAAAACTTGTCTTGATCCAAGCTTGCCTCATAACCTCCATTAGAAAATTAACTTTGGAATATATATTGTCTAGGAGGATAATGCGTAGTTTATGATTTCCAAGGAGTACAAATGAATGACAAAGAAAGACTACATCTTTGATCATTTGTTTCAAATAAGAGTAACAAGCCACATCAAAAGACTTGGTTGCATCCCATGCCAACACATTAAAGACAATTCAATTATCCCTAGCCTCTCATCACGACTAGGTCCTCTTTCCTCTTGTGACAATATCAATACTACCACTATCATACATGGATGGCATATGCATAGATGGTTGTCCACTTGCAAAAGAATGTACTAGCATTTCACACCTTTAAAACCCAAATTCACCTCCATGTGCAATCTATGAGCCTCTACCTTCTCATCCTCCTTTATATCTAGACAAACATTAACTCCACTACCTTTAGCACCCAAGAAATGAGACCATACCATTGTGTACCTCCCCTTAAAATCTGTCTGTGACAGAACCACACCCTACTCCCCCTAAAATTTCTTTTTGGTATCTAAGGCTATCACGAGTTGGTGAAAAGGTGTTTTTTGGTTAAAAGGGCCCCTTTGCAAAGGTTTTAAGAAAACAAAGGGCACTCAAATGGATTTATGGGTTCTTTGCCTCCACCCCCAACACTCCCACACTCTAATGAGGTTGAAACTCTTACATTTATTTATTTTTCTTCCACTTCATTGTCACTATTATCACTCACTACTAATTATGTTGGTTTTGTGAGATATAATGAAACTTTAAACTAAAAAAGAAAAAAACAAACATTCCTAACTAAAATAAAAAGATTGGGACTTACCTCTTTTAAGAATGTTGTCTCGCTACCAAATATGCCCTCAACTCAATCCCACTTGTAAAAAAATTAATTTCCTTCAAACCATGCTGCAATGTATTTGGACAAATACAAAATGAAATGGCATTCAAATGGAGGTTGTTTCTCCTCATTTAGGGCAACCTAGGGTGATGGCACCTACTAACAATGAATAAAATATTGTTTTTTCAAAGCTGATGTATAAATGTGATGCTTTTTACTAGAAACACCAATCATCCCCATTTTTCATCTTGCACATTTCTACATTGGAAAATGTTTCCAAGTGATTTCAAAGTTTTGGGGACAACCCAAGGACATCTCCAACACGTACCCTCATCCTCAAAACATTTCGAAAACAAGAGGTGTCCCTGCATTTCCCAAATAGGAGACCATAGCAATAAGCAGCAAGAGACTAGGTGATGAAGAAAAGATGAAGACTATTGTGGCTGACCTTGATCCTCTTGATTGCACACTTTTAAGCTGTGACATGCCATTCCAATGACATGTTAAAATACAACCATGATCTTCATGTGGTCATAAGCACAACAAGGCCCTATGATTGAGTCCAAAATTGAGAAATTTTAAAAAGCAATAGATTGGAGGGAAGAAAGTGGGGAGATGAAGAAAGTTTGCAGTAGATTATCCAAGAAGGATCTATCTAAAGCATGAAATGATCGTCCTTACTAGTGCCAAAAATGAGTCAAAATGTTACTCTAAATCTTCTAGGTAATAGTCACGTAGCACAAGGTGGAAGCATTAGACGGTTAGGCAAGTTCAATAGGAGGAAGATAATAAGGCAGGTCTAGTAGGAGCAACAATGGTGATACCCATAGATCAAAAACTCACAAGAAAATTCATGAGGTAAAACCCCTAGGCAACTTGTCAAAGATCACAAGTCCGTGGAAAAAACTCACCCACAATCAAAAAAATGAGTCATTTTTTCTCAATTTCTTATTTCAGCTCAGTCCAACGTGTTGGCAAAATCATTAAAAACTTGCAAATTTAAGCATGTGTATGGCCTTGAAGGACTTAATTTGGGCTTCAACCCTGTTGGCAGCTTTACACCCAAACCTCTAGATCCCTGCTCAAATTTTAGAGCCAAAAATGAAATTTGTTTGGGGCCAATGCTTTTCACAAACAAAACATGTGAAAACAAATACAGATTTGTAATTTATGTATACTACCTATTTTTTGGTCCATTTTTCCACAGAGTAGAACAAAACTTAAACCATGGTAAGACTGAAGTACTTATTTAGCAACTTTGACCCCAAACCCCTAGATCCCTGCTCAAATTTTAAAACAAAAAATTAAATTTGTTTCTGACCAATGCTTTTCACAAACAAAATTTATGAAAATGCTAAAACAGATTTGTAATTTATGTGTACTTACCCTTTTTTGGTCCAATTTTTCCACTTAGCAGAACAAAACTTAAATCATGGTAAGACTGGAAAGTTTAGTTTAGGGCTAAGGCCAGGGCATTTTAAATCTTCTTTCAAGTTTTATTGTGAGTAATAACATTAAAATTTTAAACACTAATGGGGTTTATTCAACTTAAACCCTAATGAGGGTTTAGGTTAAAAAGATAAACTAAAGGCTACACTTCATGATAATAGCACTTACTATTTCAGGACCAGCATTTTATTTTTTTACACAAACCTCTCAAGCAAAAGTACAACAGCGTTTTTTAAAAAACCATTCTTCCTTTATAATTGTATTTCTTTTATGTACTATTGTTTATTTCTAATCTCTAAGCATTATATTTGACATGAAATATAAAATAAAGGTTTTCACCATGTTTGCCACTACCATAGATATCTCAAGTACATTTATCTAAAAGACACCAAGAGATACCAGTCTTGAAGCACCTATATCTTGGATCTCTGAAATAGTCTAGAGAGGCACCTTGAGATTGATATCTCTCAACATCATCTTCCTAACAAGCTTCAGAGGAAGAGAACTCTATTCTATATAGATGAACATACAATTTGCTGTAATGAATGTTGAACATGTAAATGACCATCAAATTTCTGTTAAAGGGTTTCTGTTGTCCCCTCACTCCATTATAACTCCTTGTTGCCATTACTGTTACACCTGTCAACATAAATTTTGTTATCATTTTTTAGTTTCCCAAGTTTTTGCCAAGCTTTTCCTTTTTCAAATTTGGCTAATTGGATTCCATTTACACTTTTTGCCAAATCATGTTAACGCTAGGTAAATGGAATGATAATGAGCTGTAAATATTCCTGTCTTTAAACTCCTTATAAAGCTACTAACCTTAATGTGCTGTAAATATTCCTGATCTTAAACTCCTTAGAAAGCTGCTAACATGCTTTGCAAAAGGACTCTCAAGCATGTATATTTAGTATGCTAATTTGCCTCCACATCCTTTACCCATGACTTTGAAATTCCTGCCCAGTCTCCATGCCAGATCCTCTCTCCACATCCTCACTTTCCTTCACAAGTTTCAAGCCACAGGTTAACAATCATTTCTCAACCCCTTTGTGAACCCCAACTTGACAATATAGAACAAGGTAAGGCAGGTTGGGCACTAGGCTGAGACACAGGGATACCCCCTGAGTTAACAAAAAAAAATAATCATTTCTCCAAATCGTCATATTAGAAAGCTGTAATCCCTTACATGAGTGAGTGCATTGTTTCGTGTGCTTGATTGTACTGAAAATACCCTACTCTTGTAGCACCCAGAATCTTCTACTTATTATCATTAATGACACAGATATCCTGCTAGTAGACCATCAACCTGAGAATTAAATATCTTGTGAGTTTTAATTTGGTCTTTACTCTGAAAAACAGGCTAATCATATTAACCTTCCATAACTAATCAACATATAAATAAAACACATGTCCCTCTCTTTCATGGTGACCAGAAACAAAATTTTACACACCAAAATCCAAGACCTTGTGTTAAGATGCTCTGGTGATAGATTACCCTACCTAAAAGCATCATATTATATCTATCACAAACCTTAGAAACATATTTGGTAGATCAGAAGGCTTGAAATTAACACTTGTGTTCCTCTTCCAGTCTAACTATCCCAATTTATTAAAAAACTGCTAATCAACTAGCAAAGAGAGACATTCAACTCAAGGAGCGATCTTCTTTTACAAAGAGACAATGCACAGGTAAATGCTTGTGTGTCTCACTGTTCTGCATATATATAACTGTCACAAGGCTTACAAAGATCTTTGGTAGATCAGCAGGCCTGAAATTAACATTTGTATGCGTCTTCCAGTATAATGTATGATAATCTCGAAAAAGCTGCTAATCTACTACCAAAGTGAAAGTTATTCAACTCAAAGAGTGATCTTTTACAAAGAGGCAATGCACAGGTAAACGCTTGTGTATCTCATTGTTCTGCATATAAAAGCACATTCTGAATGGGCAAGACTACCAACATCTAATCAAATTATTATAGGAAGCTTGCCAAGAAATAAAATCCACAATGACATCATGTCCTTGGTGAAGTATTTAGGAAACTACAACACATTATATACTTTATTTGACTCGCTGGCATCAATAAGTTACCCAACCATTAAGCTACCTTGATTTCTTTCTCTCAGAACCCCATTATAGAGAAAATTCTCCTTGCATTCGGTTATGGGAATATCTTATTTTTAAAATATCCTTCACTTGGTGCCAATCCCATTCATCTCACATTTGATGCCTACTAAGAAATATTTCATTACTTACCACCAAAACTTCATTCCATCATTATTCAGTGTCATGTAATTAGTGTGGGGCATGTAAGAAAAGAATATCTTCTTAACTTCACAGCTCACTCCATACCATAGAAATGAGACTCAGGCTCAGCAAGGCTGACCCGACTCAGGAATCAGCAAAAGTTCGGCAAGACTTGACAGGACTCGGCAAAAAATCAGTTTCTGGTGAGACTTGCCTAGAGCGAGCTCTTGGAGAGTCTCGGGCCCCTGGGACTCGGCTAGGGTCACTCAACTCACGACTCATCAGAACTTTGAGAATCCTCAAGAGCCTTAGAGAGTCCTGGAAGTATGCTCCATACTGAAACAAGAAAAAGTGTTAATCAGACTGTTGATGTTTTGTAGCTTCAGTCGGATAAATTCTATATTGAAGATATATATGTATTCTATTTAATATTATGTGAGATATATATATATATATATATATATATATCTAAAATACTATTATTAAGGAAATCAATATATGTTCTGCCCTTTGGAGTTTGGTGACTACAAATATCAGATTCAGAATTACAAAGCAATATTCAGTATTTATAAATATTGAATTATCACTTCATATACATTTGCAGCAATCCTACTTCTTCAACATGGTATCAAAGCCAGGTTGCAAGTGTAAGAAAGTGTTCAAATACATTTTATAAAGAGCAGCAACAACTATATTAGAGATTTGTGCAGCGAAAGTTGGATGTGTTGTTTTTATATAGTCTGATTGGCGAGCAACAAGTTGAAACTTATAATGGCATCTGATTACATACATATCATTGTGAGCGTTTAACATTTGATAAGGGGATCACTTTGACGATTCTAAGTATTTCAGATCGGGTCACACAATACCATAGAGGAGCACGTCAAACACTATTAAAGAGATCCTCCTTAATCCAAATCAGTATAATGGTGTGCGACATAATATGATGCAGGACTTTGACCGTGTGGAGATGGATAGCAATTAGTAGTCGGGAATCTCTACTTTATATTTGTCGTCGATATGTCTCTCTCTATTCCTCCAATTGTGATTGGGTGATGAAACACTAAGTTGACAATAATTTGTTGAGTCCTACGTTTAATCGTTTATCTCTGACAGTATTCCTCTATCGAATAGTGTGCGCTATATCTTTAATGTGCATGTTGACTGGTCCGAATAGTTTAAGATTGATTCTGTAAATTTCTTTTTGTCATGAATGACTCTCCAATCCAGCAGCTTAACAAGGGCTGACAAATTTCTATAAAAGATGCGAACGGCAACAAATTTCGGGAGGAGAGGCCAAATAGTGGGGTTCTGAATGCGTGAGAGACGGGGGCAAAGAAAATTCTTGGTACAAGGGAAGAAATGTTCATGCTAATGAACACGGGTTTATGAAGGAAAATCTATTTGGTTTTAATACAAGGAGAAAGTTGGTAAGTTGTTCTATAACTTCAATCCTTATCTGAAACTGTACGTGGATCCTCCAGGGCCATTGAAGGATGTCCAAGAGTTGAATATAACAATCTAAGAAGGCATTTTTTATTTAATGTATATGGACCTTCATTGAAGCAACTATTAAAGGATGTGCAGATAACTATTCATTATCTGAGTATTACATTTATATACTCATTGTAGTCTCTCTCTTATTTGTATTTCTATACATACTATAAGAGCTATTTGCCTTGATCTTTTTTGGGGATGCTCTTTCAGGAAAGAGAAGATTGATATCAGATTCAGAGGGAGTCTAACTCTTCAGAGGTAACTTTGGACAAGGAACTCAAAAGATTGATATCAGATTCAGAGGGAGTCTGACAGTTTATCATAAGCAATCTTGAACAAAAAGATCAACAGACTGATATCTGCATAATGAGTTCTTCTTTGTGAGAGAAGCTCGAGGTGAAATCCCTTGTTTCCACCCTCTACAGTGAGGCATGTGGATGTCATGTGTGTGACTCCATGTTTTTAATGGGCCTACCCCCTATGTACATCATGAGGAAGTGACGACTTCCAAATGATTATCACTTGTATTTGCAAAAATTATTGAAAGGTGACGATCTTACAATAACTTAATCTTCTATTATGATGGAAATCCTATGATGTCTAAGCAAATCATGATAGATGATAACTTGCATGGTGGATTAAGTTCCTTAAACAAACCATGGCCTTCTATTGTGATGGACATCTTATGATGTCTAAGCAGATACGTGTGCACATACCTTATGAACATTTTGAGTATTTGGTCAATATCATGAGACTTGATATTCTGAGGCCAAATTACTCGAAGTAATTGGTGAGTATCATGCAACTTGATATTTTGAGGCTATTAATCTTGATATCATGAGATGATATCTAATGGTGAATATCTTCTGCTCAAGGATATTCTTAAACATGCCTTTCTTGATATTACGCTGAGGTAATATCATATCCTATGTTTATCGTCCCTAGCTAAGAGGGAGTGTTGATGTTTTGTAGCTTCAGTCGGATAAATTCTATATTGAAGATATATATATTATATTTAATATTATGTGAGATATAATATAATACATATATATATATATATATATATATATATATACACATATCTAAAATACTATTATTAAGGAAATCATTTGTAGTTGTTAAGGTTCGAAACCCGATTAGAGATCGGGCATCAAGAGGCACCTTTTCATAAGACATACCCATGAATGGGCATGTCTCCACCTTGTGGAGACATGTCTGCTCATGGATATGTCTATTCATTTCCTTTATAATGCAGATCCGATCCCAAGGAAAGACATCGAAATCAATATATGTTCTGCCCTTTGGAGTTCGGTGACTACAATTATCAGACTCAGAATTACAAAGCAATATTCAGTATTTGTCAATATTGAAATATCACTTCATATACATTTGCAGCGATCCTACTTCTTCAACACAGACAATGTAAGACCCATTGTCAGGGGTTCGCCGATGAACCCCTGGAAGATAAATATTAATGCTGAGAACATAGCACAATGATGATGCAGATTTTAAATCGAAGGAACATTCTCTTGTATTTGTAGTAAAGCAAGATACAAATTCTCAGTAAATAATAACAAAACATGCCCAATAATTCCAATATTTCAGACAAAAAAAACATCCCAAAGGAGTTCATTATTATTGATATCTCCTTCACTTGGTGCCAATCCCATTTCATCTCAAGATTTAATGCCCAAATATCTCACCATTTGCCACCAAAACTTCATACCATCATTTTTCAATGCCATGTAATCAGTGCAAGGCATGTAAGAAAAAAGTATCTCCTTAGCTTTACCACTCACTCCATACTGAAGCAGAAAAATTGTTAATCAAACAATGCAACGCTCATTACTAATGAGCACATAGCACAATGACGATGTAGAATTCAAATTGAAGGAACATTCTCTTGTATTTGTAGTAAGGTAAGATTACAAGTCCTCAGTAAATGATAACAAAACAAGCCCATCAATTCCAATATTTCACACAAAAAACATCGAAAAGGGATTGTGCGCAATGGCATAGCAAAGTGTTTATAAAAAGGCTATACTAAAATTTTATGACTATATTTGAAAGCATGAGATCAAAATGAAGAGTACAACCATATACAGAATTCAAAAAGGAACAGGCAGAGGATAAAATAATCGTGTTTCAATGATTGAGGTCCTAATTACCAAACTAGGTTATAAAACCCATGTCTGCAATGTAAACTAAGTTCAGGGAGGATGTGATGCGAGCACCAAGATTGAACCTTATATCATCCAGTCTACTAAAAGACTATACACAGTGTGAAGGAAAGTCAAGAATAAAAAGGATATCCAATGTGGAAAGATGGTTAGATCATTACTCTTAAAGAGCAAAAGCTGCGACTTTTGTGCCAAGAAGGGACCTGCATGGCCAAAAGTGAAATTGTTTCAAGAATTTGTGTAACACCGTGAAAATTTGCATTTTTCAAAGAAAACATTATATTTATGATTATACCTTTGGAAATGACTTTAATTTCAATCTACAAAATGCACGAGATTGGGTTGTACGAGGACAGATAACAGACCTGGCCTGCAAGAATGAAATCCACATAAATTGTCATTAATAATGTTTTCCTATCATACAACTTAATTACCATCAAAGATTTTTAGAAGATATTAGGAAGATTAATCCAAATGGAGATTATGCCAAACAGAAAATTGAGCAGAGTGTACCATATAAGTAATTTGAATACATAAAGAAAGATTATGATCTTTCCAAATGGTGATTTAAAAAATGAGGGATAGGAAAATAATTAAATCTTCAAAATTCTTCAAGAAAAAAGAGTATTTTCTATTAGAGGTTCTAATTTTAGACAATTTAAACTTCACATATTCAATGTAACAATCTTGACTAAAGTTTCACTTTTAGGAGGATTTCAGTCAATTGACTTAAGTTTCATTCTTAGGGGTATTTCTGCCAATTGACCAAATAGCTCAACGAAAGTTTGTGCTAGATTTTATTCATTTTGAAATCCTTTGGATTTTATTTGATGGACAAAACCTCTCACAAACCTTTAATTTTGGAACCAGTCATGGAACTGCTTAATTATTTTCCCTCTGTTTTTCAAGATTGCACTTTGACAACAGCAGGAGCTGAACAACTCTAATAGCTTTTCCAGAATGGAATGGACGATTCATCAAAGATGAATCATTGAATTGGTGTGCTTCTTATATGCCACCAACACCAAAATCTCAAACCATGAACAAAGAATTGCACGGTGAAAAGGCATATTGAATGGTGCTTGTGAATCTTTCCACCTCAGATATCCAAGGATATATCAGCCTCCATATGGTTGCCCTTTTCGAACACAAGTTGTACATCATGTCTATTGGAAGAAACCATCAGGGGCTTAATCAACAAGAAATCAGGGGTGTTTAGATTATTTGAATACCTCAGCAGGATAAAACTGCCAATTGAAAACAACTAGTTCTGAGCTATTAGATTTCCACAATCCATATGAATGCTAGAAAGTTCTGAGCAGGATAAAACTGCCAATTGAAAAAAACTAGTTGTGTTCTTTACAGCCAATGCATGTAAAAAGCACGTGAAAAAATCTACCAGATACCAACACGCTAAGATAAGAACCGACTGTATTTGGAAATAATTTTAGAATCGTTTCCCCTGCTTGACCCTGCTCCCTTTCTGAATTTACATGCACCAGACGAGAGAAAAACTACCTCCCACAGCAGTTCAGCTTTTTAACTACTTCCCATGGCAGTTCGACTTTGTAGCAGTTTGTTTGACTCATCTGATGAGTCACACACAATTGCTCTTAATTAATTGTAAAGGCTCTTACGATTATGGCCTGCTTATTCTGGATTCGGAAGCCCGCAAACTAGGCTGACAGTAATTTGATGATTGCACCAGAAATGAAAATCGAGAATGTTTTTGATTGGCATTGATGAGATCAGTTGTGGGGATTGAATTGTCTTTCCATCATACACACACGGAAAAGCAACTAACTTTCTGTTAATGAGCGATTAAAGTTTAGTAACTGCCATCTTTTGCTCAACATTCACTGCTCTGGGTATAAAGGAGGGAATATTTTGGTTTGAAATTTAAATTTGTGGCTCCGCTATAAACATGAGCAAAAGACACAAATCCATCCCGTATGTGTATCAGGAGAAAAAGATACTACTCAACCGGCTCGCTGTTGGTAAAACGCAACCCAACATGGTCCCTTAAAATGGCTTTTGCTAGAACAGAGAATCACGTCCAATAGCTTTTTTTTCTTACATCATAACTCCAATGAAACTAAGCCTTAACTCCATTTCAAAAAAGAATAAACTAGGAAAAAAAATACTACGTAATCAATAATCTATTGTGCTGAACAAACAAGCTTCCAGTATAATTATTGTTAAATAGCGAGAGGAAAAAATCGCACAACGGATCCATTTTTAAAATAAGTGATTTGAACATCATTTTTTTCCATCATTATCTGAACAAAATGGAGGACAAAAACTAGTAAACTATGTTTGTAAGTGAAAGCTAAATAGAACGTCCTTTCCACTGTACAATGCCAATCAAATAACATGCAACGATATCATCGATAATTAATTTTGTTACTACTTATTTCCTTAAAAATGAATACGATAAGGGATAAAAACAAAGCTGCAATTGACTTCACAAACGATAACAAAGCAAATTAAGAACTAAGGATTGGATCGACCGCAGGCAATAACGACGCAGATTCCAAACAAGCCATCGTCGTGCCCATGGAAAGCCGCGAAGAAATAACTGATGCCAACCCTAACCCGGGCCTCTGGCATGGCACAATCAGCCTTGCCATTATACTAAAATCCCCTCCCCTTCCCTTCAATCAGCAAAACAAACCACAAAATCGCAAAATCAAAAACCTACACATTCAAATTACATTCAGAAAAGTACATAAAGCGTAAGGGATCAACAATCACAAGCCCTACAATAGCAATCAGATATTCAAATACTTCAAGCCTTTATAAGCATCCCGTACCAGTTAACTACAACAGCCTAATCTTTTTCCAATTCATGAGGTTTTAGACCGTGTCTTGGTCAATTTTTTTGGGTCCAACAGTACATATATGCATGCCAGAAACAAAACTGATAGATAGTGTATATATATATATATAGATACAATGAGTACCCACCAGAGTACAAGAAAAGGTAAGAGCAATAGAGGATATATTATTTCGTCAGATTTATTCGAAGACGAAGAAAAATGAATGGCAGAGATTAATCGGAGGCTTATCTCACCTTCACCTGAGACTGAGTAAGGATGGACAATACCTACTCGCCCGCCTGCTTCAATAAAATGACAATAATTAGGCATACCGTTGCTTGCTTATATTTTAGCTTGGAACTCAATCTTACGTTAAATATAATTAATTAGGAGTGATAAGCTCTTTACTTAGCTAGTGCTTGTTGTGCCGCGTGGCAATTTTATAGTTTTATGATGAGCTTTGCACGGCCCAGAAAAGGATCCATTTTTTGTGCGTTCTTTGCTATTTCATATAGGACATTTTTCGCATGGATTTTCCCTATAACTCCAAAAAATTGGTAGTTTCCGGTCATATAAAACTATGTTTTTGTTCTTTGGTCGTTTAGATTTTAGTGATAATTAATTATATTTAATTTTAACTATGTTAAATTAGACATTTATAGATGGATGTAAAAATATTTATAAAAGAATAGAAGTATTTAATTTGATGTGTTTGAGATATTTAAATGTATGAAAAAAAAAAAAAAAAAAAAATTTAAATCTTTATGAGTAATAGGTTGAGGTTTTAAGTATTTTTTATTAATATTAAAAATGATTTTTATACCCCTGTTCAGTGCAAGCACTGAAAGGAAAAGAACGAAGGAAAGAAAAACCTCTACTGTAGCTTGGGACTTATTCAGCCATGTTCATAAAGTTTACATATCTAGCTTTGTTTCGCGAGTAATGGTATGAGGGCAAAGGTACCTCATTTACAAATCAGAAGTTTGTTACTTATAAATACAAATATGCATTCATATTTATAGACTCGTCACTCCTTTTAGGAATGATGTTACAATATGCACATTTTACAAGTAAAAGTAATGTCAAGAAACGTCTCATCAAACCAATTAGAAAGTGTTGGCTTGATGTTACAACTATTGTGTTTGGCATTAAGTACCTAGTCTGAAAATCTTATAATAGTGAAATACTCCTCTATGTCACAATACCAATTAAGCCTCCCTATTGATCTTAATCCATAATACGCACTAGTCATATACACACTATTACATACTAAGCCAATATATGAAAGAACTCGGATTAAGATCAACTAATAGAACCAATATTTTTTGCTAATACATAATAGAGTCGAAATTGTTTCAGACCTTTTCAAATAAACAACTACCCAAACTAGAAGAGTACACAACATCCAATATACGCTCAAAGCAAGAAATTGCATCTTGTTTATGAATCCTAAAGTGAGAAGGATGGCAACGAAGATACCTACAATGTTGCAATTTGTTCTGAACGTATATTGGTTGTTGTAGAGATCCTCCCCTATCACAATCTCAGCTGGTCTCCTGGACACATCATATAAGTGCCTCAGCACTCCATCACATCTCTTGGCTTGGATGACACCTATAAAACCATTTGTCAGTTATCTTTGGTGTTAAAGAGGCAAATCCTGGATTCCATGTTGCAAATCAGCACAGTGACAACAAATGAAGGTTTTATAGGGAACCTCATTCATTCTCAGCTAGTCTAGAACTTTTTAAGCCATGTGACCACAAAGATGATGTGTTAATCATTTCCCAAAGCACAGAAGCTGTTAATTATACTGAGTAGAGTTTTTCGGTAAATGATAAAGTTAATGTGGAGGTAGCCTGCAACGTCGAGGTTGGTTAAGGCTTGGGAGAAGTCTCAACTTTAGGAAATTAATTTAATGAAGGTAATCTGAAAGGAGTGCCCAATTTTTAATATATGAGTTAAAGATTAATACATATTTTTATTAGTATATATTGTATTTAAACGTTAATACATATTTTATTAACATATATTGTTCAAAAAATGCTTAAGAAAGAGACCAAATTTTATAAGTGAGTAGATTTCATGAAGCATACCCTGTCAACTCCATTGTTAGAAAGCTCATCTGCTCTTTTATTTCCTTCATGAAAAATATGATTAAAGGTGCACTCAGTGAAAAGAGTAGTTAGGCTAAGAGCAATCGACAATAAGGAGTTTAGTTTCCAGTTAGGTGTTCTCCCTTTTCTTAAGCCATTGATGATGATGGTTGAGTCACATTCAATTTCCAATTTCTTAATTCCTAGTTTTTTTGCAAATTTATAAACCTTTCATCAAAGTTGAGAGCTATGTTATATTATTTGTGGTGTCTCCTAGAGGTTTTGATGAAGATGTTATCTCAATACCTTCGTTATTATGAACCACACAACCCAATCCTGTAGAGCCTGGGTTACCTCTAGATACCACATCAAAGTTTAGGTTAAACCAACCATTTTTGGGTAGGCTCCACATACATTCCTTCATTTTCCTTGTTTTATCATGGTTACCTAGTCCAACAAAGGTGGGGAGATTTAATCCTACCCATCTACTACGCATATTTCCATCCCAACAAGTCATAGTGGCATCCACTCTAGGTTGGTTTAGAACCCTGCTATTAACAGTCTCGATAATTATCGCATTTATTTTGTTTGTAAATTGATCCTTTGTCTTTTTTTTATCTCTAAATAACCTTATGTTCCTGTCCTTCCATGATTCCCATATCATTATGGAAGGGTTGATTGTCCAAAGCATATTATAAATGTTGTTTTTGTTTGTGTTGGGCCAAGCTTAGAATAGGCTTAAAATGTTATTGGGTAAAGTATATTATACGTGTTATTTTTGTTTGCATTGGGCCAAGCTTGGAATAGGCTTAAAATGTTATTGGATAAAGTTGATATCCAACCCATTGTGCCACATAGGCATCGTCAGCATTCATTTGAAAAGTCATAGTTTAAAAGGATATGATATGTAATTTCTTTCTCTCTTTCACAAAGGGGGAATCTGCAGGGCCCCTCATAGCCCATCTTGGTAAACCTATTTGTAGTAAGTATTTTCTTTTGTGGGGAAATCCATGCAAAGAGACCTACTTTAGGGAGGCAATTTTTGTTCCAACATAAATTTAGAGGAAGGATAGTTTTTTATCTAAGTTGTTTTCCAATTAGCATCTTATACCCATCTTTAGTATTATATTCCCCTAAATTGGCACCTCCCCATATAAGACTATCCTTCCCTATTTTTAACGTAATGTTTATATTGTAAAGGATCTCATTGAGCTTTTGTTTTTCCTTTAATGGGATATTAATGTTGTCCTGTGTTTTCCATTTCCAGTCTAGATTATCGTCATTGTATGGGAATTCTATATAATTTCTAGCATGTTTACCCCAAACAAATTCCATGGTCCCTTTGGAAGTTTCAAAATTATCCATTCCTCTAATATTTTCATATCCACCCCAGAAGTCATCCCAAAATAGAGCATCTTCACCATTACCCAGGTTCCATATTAATTTTTCACTAATTAAATCTCTAGATCCATCATAAAATGCCATATTCTTGAGCCTCTTGGGGGTTTGTCCAAGAAAAATAGTTTTGTTGGTTTTGAGCCTCTTAGGTATTTTATTTCTCATGATTTTTACCCATTTTAACTCTGGGTTGTTGTACATTCCCTAAATTAACTTGGCTCCTAATGCTTTACTTTGTTCCTTTATGATTTTTATCTTCTTTTGGTCTACAAATATTGTCCCAAGCAATCAGGGCTAACCTCTTCTTGTCTTCAATTCCTTACCAAAAGAAGGTTTTGATCATTTTTTAGTTTTCCTCACTCTTATTCGGAGGTAGATGTATACATGATAGTCGATAGATTAAAATGGTTGCTAAGAGTGATTTCAACATCATTGCTTTCCTAGCTGAAGATAACTTTTCATGACTTTGTTCTTTATTTGATTTTGGCAATGATGTTGTCACAAAGTTTTGTTGATCTAGTTCCCTTATCTAAAGGAAGGCCTAAGTATTTTCTTGTGAGTTCCCTTTTCTTAAAGTTTCAGATTCTACATATTTCCTCTTTAGTATTAGAGCTAATGGTTAGAAAATAAGACTTTATATTTGGATTTATTAATCTCTTATCTAGACGCCTTAGTGTATGTGTTCAGAATGGTTTTAAAATTACTAGCTTCCTCAAAATTATAGTTTCCATATAGCATGGTGTTATCAACAAATTGTAGGTGTGTAGTTCGATCCATATCACTTGTGATATTTATACCTTGTAGGTGGTTGTTTTCCTTACCTTTGCTAATGGTTCTACCTAATGCTTCAACCATAATAATGAATAAAAGGGGAGAAAGAGGGTCTCCATGTCTTATGCCTCTTGAAGTACTAAAAAAGTATTTAGGAGTTCCATTTATCAAAATAGATAACTTACGCATAGAAATGCATTCATTTATCAAGTTAACCCACTATTTAGTGAATCCAAAACTTTCTATCACTTAATAGAGGAATCACCAATCAACCTTCTCATAGTCTTTGCTTATGTATAATTTAATAAGCATGCTAGGGTTTTTGTTTTGCTGAATGGAGTGAATGGCTTCTTGGGAAATTATAACTCCATCATAGATGGATTTTCTATGAATGAAACCATTTTGTTCCTCATTGATAATGTAAGGTAAGATTTTCTAAATTCTGTTAGCCATAGTTTTGTGAGATTTTTGTAGATTGTGTTATAGAGTGAGATGGGATGAAGGTCATCAAAACTCTCCACCATTTCTTTCTTTGGTATTAGTTTCAGGAAGGTTTTATTAATCTCCTATAGGAGGTCCTCTAAATTTCTAACTCCTATTTCTCTAGCCACTTCATCTCCTTTAAAATGCCAACATTTTTTTAAAAATAAGACTGGGAAGTCGTTAGGACCCGAGGCCTTAACCAAATGCATTTGTTTTATTTCCTTTTCAATTTCTTCCTTAGAGAGTTTTGAAGTGAGCATTTTATTCTATTCCCTTGATATTATTTTTGGAATGTTACTAAGTATCTACTTCTGGTGAGTTATATTAGATCCGTCTTAGTTATTCAGGAGATTTTCAAAGTGAGTTATAGTTAAATATTCTATAATCCATGGATCATTAGTTAGAGAGCCATTAGCACCCTTAATTTTAGTAATTTTGTTGAGTTATTTACAATGTTTAGTACTATTGTGAAAGAACTTTGTGTTCTTGTCCCTAACTTCTAACAAGGTTTCCCTAGATTTCTGGTGCCATAAGATATCCTCTTTAGCCAGGATGTCCTCATATTCCAATTTTAGCCTTTTTTATTTGAGTTAAGATTCCTCATTCATACCATTGTTAATGACCTACTTGTTAAGGTTTTCAAGTTCTTCTTCTAGTGTGATTTTAGTTACCGAAGTAATTTTTATTCCATGATAAAAGTTTGTTCTTCATTACTTTCATTTTAGGTACTAAATAGAACATTTTGGAACCTTTGACCTTATCCTCACACCACCATTCTTTGATTAACCTCAAAAGATTCTCATCTTTAAGTCATATTTGTCTGAATTTGAAGGGGCATCTACTAGGTGGAGAATCTTCAATGCTGGATAACTGAACAGGATAGTGATCTGATCTTGAATATGGTAATATTTTTACCACAAGACTAAAGGGGAATTCTTCCCATTTTCCTCTAAATAAAAACCTATCAATTTTTTCAACAATGTTACTAAAACCTTGCCTTATATTGTTGTATGTATACTTGTCCTATTCAATTTTGACTACCACTAAATGATTTTTACTAATCCATTCTTTGAAGTTTGCAGTGAAAACTAAAACTTTAGTGGAGCTCCCCCATTTCTCCTCTGGATATAAAATAGCATTAAAGTCTCCTCCAAGTATACCAATCTTATTTGGTATAGTTTCTATGTATGTTTCAATCTCTTTCCACACTGTCCTTTTCTCTCTACTATGAATGAGGCCATAGATATTAATTAGTGTGAATTGTAACTTAGATTAAATGTTGTTAACCATACCACTTAACCAATTCTTGTTATAATTTTCTGGAGTGAAGGATATCCATATAGGGCCCCATGC
This sequence comes from Chamaecyparis obtusa, assembly GCA_027943335.1. Taxonomy (NCBI): domain Eukaryota; kingdom Viridiplantae; phylum Streptophyta; class Pinopsida; order Cupressales; family Cupressaceae; genus Chamaecyparis; species Chamaecyparis obtusa. The sequence goes on from BSBK01007397.1 coordinate 621,646, forward strand.
TATTATCAGATCCCCATATGCTCCCTTAGCTAAAACACTTGTTAATTCCAATATTCCTAACCTTTTCTTTAGAGGACTCAATTCTTCCTTATTTAGTTTAATTTATTGGATTAATAGAATAACATGTTTCAAATTAGATATGTGGTATTTCAAAATCCATTGCTTGTCAAGAGTGTTGAGGCCCCTAACATTCCATGATGTGAGTTTCATGGCTTTGTGGGAAGGTACCGCCCCTTCCCTACATTAAGTAGTGCCATAATATTGAATTGATTCTTAGCTAAACCATCCTTTTCTCTTAACTTAGTGAGGGTTTCACACCCCTTTTCTTTGCATTTGTTGCATAGTCTAGTGTATCCTTTTCAAAATTTGTGAATTCAATCCCAAGAGTGGAGTTGGTATCATTCTTCTATCTTTCCCCAAGCTCCACTAATTCTTCCTCCAAATTTTCATGTGATATCTTTTATTCTTCAATATCTATCATCTTAGCTATTAGTAGTTATTTTTCCTTGTTTATAGTATCCATATTAATCATTTCTACAACACTGCAATCAATATTTTCTTCGAGTATTTCATCACATAGTTCATCAAATAGTTTACCTTTTCTTGATTCCCTAATGTTTGTATTTGTCTACTCTCATGTCTTCTCACTAGGTGCCCTATCTCCTTTTCCTTATCCTAAAGATGTTCATTGTTTAGAGATGGTAATGGAGTGTCTTAGGTGACTCTTTTATCTCGGGCCTCAACTAACTCACCTTCCTCTAATTCCTAGTTTGTCTCAGTCATGCATGTATTGTCTAAAAAGCTCATTTTTTCCTCCTTGTGTTTCTGGTCTACTTTACTTAAAGCCTTCATCCAGTCTTGTGAATCAACCATATTGGGTGTTTCATAATCTTTAGGATGCCCTTAATTGATTCCAGTGATGTTAGCCTCAAGGCTAGTTTTGTCTTATGGAAGAGGCAATGCCATATTCAAGGTGCGATTGGGTGAGATTATCCTTGTGTTGATTCTCAACAATGAATCCCCCTTGGTTTTTGTTCAATCTTATGTTAACCTCAATTTGTGGGTTAGAGGGTTTGGGCTGAGGAGAAGTCCCAAGCTCATATCTATCTAGCTTAGAATCTTTGCAAAAATTTGGCTTGATATCATATGATACTTCCTTTACTTTTAAGTTAATGGTTTTGAGGGTTTTGATCAAATTATCCATTTTTATTATCATTTTGACATATGAATATGTTAACAAATCTTCTTCCAATTTCACAAATTTCCCAAACAATTACCAATATCTTTAAAAATAGCACTTTGCATTAATTTAGTACGTAAATTAGGTAGCTTGATCCATCTAACAACATCTAAATTCTCTACTTTACATGGATCAAAATTAGGGCACTAGTCTAAGAATAAGAAATTATGCCTTCTAAAATCTAGGCGGTTTCCATTTAAAAATCATTTTTAAGAGATTTATCTATGCAATTAACAAATATAAAAACTTCTATGAGGACAATTATACCTACCTAGACTCAAAATATTTATTGGAACCATATTGTGACTTCCTCTATGGTGATTTCCATTCCCAACCATTGAGAAAAAAGATCATGGCTTTTATAGTACCTTCGCATTCCTTCAGTATATTTTTTGTTCATATTGATCACAATTGTTTCATTCTTCTCCTTCGAATGATATTTAGTTGGTCTTTTCTAAGGTCAAGGATGATAGTTTACACTATAATTGGTTGAGAAGTTTGGTTTATGTTCTTCCCTCGAGTAATGGGAACCCTAGATTTATCTGTAAAATCCTCGCATTGAGAGTTTCTAGGGTCATCCCTTTGTCCAGGGTTTTGATGGGATGATTTTGGAACAAGATTGTCATTGTAAGAGCTCAGTTTTAGAAAACCATCCTTCATATTTTGTTGTGATTGAAATCAAATTCTCTAAATTAGATGATACCTTGGGTTATCTAGAGCCTCAAAAAGATGACAATTTTTCCTTCCTAGAGATATTATGTTGGCTCACGAAGCAAAGGAAGGCATATTCAAAGAAAGTAAGATTACCCATATCCTTTCATGTGCTCTTCCTATCATGTTCAAAATAGTAATCTACCTTTCTTCTCTCATGGCCCTCCTTTGTACCACCAATTCCCATTCAAATCCTGTCTTGGCTGATGGAGGGGGAGCCCAACCTCTATTATCATAAGTAGCAACTAGACAATCCAATCTAGGGTTTCCCTGATTTTCCAAATGTCTACGTCCTACAACCGCATATGGGAAGTCATTTTTTTTATACTACACAATGGGAATTCGAGGATCTTAGATCTGTTAATAACATAAAATCCATCATTCCTTGTTGGTTGTCTGTGATACCAGCTAGGGCAGAGAGTCAATTGCTCGGTTTGTGGAGTATGAATAAAACCTTTGATTCACATTATTTACCTTTTGAGGCTGTCAAAAATTCACTTTGCGAGCCATATTTTTTTCCTAATTATGGCCAACATACAAAATATTAGAATATTAAATTTTTAAAAAATATTGCTATATTATTTTTAATTTTATATTATAATAATTCTAAAACAGGCATATATTAAAAATAAAGAGGATATATGAGGAAAATAATGAATATGAAATAAAAATATTAATTATATAATAATAAATTAGTTATGTGTTTTTAGTAGGTTCTTTTAATGAATAGTGTGTGTATTTCTATTAATATAAAAAACACACTATTCACAAAACAAAGTAGGGAGAATTGAGATTGACCTTCAGGGGTCAAGCAGACATAGCCTAGAAATCAAAATGTAAACAGGTAGAGCCCAAAGACTAGATTACACAAAAAAAATGTGGCAAGAGAAGCACTAGAGGGTGGCAATGGAGGATCTCTATTATCAAATTTACCCCATACATTATCAAGGTCAAGGATGAAATCAAGTAGAAACCACCTCTCATAAGAACCAAGAGCCTCCTCTTTATCTTTGTCATCTTGCATGGGTGAGATCACAAACACCAATTTGGGGAGTCATTGGAAGAACTAGGCCACCCTCTATCGCCACCAAAAGGTGGTGAGCCATTAGGACCACTAGTAGATGGGTCCATGACACTTGAAAATCACCTAAAGGAAAATCCCTCACATGGTGGAGAGTCACAGTGTCACCTAGAAAAACCACTCCAACCACTAAATTAGTGGTGGACAACCTAGGATTGCAAGGTTTGAGAGCATCGAGTAGAGGAAATTTGGCCACATCGGCGACCACAAGGTTGTGACTAATCATAGAAGATAAAGTTGTTCGAAGGGACTCTAGAAAACATATAAAGGGCATTCCCTCAATTCTCAAGAATCTTCTAAAGGTGGGCCACCTCCAAAGCAACTATATTAGCCTAGACTTGGATGTAGAGAATCACATTGTTCCAAATATAAGCATTAGTGAAAAGTGAAATATCTACATTGATAGAGTTGTGTGAAAATAAATCAACATTCATATATTTCCCTCCACTCTGAAAGCATGTCAGATATGGATGAGTTTGAAGGGAATGGAAGGCCAATCCCCTAAAAGAGCCATATGCAAGAGAAATTTTCTAGTTGAAAACGGCATCATGATTCCAACTCCACATATTTTGAGCACGTCAATAGAATTTGTAGACACCTAAATTTGATTAACAATTTATAATTAAATTTAGTCCTCTCCTATGCATTATTAAATAAATAAATACTTTATTATTTAATTAAATTATGGTAGTCCTCTAGCTTAATTAATTAAATTAATTAACTATAGTCCAATTAATCTAATGGCAACCCATAACCATTTAATTAATTAAATTCCCCTTCCTCCATTAATTTAAATAAATATACTTATCTATTTAAATTAATCCCTATTAACCTATTTATAATTAAATAACATTATTTAATCTATTTGAGCAAATGACTTACCTTAACTCTCACCTAACCTCACTCCAACTACCTAACCCATCCTTCTAACTCAACTCATCCCACTTGTATACACTAAACCTCACTTAATTAGGTAAATATCTCTAATTACCTAATTAATCCCTCCACTCATTCTCTCTCATCCCATTACATCCTCTTAACAAGTCCACTTGCCCACTAATCTAAGCCTAATCCCTCCTTAATCATTTTTACAATTTTAATCAAAAGGATTAGGAAACTAAGGTCAAAATCATGTCCCATCAACTCCAGTCCCAACTAGACATGTCATTTTTTAACCTTAAATGCCCCTTACACATCTCAACCATATTCTTACACACTTGTGCCCTCCAAGGAATAAGATATTCCTTCTTCTCACTTCTCCAAATACCTTCACATTCCCCAAAATGGTCGCATTCCCCAACTTGACCTTTTGGGATTTGAGATAAGATATGCCTTTATGGAAAATCTTTCACAACTCCCAATGTACTCTCATTCTCTCCCATCGTGACACTTGTCACAATTTTATGCATTTGAGAAAGCACAATCCATGTGCTCTCTCTTGGATGCATCTTGGCCCTTCCTCGTTAATCAATCTTGATGATCCATTAACCCCTCCTTAAGCCTATAAATTGAGAACCAAATCTTTCACAATTCTTTCACCTTCAAAGTATTATTATCATGCCATTTTGAGCCCAAATGATTTGCAATCATGTAATGCCTTGCTAAGGAACCCATAAGAAATTAACCTAAAACATGTTACTAAGTTTACAAAATAATTTTTTTCTTAAAATTTTACAAACAATAATGAATAACAAAGCAAAAGCAATAAATAAAGTCAATACATACTCATTTACAAATTACAAATCTCAAGGGTTCCTTGATGTAAAATTTATGAAAGTTGATAATTAAACCAAGTACAATAATCACTACACAAAGAAAAATAAGTACATTATCTCATGAATAAATACAGAAATACAATTAATACCATAAGGTATATGTAATAACCCACATCCACTACATAAGTTGCAGGATATGTAAATATAATCTAGGTATGATGTACCTATACAATAAAAGAAGAATAAGAACAAATCTCCAAGGATGAAAGAATAACGAACAACTACTACAAGGATCATCCAACACTGGTACAAGAATGTTAGTCTCAAATGGTAAAAAAATCACTACCTCCCGACCTCATGGAAACTTGTGGTCCACTCCCACTTTGTCACGGAGATAACATTAGACCCCACTTGAATAACAATACCAATATCATTCATAAGGTAGAACTAGGCAAGGGATCCTAAAAGCTCTCTATCTCAAAAAGGTATAACTCAATGACAGAGGAAACAAACTAACTCAGAGGCAACCAACACATGTAAGAAATCTAAGATGCATATAGGGAAGTGTCATCACATATGTTTAACCCCTAAGTTTTATCCTAGCAGCCTCTCTAGACCCTGACACTCAAGTGACCATATGTGGTATCAATAACCTCTCATACATACAATGTTATTAACTATATCAAACACACACCTCACTAGGAGGCAAACATTATCTCATTCTCCATCTTAGCCTATACAAGCGCTCAAGTATCACGTGTCTTATTAATTCATTTTAAACCCCAATTAACATTTCATATTATCACTTTATTAAGTTACTTACAATAAGTAATCTTGACAACCACTTGTGGGCCCTGATGCTTATTGTAACCCACTCCCATCTATAGACCTAGATAACCTAGCCTAAGCTCATAAAACCATAATAAAACATTAAGATCATAAATAAAGGTCCATGCAACATAAGGAACGTACTCTGGTTCTTAAAACCATGATATCACAAAAGCACTCTCGAGGTGACTTCAAAACATGAGCCTAAGACAATAAGATTAGGTAAAGGAATTCAAACCAATACAACATCACATAGAACAAAACAAACACAAAAAAACACTCCAAAGCCTCTGGTACCATTTTCCTAAAAGCCAACATAGATTTCCCAATTACTATTATAAGCAAGACACAAAAATATAATTCCAACCAAGTCATCTCAAAAGCCTAAATTATTCAAATCAACTTCTAGGTCCAATTTGACTATAGTTGTATACTCATAAATGTTCATGCCTATATTATACAAGTAAAATATTTATGATGAGAAAAGTGCAAAACAACAATATCTAGATTTTTAAAATAAAAATCTTTTTAACTATTAATTAATAATTAACCTTAACCCTAAATATCAATTAATAGAAGAAAATATTAATTAATATTAAAACCCATATTTAAAAATAAAATATTAAATAACTTAATAATAAAATAAAATTTTATTTGATTAAAAATATTATAATAATTCTCTCTCTCTCTAATAAAAAAGAACAATCAATTTTTTTTGGGAGGGGGAACACAGACCCACCCTCTTGTTCCTGCTGGCAGCCTAGCTATTATGGTCCCCTTAGGCCGCTATGTTACCATTGACAGCTTTGGATGTCAAGGGATGGGGAAAGAAAACCCTCGCCTCCCTTATTTAATATATATGTAAATATATTTGTTTATTAATTTTTTGTTTTTTAATAATTTATGTGAGATTTTCCTCTTAAGCAAAAATAACAAACACCCATTTTTTTATTTAAAGAATTTTCCTATATATATATATATATATATATATATATATATATATATATATATATATATATATATATATATATATATAATCAACAAGAATTATAATGACTAATTTCTACCAGGAAGCAAAATCTTCTCCTAGGTCTACAAAGTAATTATAGCCATTTGCAAAATTATTAAAATGTTTTAATTTGATTCACTTTCTAGGGTTTCAATAACAAATTTAAACAAACCCTAACTGATTTAATACAAGATATTTCTTCAATGTCCTAAAAATATTAGGTATTCACATTACAAGATTTCTCCCACCAAAAACTTTCAAATCAAAAATTTATGCAAGAGAAGAATTTCAAAACAACTATCAACAAAGTTTGGCAGGCATAAAGAAAATAAACTTTTTAAAGAATCAGATCTATGAGGGTTTTAAACCCTACCTTAAACCACCAATTGACAAAAGCCACAAAGAACAATTCAACAACCCTAAAAATTCCAAAGCTTTCACAACTTCCTTCATTTCAACTTCAGAGCCAAACCTCAAAACCTGTGTAAAGAATAATGACCAAAATACTCCTAATAAAGGAAGCTTATTCAACCTAGGATTTTCCAAAACTCATGCAAAACTAAAAAGGAACTCAACCTTAAATTAAGTAAAAATAATTGATTTAATAAATAATTCTTATTTTTTATCAATTCACTCAACTTTGAATTTACTTTTATTCTTTAATTTAATTTAATTGATTATGCAACTAATTGCATATCAATAATAATTAAAAAGCAATATTCTTTTAACATATTATTATTTATGCAATTTGATAATTAATTATCAATTAATTAATTTTATCTTTAATTAAAATTTTGGATTTAATAATTAATTAAATCCTTTATTTTCTCAATTAGACTTTTTAATTAAGTCTTTTAATTAATAAATATATTTAATTAATTTTTATTAATTAAATACCCTTACATTTAATATTTCTATATTTAATAAGATTTAATTATTAAACCATGTAATTAATCACAGTAAATTACTTAACCACAATCACACCAACCACATGTCTAGCCAATGAACATAAAAACCAACTAAACCTAATAATACAACAATCATGCTCTAGGAAAAAGGGTTCATGAATTCATGTCACTTAGATGAATTCAGAGAGGTAATAAATCTGGGACTTGTCCACTATTTCAAGACAATAAATGGTTTAGGTTGGGATTCAGACTTGAATGTTATATCCCCTCTCTTACCATTGAGACATTGTGATAGGGCATGCTCATCCTGACAATTTAGGGAAGTCGATGTCCGGTAGCTGTAAACCTTCATAAAGAACAAGCAATATATATATATATATATATATATATATATATGGCAGAGTTTAGTACATCATGTGGATCCCACAAGCAGGTGACTACGACTTTTTCCCTCAACCACATCAAACACGTCAAATAGAAATCTAAAACATACATGATAGCCATACACATGCAAATATGGGGTAAGTAAAATTATGAATATAAACAACATTGTAATCATATAAATAATCATCATCAAAATAACTAAAAGCATCTAACTGTAAACACATGATATCTCACAACTATCCAATTTCAAAACACCATGCAATGTCATACATGTATAACCTAAAAATAAAGATGAAATAATCAACGCACACATGAAAGTGGCCTAAAAGAATTTGGAAATATAAAACTGAAAAACAAACTATGGGTGGGCACTACAAATCACACCATCCTAATGCCAAAAAATCTCTCCAAAACCTATTGAAGCTCAAACAACATTGAGAACACATCCAACCACTTGGACAAATCTACATATCAAAGGAGACTTCATGGGTTTATGTTAAGGTTTGCATGCTTATTTTATATTTTTGTCTCTTTTTTAGTATAATCTCTATGTTGCTTGATAAGTATAGTTGAGTGTCTTAGCTTCTACTACATTATGTTTACTATCACTTTTCATTGCATACATTTTGGCACTCCTAGTGGGACCCACTTCAAGGGTCATTTCTTTTTTAATTTCTAACATACTAACCCTCTAACACTTTTTGGTTGTTTGAATGTTTTTTGTGCTATTTTCTAACTTATCAAACCAGGGAAGGCGGGATTGAAGACTTGCGCAATAGAGGCAAGTCGTGGATTTTGAATAGCGGCTTTAAAAAAAACTCTAGTGAGAGTGCTAATAACTCTGATTAAAATTATAATTCCTTCTACAAGAATGCAAACTCGCAAGACTTCCTACATATGGTTGTCTTATTTTTTTGACAGGCTCGTGGGAATGCCACTCAGATCCGCGGGAATGAACATAAGAAATATTTGGTAAACTCTCGTAAATTGGATTAAAATTGATTGTTCTTTATTTTCTACTCCCTATTATTTACTAATCAAAACTTCAGTGGGAATGTAGTCAACTTTAGCAGGAAAATTTTCAAGTAAATTGTTGTTAAATTTAATTTCAGATAATTATTTGTTGTTTTTTTTCTCTAATGTTTTTTATTAGTTATAAATTCGATGGGAATAAAGTCAGAATCGGTGGGAATGCACAAAAATATAGTAAAATTGTGCTAATCATTCTTCTTTCTCTTTATTTTTGTTATGTTTAAATTATCACTAACTCCTGTGGGAACGACATTAACTTTGACGAGAATGGGAGTTGCAGACACTTTGTGTTTTTTTATGTTTGTGTAGCATCGACACGTTTGAGAAAAACTCCAACAAGTTTGCATATTTTTGCTTGTCAAAGACCCCTTACCAACATCTTTGGCAGGGGTTAATTTTTTGCAAATAAACAAAACACACTGAGTATGAACACTTTCATTTTATGCATTACAAATAATTATTTCTCTTGATAAAAATGATTTTCCATACTTCTGTGTGTTTTCATAACTTAGGAATCTTTATTTTGGAATAGAAATAACCCCATGTCTTGTGTGCTTGCACATGTGTAGAGTGGTTCCACTGCTAACACACACTATCCTCTCCCCTTACTTTCATGGTATTGGGCGCAATAGAAAAGTTTTAGCGACACTGATTTCTTTTTAGGTAGAGGACATACCTCTAGAGAAGCCCATAGGGTCGAGTGAGAGGGAACAACCCAAGTGGTAATGGCTAAAGCCAAGTACTTCCAATCGCTATATAAAAATTTGGTGCTTGATTTAAAGGTCGCACTAACGGGTCATGTTGTGATAAGATTCCCTCTTAGTACTCATGTGGTGCATAAAAACTTATAGAGCACAACTTATATAGGCTAAGGGATCCCCTTAACGGTTAGAATCTGGCACAAGCATAACCTTTTGAATAGATGAACTTACTAATGAGTCAATGTATGTAGAAGCCAAAACCTTATATATTTGTTGACATTATAGGCCTCCCATGTTGACTAAGATGCCCACACATACCCTTCATTGTGAGACATAAACTCGTCAAGATTCTCAAACCTGTGAGGTGAGATATTCTAGTGATTCTTGTGTCATGGAGGGGAGCCAATGACACTATAATCTCTACTTGTCTACTTTGTCTGATGTATATGGAGAAATCCAAGTGGGGATTCAACAAACACTATCCTTTCCAACCTAGGCTATAAAGTGTTTGGTAACGAAAAAGGTCATTTGTATTTATTTTGATTGTTCACAAAACATCTTTTACCAATAAAAAAGTCCAAAACCAATCAAGTCAACCTCAAAACACAGTCCAATAAGAATACTTGCAAACTTGCATTAGAACGCTACTAAAATTATTGTCCCAAAACTTCAGTGGGAATGCTGACAAAGATATCAAACCCTAGTATACTTAGTGGAGTCATTGTCATTGGTTTAAGCATATGTAGTATTGCCACCACAAATTAGTCAAGTCCAATTTTATCCCATCATAATTTTTTATCCAAAATCTCCATTTCCCAAACTTATGTGGGAATGTTGTCCCGTTCCATGGGAATGCTTCCAAAAAGTTAGTCTACCTACTTCTATGGGAACACTTGCTAAAATATGACCCTTAAACTTCAATGTGAATGTCTTTAAATTTGTCAAGATTGCTCTTGTCATGATCTACAATTTGTCAAAACCTCATTATTAACACCTACCTTAGTCTTCTCACCTAGGTTACACTTCAAGAAATTTGACAAATGTCCTACTCATAAAAATTTAAGAAAGTCACCGTCCAACAACCTTTTAAGTATAGGCATGTGAAAGAGAAAGACTACCTCAACAAAGACTGTCAACACACTATAGAGGCAGAAAATATGATTGCTCATAGTAAAGAACATACCCAAATGATGGGTGCTAACTTTTTAGGATGACATATTTAGTCCCCACTTTAGTAGGAGTATGAGACAAACTCATGCTCATGGTAAAGTAGAACAATGTATAAGAACAATCTTATCAAGGTCCAGGAGACAAAGAAACATCGAACCCCAGAGGGAATTAAGTTCTCATCAAATCCAAAACCAAGATAAAAGAGGCATCACTTCAAAGAGAGAAATGAGAGAGAATGAGAGATATGCATGACCATTTCCCTAGTAAGGTATTTCCTTACTATGGATCATGCAAAAATAAAGTGTTGCTGCCAAATATGGCATTGATAGTCTAGAAAGTTGTTTATGATAGTCAACCCATAAAAAAAAAGTGGATTAGTCCTTAAGGAAAGAATTGCCTCCATTAATGGATCTTGAAAAGGAAGCTCAATCCTAAGAAAAACATTGCCTCCAAAGGGATATAAAAAATGAGGACTAGTCCTTAAGGAAAAAATTGTCTTTGTTAAGGGATCCATTGAATAATGTAAAAGGGTGTGATAACGAAAAGATGAATGTAAGGAAATCATTATCTCCTTAGCCATCTGCATATGAGATTGCATTGAATCATTACATATGTGTTCAAAATGTGAAGAAAGGAGTGGAGTGTATGCCCTCACATTAAATCCATTTCAAATGCCTTGATGAGAGCAATGGATTTAACAAATCATATATGCATCCACAATAAATGTGTCCACTACGAGATGCCCTCAAGAAAGGAAAAACCAAGGGAAATGAACACATGACAAAGGAGAGCATGAAAGGGATATACTAATTGAAGGGTTAGTGTGATCATATGATAACTCATGTATATTAGAAATATATCAAAATGAAATGTCATCATTACCCAAAGGTAGTAGAACTACACACACAATGGAAGAATGTCCCAAAAGAGTCACAAAGAAGATTCTTTTGGGGCTGACATCATAGAGACCAAAAATAATAGGCAACTATCATTTTGCATCATCCCCAATCAAAAAATACAAAAGGCACTTTTACAAATACTAGCACATGCATACCATAACACGTAACAACATAGAAGAAATGAGATACAAATAGAGGAATGTCATAACAGGTTGATCCCTTCATCATCTTGTGCCAACAGAGCAACAAAGGTCATCTAATGAAATCTAAACAAAACATATAACAAGAAATACATCACAGGGGAAATACATTACAACAGGAAATCATAAAGAATCCACCACACAAGAGGAGCCATTCAAGAATATTTATTGCCCTCCCATATTGGTCTATAGTATTTAGGGAAGGTGGACAACATGCAAGAGGAGAAACATCAAGCATGCCAAATGGAACAATATCTAGTTCTAAACAAGGACCATGCTGTGAAGATGGGTCACTTTATTTCTCACAAGGACTAAGAGATAAATATTTTGCAAATATAGTTGGTAAATAATAATTAACACCAATTAGATCATACGTATCATCAAACTTCTAACATGAACATTATCATTTGTATTAGAAACACTTAAATCATCATCAAGAGTATCTTCTCCATCCAAATTAATTGTAATAGAATCTAAGATACGAATAAAATTATCATGTTCATTCAATTTCATCTTTTTCAAATTAAATTCCTCCCTTGGGTGATGTATAAGTTGGTCAAAGGGAATCAAGGCATCAGTAGGTGTCCTATGGGAGGAAAGGATTTGGGAAGCACACTCATATGTTGTAGCATGACGTTTATGACATTGGTCACGAGCACAATGATTACATTTGATTTTTCTTAAGATTTGGTTTGGTTTAGGATCAATTAACATCAAGTCATTTTCTTCTTTAGGAGGAAGAAAAAAAGGCACCATACTAGGTGAAGAGATAATATCACTAGAACATTTACATGATATAGGAGGTGGAACCAAAGCATATAAATAATGTGTAGGAGGCATAGGAAAAGTCTAGGTTTAGGGAAAGTAGATAGAATATCCTTAGGATTGCTAAGCTCACAAATATTTTGGATTTTGAATTTCTGATAGGATTGGAAAATATTGTCTTTGCAAGGTTGACTTGATTGTCGCATGGAAGGCCAAAAGAAGTCAAGATTAAAGTTCCCTATAGGTGTTAAAGGCTAATAGAGACTATGATTAATTGTGATTGTTTCTCCATCATAGGGAAATTTAAAATACTTATGGATAGGAGATACTATGGATTTCATGGAGGTGAGCCAAGGAAGACCAAATCTAACTTGAAACTGATCAGAAGTTGGGATGACAATGAAGGTTACATCTAACATTTTCCCACCAACTTCTACAGTAAAAGTAATGGAACCATGGGTATGATAAGTCAAACCATTGAAAGTTTGGATCATCACATCGGATTTCTCATAGAAATATCATTGCATATGTCTAGTGTAAATATTTTCTTCAGTTATAACATTCGCCATGCAAGTAGGATTTATAAGGACACCACAAGAAAGAAGATCATTAACATTTTCTACAATATAAAGATGACCATAAAGTTCTTTAATCATCTCTTTAGGATCAAGTATAATGGAAAGCTTAGTTTCAAGTTCAAGTTTGGGTTTGGATTGATCAATAAGGTTGACTACATTTTTGGCTTTCATAAACTTGATGTCATAGCCAACAACATGGGTATAAAAACAAGGTAAATAGTGAGTAGACTCAATGGTATTGGTTGAATGAGAAGGAAAAGTATTGGTATCAATTTGCAAGTTTTGGTTTGGAGGTTCTAGAGACTTGTTTCCTTTATCATTCACACCCTCAACATATATGGCACTAGAATGAATGAGGGCTTGAATAATAGATTTCAAACAAAAACACTTCTTAGTATCATGGACAAATTAACAATGATATTGAAAATAAAATTATGATCAAAGGGCTTAGGAAAAGGTTTGGATGTGTCAATTGTTTTAATGGGAGGAAGTTATGAAACACTATCATTAATCAACTTCAACATCACATCATGCAAAGATTAAGAAAGAGGTGTAAAATTATGAGAAGGTCTAAAAATAGATGACAAAGGAGCCACATCTTTGGATGTTGCTACCACTTACTCATCAACATTGTTTGATGAATTGTTGATCTTCATGAAGCTATTAGGATTTTGAAACTCATGATAGGACTGAGATGTGTCATCACTCTTATCAACCAAATACAATGGAGTGGTTCTCTCAAACCGAATCACTTGAAGCTGATAATTATGATGCAGTGCACACAATTGAGTAAACGAATAAAATTAAGAAAGTAATATCTTATCTCTAATGTATTTTTTAAAGTTGGCAATGAAAATATGTTTTACATCAATATCAAGTACAAGATAAGAAATATGAGCATGCAAATGCTTAAATCTACCAATGAAATCAATCACTTTTTCTTTAACACCTTGTTTATAATGCATCAAATAAGTCAAAGAAATCTTAGGACCAATATTGTTTTGAAACCATTTGATGAAAGCATTGACAAGTTTTTAAAATTAATTAATGGAATAAGGAGGCAAATAAAAATACCATTGCAAGGCTTTATCTAGAAAGGTTCTTGTAAAATTTTTAGTCATGAACCTATGATCACGAGAGAAATCACTACACAAATTTTGAAAGGATTTAACATGAGTTAAATGATCACCTTTACCATTCTAAGTCTCTAAATTGGTAATTTCCATATATTGAGGGATAACCACATGCATGACATCTTAAAAAAGGGACTAGCAACATGACAAGTAGGAATGTTGATCTTGGATTGAGTCGTAGGCACAATTTATTATTGCAAGGATGAAATGGTTTGAGCCAAGCTATTGATAGTAGATTTGATAGAAAGAGTGGTAGGAGATATGTGTGAAAGATTTGAACCATTATGGGAAATGGAAGGAATAGTTGAATATGAAAAAGGGACACTATTGTACCTGGGAATAAGGCATCTCAAACATTCTATTCCAAGTACTTTTGACTAAAATTTATGGGGTTTCTCTAACTATTTTTTATTAGTTCAAAAAAGTTTTGACAACTCTGTAACCTATTCCTACACAAAGAAAAACAAGGAAAAGGTTGGCTAAATGGGGTTTGCCTTGGTCAAACCCCTATTTAGGAATCAACCTTGAAAATGAAATAAAATTGCTTAAAGAAAAATGTGTAAAAAGGTAAATATTTGATTCACCTTCCATAAACCCTTATGGATGGATGTAGAAATCATTGATACCCATGAAGATTCTTGAAAGTAGTTGAAATCAATTAATTGAGCTTGGAATAAAAAGTAGGAATCAAGGATATCCTCACAAATTTATGGATCTATGAACAACAATCCTAGATCTTCAATGTAGATATGTTTGATAATCACTTGTAATGAAGGAGCGATGAATGTAGACGAACGGAAGGATATTCTTGATTTATTGAGAATTCCTCTACTTGGACATCATGGTAGATAAACAATCTTCAATGGATATTTTTTTCCTTGGAATTAAATTGAATGAATTGGAGAAACTAGATCTTGGATGCTTGCCTTCAAATCTTGAATCTAATTGCTTGATTGCCTTTGATTGCTTGATTACTTGAGTGCCCTTGTGTTAGAAAGTAAAGTCCACCAAGATAACTGGGAGGGGGGGGTGAATCAGTTATCAGATAATTATAACTTTTATTATCTTCAACAACATTAAACCATATAAGCAATATAATTACCAACCATAGAAAGATATTCATACACAATAACACAATGACACAAGATATGTTGACTAAGGAACCTCTTGATCAAAGAGTAAACCTCGGTGGGAATGATGCCCACAAAAGATGCACTAATATGAATATTCCTTGTGAAAGGATGGACTCTATTAGGAGTCTTATGAAATACATTCAGTACATGAATCCCTGTTAGGAGATTTTGAATCCCTGTTAAAAGATTCTAACCTGGTTAAGAGTTATGGAAGACAAAAGGACACATTGCCCAAACAACTTCAGGGTAAGATCATTGAACACATTGTCCAAATAATCTTTGCATTACTCAATAGAATAATATGTTACCTTTTCTCTAACTATGCCAAACCGCACTCACTGTTACATCAGATCTCAAATTCAAATCTATGTACTTCGCATGTCTTCCTTCACAAATTCACTTTCATACTTAGCTCTTTTCTTCACTTCATGCATACAACATCACACATAATCGCTACTTCCACATCAAAAATACATAATACTACTACTAATACTCCTATACAACAAGGAAATACATTCCTTCCTTTATACCAGACTCAAATAATTACAAATGAGTTGGCATACAATTACAAAATAAAAGTTTCCACACGCTACACCAAAATTACACAAAACTGTCGGCTTCCAAATACAATAAATCTTCACTCATGTGACCTCGAAGTCTATGATGTCATCCACATCACCATCAATGTGTCTTCAACTTCCCTTTAACTACGCAAAACCAGATTCCATCCCGATTGGGAGATATCATCTGATTTCCACAAACCGCTGCTTAGGAACACTGCCTAAATATTGCTTCCACCAAAATGATCATAACTTCCATGAATAAATGAATTACTTTATGTGCTCTTAACCATAGACATATAACATATAAAAGAGTATAACCTCAACATCGCATATCTCCAACTGCAATAACCCACGTGCGCTAATCCAAACTCTATCTACTTCTCTACAAATCTTCAGTAAATCACTGTGTTGACATCAATGACAATCATAGTCATGAATGCAACAACAACTGCTATAGAATGGATACCAAACATTTAGCATTCATTCATAAAACCTTGATAATGAATGATTAAGGGCAATAATGGATATAAAAATAAGGAGAGATAGTGTATTTATATACTTAGTCCATCATTTCAATATATAAAAATAAGCCAGGTTGACCACAAGATCTAATTTCCCACTATCACCTTGACATATGGCTCCAAGCCAAATTTGGGCCAAAAAGTGCAGCAACAACACATCTGAAACATTTTGTACCTAGGAGAATTAAACCAAATTCAAATTAGGTGTTGGGATGGTGGAAAATACATGGTAAACTAGGAATCAATTTGCCATGATCAAGTATAATGAACAATAGATCTTGAAATCACCAAAATCAAATCTAATAGAGCATCCAATTATGGGTGATAACTTTTTAGGATGGTACACTTCCATGCTTGATGCTTGAAATGCCTTGATTTCTACTTGAATGATTATTTTTATTTAATCGGATTGATAGCTATGTATTAACTTTCAATTCAATGTATTGGATTACAAAATGAAGGAGGTAGTTTTGTATTTATACCTCTCCTAGCCATTTTTTTGGCTCAAAAGTCAAAGAAGACCAGCTAAGGTTTTGGATTCTCATTCAAAATCCAAACACCAAGGTCCAATCAAAATTTGGGCCAAAATTAGAATGTTAAGGACAACTCCTGCACATCCTGGATCATCCTTGACGAGGCAAAAATGGCTCAAATTTTAATCAGGTGTCAATTTTGATATTAGGATTCCAAATATGCGTGCTAAATTGGGGTCTAATAAAGTATAATAGGCATGTAAGCCTTAGACACTAAAATAGGGCTTAACTAAGGACAAAAATTGTAAGTGCTAACAATTTAGGATGTTATGACTTAGTTAAATAGGAACTTATTTAATTTCAAGATAGAAAAGGTTAATGAATTAGTTAAATTAATAGGAATATTTATTTAGACAATAATAGAAGTCATGAATTAATTAAATAAACATGAATGCCTATTTAATTGATACAAAAAAATTATTGATTTAATGGGGACATTTTTAGGTGTATACAATTATATAAAAAAAATTAAAAATGTGCACTTCATTATTTAATAAAAAAATATTTTTATTAAATGTTTTGTTTAAATTGCCACCTATATTTATGGGACGGACCCAATCATGGCCCCACTATAATTCTTTTTTTGAAGGGGGACTTTTTAGGCTAATGAGAGATTTTTTGAATCCATGTATTGCCATATAACCTAGTTGATTATTTCACTTCAATGGAACATAACTTTCAATTGGGTCCATGCCAAATTATGGACTTCTTATACTCGTTGACAAGCTAGTCTTGAGCATTACTTCATGGTATAGGTTTGGTACCCTAATTTTGTCATTTTGACAAATTTAAGTGGAATGGAAGCTATATGTTCTCCTTTTCACATTTTTAGTCACAAATTTTGCATAGGAAATCAAAGTTTTAATTTTGAATTAGCAATGGGGAGAATGTTTAGTGTACTTTTAATGATGTTGTAATTTTATTGTTTTGATGAGTATGGAGAGTTGTTTACTTTTTTTATGACTTATAGGTGCATATGATTTGGGGTGTGACTATGAGTGTATCCAAATGAGTTGAGAGGAAAAACCTTGAGGGAGTGCACGTATTTATGAGATATTTATGATGGTATAGCTAATAATTTGATTTTCTCATTCTTGCTACAAGTTTACAAGTGTTATTAGAGTTTATGATTTGATGGTGATAAGTACATAGGTTGTGTTTGGTTGGAGGACATGATTGGACATGGTTTGAGACTTGGAGTTTCATGTGGGTGATAGTTGAGTGCCAGTACAATAGTGGTATTGAATATGGTGTCATGAGTATATAGGTACATATTTTTCATTAACATGACATAATCTAGTTTGTGGTGATTGGAAGTGATTTGGTTTGATGTTAGGAGGTTTTATGTTATCTCTAAGATGCTTAGTTAGTTCCTTGGCTATGGTAATTGAGTATGGAGGTGTTTAGAAAATCAAATTAGATGTCGATTTGGTGTTTGATTCATTCGGTCTACAAGTTTATTCTCTTTGATATCTGATTTTTTAGTTTACTAGTATGATGACAATTTTAAACGTTCAATGTTTGGATCTACATGTTATGAAACTATGTGGGTAGGCTACCCATTTTATTGTAGAGAGATAAATCATATATAAACTATGTATATCCATTAGGTTTGATTCATTGTAGTTGTTGACTTTTTCAATTAGACTTGTTTGTGGTCATTAGTGCATTAGTATGTTAATTTTTGAGATGATGAATGATGTTTATGGTACTTGAATAGTTAGTTTTGGGACTTGTAGCATGTATTTTATCATGATATCATTATAGCTAGGTTATTCATAAATTTCAGTTTGTCAATGGCAGCTTTTGACAATGATGTGTTGGAAGTGTAGGATTGATTTCTATTGGAGTGGTTGGCAGCTATATCTTCTTGGTTTGGAATATTGGTTTTACTTGATGTTATTGACATATCAATAATGTCTGTGTAGACATGGATGATCGTAATTTAGGATATGGTTATCACAATGCCATGTGTGACTTGATATTATGGTTTAGTGGGAGTTGTTGGTAGTGGTGTGGACTCACGATTATATGGTGGATGATCTTTTTTAGTGTTGTATGAGTTTGGAGGATGCCTTAAATCTTGTTTCTATAGAGTTGTATTTTACATTTGTTCAAGTTTAGTAGTAGGAGATGGTAATATTCATGTGATTTGATATGATCACACTTTGGAGGACTCATGGAGTCTTTTCTTAAGGTTTGGTTTTATTCTTTCATTTTAATATGTTATCATGGTTATTATTATGTCATGGTACACTCTTGATTGCATATTAGTGTTTTGGCATGACATGGTTATTTGAAATGTTTATGTGGATCATATTATCTCCTTAGAGGAGATAATTAGATCATGTTGTCATGTTTATGATCTTGATTCTAAGGTTGGATATGTGGCATTGACCTTGGTTTGGTTCTCTTTGTATTAAATCATGATTATTTGCTTGATACTTCATGATGGTGTTATGTTGCATCTGGAGTTTAACATAGATTTATTGGATATAGGTATTTGTGGATACACAAAGACTTAGGTGAGGCTGGTATTCTCTTGTGTTTAGAGATATGATTTGAGAGAGTTGATGTTTTTAGTAGGAAAATTGTGAATCTTTCACCTCGTATAGACTTGAGAGGAGAGTGTTCTTCGATGAGTCATGGTGATTTGGATATTTTGATGAGCATTCTCATTTCTCACTTATGGTCTCCTTGATGGTTTACTAATTTAGAGGTATTGTCCATTATTGCTTCCAATGCATTGTGTTTATGCTTATATTTTATATACATGGATCTTGAGCTATGGAGATTGTTAATCCTTGAGGATTCATTTTGAGATATATTTGGAGTTAGTCATATATTTTTGCATATGTTATCAGTATGGGAATTTGGATATAGTTTATAGGGCTTGTTTCCTTGATTAGTAATGGTTCTCATGTGAGTTTGATCTTCTTAATTATCAGAGGCTTACATTCTTATTGGCATTACATGATGCATATGTTTGTTTGTTCCAAACTATTGAACGAGTTTAGGTGCTATTATTGCTTTTCAATTAGGGTGTTTAGAGGAGATTATACTTGACACAACTTTTCTTCCTTGATGTTTTAGTAGAATTACATATTATGTTTTACAATATTTCTCTCTTCACTATATGGTTTCTTTCATTAGTTTCATGTTTACATGATTTGGGAGAATGGTAACATATTATGAGAGCGTATGCAACTAGTTGAGTTGCATGTCTTGATCAGTGTGATTATTTTTTTATTAAAAAAATAAATTAAATAAGGGGTCGAACCTTAGATAATGACAATGCAAGGGTTGTGGAGTGATATAAAATACATTGCAAATGAGTTGGTTGTTACAAGTCAAGGCCACAAAGGGCACACTTTTGGTAAATTAGTCACCTTCCTTAAAAAGCCTCTACAAAACAAAGGGTCACTTACAACACACTTAAAATATAGTGGATATTTACAACACACTAACAACACTTGCAACACACTTACAACATAATGACCAAAAGAGGTCATTAACAATAGATGACCAGCACCCAAATAGGTGGGGGAAAATAATTGAGAGATTTTAAAAGGCTCACCAAGCCTTTACAAAGGATGGAAAAATGGTATTATAAATCATATGTAGTAAAGGATGTATCCCCTCCAACCAAAGCACTTCCCCAACCTACAAAACTCATTTCCACAATAGTAGACCAAGATCCCACTTGAATAGGAGCAACAAAGGAAGAGAATAACACATTATAGAGCCAACTAGAATTCCAAACCATGTCCAAGAATCCATAGAAGGGATAAGACCACCCAAAGTTACAAAAATCCTCCCTCGTGTAGAAAATACCCACCTCCATATGAAACTCATCCACCTCAATAAGAATGACGAAAGAGGAAGAAACACACTAAGTGCACTAAATCCTTACCATGGCCAATAAAAAACACCCCACCATAACTGGGTCCAACATAGCCCCATTATTTGCTATAAATTTCAACCAAAAAAAATCAAATAGAAGGATTCACCCTTGAGAACTATTAGCAATCAACTAGCCACCAGAAGAAACAAGACCATTGTCCATACCAACTAGGATGGAAAATCCAAAATAAGACACACATAGAAAAAGAAAAGGAAACTAGGTATTAACAACAACATCTATCATGACCCAAGTACAAAGGGAAAATAAACTCAACCCTAAAACCTAGGGTATTCAGAAGTAAAGAGTACCCGTGAACATCCCCCAACCCCTCAATAAGTTGGAACCTTTCCTTTCCATCAATTAAAACACAACCTACCACACCTCTAGTCATGAGAGGAGCATTCTTTTCATCAATAGAAGATCTCAACAAACCTTGAGAAAAGCCAAAGTAAATCCACAAAGGAAAAACATTATAAGTGCAATAAGCATCACACCCCTCTAACAACACTCGAACACTTACTAGCATGTAATAAACACCAAGCCCCACATACAACACCATAAGGAAGAGTAGTGCAAACAAATTGAAGACAACGTCTGCAAAAACCACATACAAAGATAATATCTCCACAACTTCTAAAACCCCTAGGACAGGGAAGGTTATAAATACTAGGGTCAAAAAGCCAAAAACCAAACACAACCTTAACAAAGGAACACTATCCATACCCAAAAAAATGAATAGTCCAAACAAAGAAATAAAAAGAAACCCAAAGGAGCATCCATCTCAATCCAGTTATAGGGGGAAAAGAAACACAACCCTAGAGACTAGGATAGGCACCATTTTCCCCTCTAAGAGTTGGAGCAACATATTTCCAGCCACCAAAACATAGCTTTCTACACCAAAAATCATGAGAGCATTCTTTCCATTAGCAAGAAAGTCCAACCAACTTTGACAAAATTCTCAACACTAAAAACTTGCAAAACCCTAGCCAACTGAGGGATCTTAAACTGTAGGCTTCCAAAACCTACTTGTTATCACCTAATATTTGCACCATGTTGAACTAGGAGTTCAAAAATATAGTGACACATTAGAACACTTATTGGCTTTGGGTGGAAAAAACTAGAAGTGAACCTCTAGAGAAGGTCAGGTTCCTCTCAATACTTCACCTAAACTAAAGATCTTATTGGGTAAAGGGTTAGAAGGAAACATGAAATCGAGACTTTTAGTACTACTTAATTTGAACACATAATATAATTAGTAATCAGAACCATGGCACACACAGCTCAACATTTCATATGGTCTTGCAACAACATTTCACAACTAGGTTCAATATGTGATAGAAAATGCTAACACAACTTAAACTTTCACCTTCATCGGTTAAACACAAGTTATGACCTTTAAAACTACATATTTCTACATAAAGGTAAATATGATAGGAAATAAGTCAAAGGAAAGACAATTTTACCATAAGATTACATAAACTATCTTGTTTCACATAATAATTAGCTATGAGAGAAGGTAAAATAACTACTTTCATTGATAAAAGGTGCTTTACATAGTAGTATATGTTGGATATTGCTAATGCATGGGTGGTGATTGAGACATTTAATATGTTTAATTACTACGTTACTGAATGGGCACTCATACTGTTGTCATTTGTGTTTTGTCACTTATGTCAACATATGCTTCTATGAAGGAACCAGACTGGTAATCACAGTGTACGACGGTTGTACGGATGTTTCAAATGCTGTGAAGTCAGATGAGAGTTCAGATGGATGTTGTGATCTTATATCTAAGATCGCATCATTAATGGATGCATATTAAGGAAGATACAATTATTTTGGTAAAGACTGGTCACTGGACTATGACAGTGAGAATTGACAAAGTTAGTCTCTGAGTTTTTGGTATAGATTTCAGAGGGATTAGATTCAAGGTATGCGATCTTGAAGGATGATGGAATATGTATTGAAGGATGTTCATTGGTTAGCGCAAGGTACATAATGATTAGTGATGTCATCTAGGGTGTGTGCTTTGGCGATGGCTTATTCTGAAGCCGACTCAGGGAATGAAACATGTGTTTTGTTTGACAAGCATAATTCAAGGATGTCGGTCCTTAATTGTTGGAATGTAATAATTGTAAACTTGTTTTAGATACCATGTGTATCTTAGCAAGGTCTTATGTAATTGTTTGTAATTAGGAAAGCCTTATGGGTCGACCTGATCTTGGTAAAATGTAATAGGGTATAAATGTAAGGTCTTTTCTTTGGAAAAGATATGGATGTGATATATGTGACTTAAGAAGGTTGTGAACTTGTGTCTCTTGTATGTAGAGTAGAGGATTATTGGTGGACTTCATTGGAACTGATCAAGCAAAGATAATTTCTGGTAAACAGTTCAAAAGATTGTGTATTTCTTCATATACACTTGTTGTGAACTAGTGAGTTCAGAAGGTGGACTTAACCTTCTTTGGGCAGTGAGCCCTCTTTGTTGTTGACTCCTAACAGGGTTTGTCCTCTAACAAGAACTATGTACTGTAATGTTTCAACAAGCTCCTAACAGGGCTATATCTTCTAACAAGGATTACTATACTCTTAGTACATCATTAGTGGGTGCTAATTCCCACCGGGGTTTTTACCTTTAACAGGGTTTCCCCGTAACCAAAATATTGTGTTATTGTGTTGGCATTCATTGGATTTGATATTGATAAGCTTAAAGTTTAAAGTTTAATATTCTATCATACAACTGATTCACCCCCCCCCCCCCTCTTAGTTGTATTGTGGACTATTAATCCTAACAGTATATAGGTCTAAAAATGTGAGTTACAAAAATATTATCTTTTTTGAAAGAACCCAAAAGGGATTACACGGGAAATAATTAAGAACTAACCTCATAATGAAAACTCAATGGTACTTAAGCTTCTCCAAAACAATTGCATGGAAATAGGAACTTGACCTCCTTGGTCATGTGCATTAAAAAATCCTATATTTTACCCACTAAGAGACCCCCAAAAGGCTCAAAACTAGAGAAATGGTCAATCCTCGTCCTCTTCCATCATAAAGGTTCCTAAAATTGCTCAAAAAGCCCCCAAACTGGGTCAAAAAGACCCTATACACCCTCTAGATGTTTTTCAACTTCCTCAACCTCCCTAGATATTGTATGCACCCAAAAATGGTCGCCTAGACTTTGGGCCCCATTTATTCAATTTATTTATCCTGAATCAGTTTTATCAATAATCAATATTATCAATTTTCTTGATCAAATCCTAATTTCATCATTTTCGATTATTTTCCATGGGCTAACCATTTTATCCTAAGTCTTTATTTGTTAAAAAGGAATATTTCCTCCCCTTTTATTAAATAAAAAGCCCCCACTTTTCCTCTTATCCTAAGTTGCACAAATAAAGCATTATTCTTATTTTATAAAAAGGGAAAAATCACTTTTTGTCTCATATGGACACAAAAGTCAACTCTTATTTTCTCATTGGAGGATATTTGTGCACATGGATTGATCCCTCTTCAAGCTCCACTATTGATTAAATATTTTTCCTCTTAATCTCCATGGTCCATTCCTTCTCATTTCATTTAAAAGAAGAGCTCTCTCCTTCATTTGCATATCCATCTCTTTCATGCTATTGTCATGCTGCAGGTTTTCTAGGTGCATTTGGAGCTTTTGGAGATCATTGCTACATCAAGCTTTTCTTGGATTTCCTCATTGCCTCATAGTTTAGACTTCATTTCTTGCATTATCATAGCATCCATAGCTTCATTTCATAGCTTAGTTTCTTTTATGCAATAGATAACTTCACATAGCTTAATTAGGAAAGTTGTAATCCTTTGTATTTCCTTTCAATAGCTTAATTTTTACTTTCATTTCCATAGAATAGTTTGCATTCTCATTTAGATTTGCATTGCATTGCATACTTTGATTTCATTGAAGATATTGGCACTCTTGCCCTTTTCTTCATTGTGAATCTCTCATTGTATGGTTGATTAGCAAGGCCACAAGTTTGTAGCTCTAGCTGAGAGCAAATTCATCATAGTCCCTTGGAACTCCATGC
The DNA here is from genome assembly GCA_027943335.1 of Chamaecyparis obtusa. Taxonomy (NCBI): domain Eukaryota; kingdom Viridiplantae; phylum Streptophyta; class Pinopsida; order Cupressales; family Cupressaceae; genus Chamaecyparis; species Chamaecyparis obtusa. Next base: position 646,709 of record BSBK01007397.1, read on the forward strand.
ATAGAGAGCTATGAGTCGCTTTGTGAGGCCTCATTGTTGAGCAACCTTTCATGTAATGATTCATAGAAGTGTGGTCACTTTTGATCCATACAGATACTAGGCATTACTCATGAAGTTTTTACCAAACCCCTTTGAATTCACAATTAAAAAATAAATGCCATTATTTTGCACCATAGATAATAGCTACTAAGTGATTTATAGAACATTACTTAGTAAATAATTTACATTTTCGAACACTTAATGCCAAAAAATAAAAAGCAAAACATGTAAGGCATTTTACATTTGTGAAAGGGTATTAGAATGGAAAAAAAGGTTTTTAAAAAAAAACAAAGGCAAAAATACTTAGTAAAGACGACCATTTTTAGGGTAATAAAAACCATAAAACAAACCACAACTCATCCATGCATTTCATTTTTTTTCCTTTTTTTTAATTATCTTATAAAATTGTATGTATATGTTTATTGCATTTGGTTTGTCATTGCTTTGTAATTAATCTTTATGAAGGAATGCCAATCCCTGCTATAACAACAATCTTTGATCTATGTTACAATTGCACTTTGTAACAAGTCCTCTCCTTTTTATACTTGTATCCATTTCTTCTCATAATTGTCCTTAGGATTTCCCTTCCCCTTGTATAAGAGCTCTAAACATTACTTCATGAATGCAACTTGGAAATTCATTCATACATGATGAAAGTTGGTAGAAATAAAATACTAACATAAGAACTCCTATACTATAAATATTATTGTAAAAATGTCTTTCATCTACTACATATCTTCTCTAACAACTATTGCATACTTTTGGTGTCATCATTGTTGTCCCAATACCATAGTTGTTGTCCTATATTACTACAAATTGTGTGATTGTCTAAGAGATCTCCATGATTTTTCATGGAATCACTACACCTTTCTTCACTGTTAAATTTGTTGATCAATATAATTTGAATGTCATAACTCTCACTATTATAATACTATTATCTCTATTCTCCACTCATTGAGTGGCATTGAGATTCATTCCTTGCATAGGATCATTGTTTTGATTCACAAGCTCTTCATGTTATTTTCATGATCTACTACACATGATCACTGTTTTTAGCATTTCATCTTTTGATTTGAAAGGCCATATTTTCTTCTTTGCATTTTCATGATAATGCTCTTTATATCTATATAACAATGACAATCACCTCTTTGTCTTCTTAACAATATCTCAAATTTTTATTAGACCTCATAGTTGTTACCCTTCATGGTCTATGCTATCATTCTATCTTGCAATTTGTTTTCACTGTTATGACGCCTTGCCTAAAACTACCATTTACTTATGTAACTAGTAGAGATTATATGAGAGAAATTTGGCTTCTTTCTTTCTGGTGGTCTTTTCGAGTACATATGAGTTGTTTGTGATAGTGATTTTACCAATTCCCTGTCATTAATAACATATATCTATCCGATAGAATTATAAGTAATGCAACTTTAAACTCTCATTTTTGTTAAAGAAAATAGCATGTTGGGCTCAACCCTTGTCAGATCCCATTTTACCCGACATGTTGTAATATTAAATAAATTAATTAACAATGAAAATTTACTTGTACCTACTGTTGGAGCTCAAAAAATCAGAATATGTTTTGACTCCATATTTCTGAAAATTTCTCTAAGTGTTTGAAAGTTTTCAAAAGGAAGCGTAGTTTGAGTGCACGGATAAAAGGACCTATTGATTTTCATGATGCATCACTTGGATAGGGTGTTCATCAACTATCATTTGATATATGTAATATGTTTGAGGTCCTAGTTTTCAGATCTGATAAGTTTTTGAAGTGGTCTTTTGGAGGTGTTCCCTAAAATTTGCATTTAGTATGTATCTGGATTTTCACTGAGGAGCCCACTTCAGATGAGTGAATTTATTGCCCAGTTGATTTTTATAACATGTGGGTTGTTGCATCATATTCTAGGCATGAAAAAGAGTGTCCATACCAATTTTCAGCCCCCCATGTGCCCGTTTGACATGTCTACAAGAGACATTCCGTTTGCAAATTGTTAAGTTTCTCCAGGAGTGCATAGTTCAGTTTTCTAAGTGGCTTACTTTGGGGTATTTCCATTTGCACCCGGTTCAAGGTAAAGAATAATTAAAGGATGTTCCATATTGCAAACCTAGAAGTGTACTTATTTGAAGATTTTTGAGTCTCTGCCAATCCATTCAGCCACTTTGCTCAATCAATTCCAAATGTAATTTTTATAGTTTCACTGCCTTTCAGTTCAGGATGTTCTGGAAGCATGAATTTGAATATTAATCATTAATAACCAGTTGATCATTTAGTGAAACTAATTAAAGCCTTATTTTATATGCATAAGAGAGATCTTTCATCCAGGGTTTCAATCCATGAGATTTTCGTCTGACAGGTTTGCAAGATTAGACAAAAGGTGTTCAATAATGATGAATAGTACGACTAGAATAACTTTGCAAAGTAACCATTTTCCAAAATTCGTAGTTTTTTGAAGGTGATCATTTCTAGTTGAGGGTTATATTGTTGCATTCCTTGGATATGAGTCTTCCTCTAGATTCAGTGGCTCTCCCTCAACTCATCTTTTGATATTTTTAATCCATCTCCTTCTGGGGCAGTTTGCAGTGTTTTCAGTTTGTGTTTTCCAGACAATTCAGAATAGGTGTTTTCAAATTTTAAAATCTCATGCCCTATTCATTTTTAGGTGAATCTATCTAATAGGATGTTTCTCTGTACTACAAGGTTTGTGTTTGTTGAGTTTCAAGGTTCAGTGACAAGTTTTGATCAATCTTTTGAAGGGGCGACTGGAGGTAGTTTATTCATTTTGGCCACCTTGACGAAGTTGTAAAATCAAAAGTTTTTATATATCCGACGTTGTTCTAATCATTTCTAGTTGCTAGAAGTGGTCATTTGGATCACTTTCGAGGCCAAGTTAAATGAAATTGAAATTTTTTTAGGCCAGATCCACTTGGGGCCTGACCTACCTCATTAATATCATTAGACATCTGCAAAGGCTGGATGAAGTGGCATTAGATCAGGAGCGATGTTCTTGATCTCACGATAATAGATATCATGGGGTTGTTTCTTCTTTGGAGTATGTTCTGTGATTGAAAAAAAGAAAAGTGACAGATTAGGTAAAGGAAGGAGTGACACCAAATTTTTATTGACCCTTATCTTAACAACTTACCTTAGACCACATCAGTGAGAGGGTGTAAAGTTTCCTTTTGAATGTGTAATGGGTTTGAGATCTTAGGATTTTCAAGGTTTCCTTTTGGTGGATGAGATGGGATTTGGTAAAACTCTACAAGTGGTAACTTTGATATGGTCATTCATCTAATAGGTATCGAAGGTTAGACTTGATTTCAAGCGTGTTTTAGTTGTATGCACATTGTCCTTGGTGCAGAACTGGGTTAACAAGGTTCGAAAGTGGCTTGGAGTGGAAAGGTTTAAGGCGATGGTGGTACATGGAGGGTCATCATCAATTGATGCAAAGCAGAAATTCACTGACTTTAAAACTGGCAATGTGAATCCTCTCTTAATTACATCTTACAAGCTATTACAGAAATATTTTGATATAATAAGATCTTTAAAACTTGGCCTTCTCGTATGTGATGGGGCTTAGGACATTAAACACAATAGTTGGAATATAGGACTGGATATCATAGATATGAAGAAAGCAAGAGAGTCTAATTTTGGAAGAAATACTAGTAAAGAAAAATCTGAGTCAATTTTGGACGAGCTCTTTTTAAAGACAACTAATGATTTTGATAAAGCGGATATTTCCATTCTAGAAAAGCACACTGAGGTGATTAATGGAATTGGAGAAGATAAAAGGGCCCCCAAAAGTTCTAAGTTTGCTCACTGGTTTCAAACAGAAGAGGAGAAGCCTAGTGGTAGCGTGCTTGCTCATAATGCATCAAATATACTGTCATTACTTTCAAAGAATGAAATCAATATGACTCCAATTACTCCCATTGAAGATAAAGTGCAAGTGGATGAACCCCCAAATAGTCCTTTGAGATCTATTGTTCCTCTTAGAAACACGTGTAAAGTGCTCCCAATGCCTGATGGGCCATCCTTGGAGGATGTTGAGAAGGTAATGATAGTTGTTGTGAAACCATCAGTCCATGATGAAATGGGCCAATTCCGAGTGGGTAGAAATCATAAATCGGATTATGTTGGCTCACAGATCAATGTTCTTACATGTGAAGACCTAGAACAAACCATCATTTCTCAAGCAACTGAAAGTGTTTCCAAGGTGCCAAATTATTTTGAAGAAAATCACACCCTGTTAGAGGGGAGCCCCTTAACCAATGAGAAAAGCTTAAGCATGGATAATCATGCATCTCTGCATCTAATGTCATTGTTGCATAAAGGAACAAACATAAAAGACCAGAAGTCACCAAGGATGCAATATCATGAGGAAAGGCACATCATCCCCTTGAAAGAAATAAGTCATGAGAATTCTTGTTATGTTGAGAGAGATGAAACTCCAGATAAAACAGGACCCCAGACACTAGAGTTCATGTTTGGAAAACAATTCATGAGTGAGTTGTGATCTACCGATGCTCCTATTTTTGTAAAACAACCTAATCTCCTTAATACACATTCTAATGATTCAGTTGTAGAAGATGGTAGAGTTGATTCATCATTTGTCTTATCATTGAGTAGAAATTTTTTTCCTTCAAATTCACAAATTGAATCACAATTTGGTAAATTTGATGCATTTCCATCATCAAGGATTGGAGTCTAGAATCTCCTTGAATGACTTGGTGGGTGCTTTACATTCCCCATTTACCAATTCTTCCAATCAATCAGGTGGTGGCATTCAAGATAACTTTGGTAACAAAAGTGGGAACCATCCGTTATTTGGCTTGCCCTCACATCCATCTCATCTTGCATAGCAACAGTTGCTAGGGCTGGCAGATGTTCCATTTTCACATTCTTTTCCTGGCCCACACTCTCAACCACCTACCAGATCTGAAATTGGCATTGTCACTATAAGGATCTGGAATGAGATATGGATATGGGCGCGTGAATGAAATAAACATGGGGCACACAAGCATCAAAGACTATTCAAAGTATGAGGGCTATGTAATGGGATTTATCCCACATTTAACCTGTTTTGTATGTAGAAGGTGTTTAAAACTAAGTGCGTACACTACCATTGTAAAGTGAAAGGAAGAGAGAGGCTATGTGGAGGGTCATTCAATTGTGTGGGCTCGAGTAGTGCGTGCCAACTAGGTATGCACTACAAAGCATAATTTTGGAGATAAAATTTAATAAGTACCATAGGAATTATCCCATATTCACTGTGTAAGGTAAAATTAAGTCATTCAAATAGCAAAGTACACAATATGTTAGTGTCCAAGTATGGATGCAAGTACGTAGCCTTCTCATGCGAGCACAAAAACTGAGGTGTCCAGCTAGCGAGAAGTAGGAGGTGACGTGGCAGGTGGGTCCCAAGCCTCCATAAGGTAATTTTGATGAAGTGTGATTCTGCAGGTTTTGTGCCTCGAGATACGCACTTGGAAGATCAATGATGGTCACATCTTCACAATGAGGGAAGTTTCCCATTGTGAAGTTGCGATAGAGCGACATGTGGCAATGCGATGAGCTGGCGAAATAGTGTAGTTCAAATGCCCAATTGGATAGTGCAACAAATTAGAATGAGACACATGGCGCAAAGTGGTGACAAAGTAGTGTGATGGGTTGTAGGCAGACCACCTTGAGATGCGTGTTGATCTGATGGTGGTCGTATCTTCACGATGAGGGAAGTTGCCTATTGCAAAGTTGCGATGGCAACTTGATGATGTGGTAGTGAGGTTGCAGTTCGGTGCCTGGGTGGAGATTGTAGCGAATCAGTGAGTGACAAGTGGCATGGGCAGTCATCTGGATGATGAGGTGGTCTACCAGACCAATCAAATTGTGGCACGTGGCACATGTGGGGCGCGCTGAGATTTAAATATATGTGTAGAAAATAAAACAAGTTGTTAAAGTACAAACTATATGTTATTTTTGAATTTAAAGAGTTTGTTAGTTGCTCATGGTTGGAAAATGAAAATGATGCTTGGAGATTGATTTTTTACTAGAACATAGGCATATAATATACCATTGGAAATGGCGGGAAATGATGGTTTCATTGGTGACAATGGAATTCAGTTTTGGTCAAGCGGGAAAGAGCAGTAAGAGCTTTTGTTTCCGAGGTCAAATTTTGGTGGGAAGAGAGGATTATTTGCAGAATTGATTGTTCTGGAAGAGACAAGTGTCATGGTAGAAATATCTTTTAGGTCTCTTTCCCCTTCTCCATATATTCTAATCTTTTCATTATTGTAAGGGTTCCTAATTCTCTATATTTTTTCTAAGAATTGGTCCCAAGTGCTCCGTGGGCTGGGTAGGAGATGTAGGCTTAGTTTTTTGCTTAGTTTCAGAACACCGACTGATGACTTTGTTCTCAGTCTAGGGTACATCATATTGTCTTAGGTCATGTTGTTTTTGTAATAAGCAAATGCTACTGGTTTTTGCCAATATTGAAATGAATTATATTGAAAGGTATTGTGTATACATGGAAATTGATTCAGCAAATGAAATCCAAGGTTTACATCTCTCCTATGTGTGTTATTTGTCTGAGTTATGTGTTGATATTCTTTAGCTTTGATCTAAAGATCAAATTAAATAAGCTCTAGATATAGCATTGGTTCTTTGAAGTTTGCATAAGGATACCAATAAGTAGTGTGGATTCAGGAGTTCTCTGATTAAAATCATCATAAGATGGTAGTATTTTCTAAGAATATAAGTCATTTAAAGTTTACTATTTTCTATGTTTCACTATGCAGTAAGATAGTGCCCAATGGATAAGGCACTGGCCAAAGATGAGCCTATTTTGTATCAATGACTGCTTGATGGAATTTTGTTGTATTCCTAAAACATTTCATATAAATATGTCAAAAATATTTGAAGTATTGTGACCTACATGTTCTACCTCGTCTTATGGTAATGGAGAATCAACGAATGAGTGGTTCTCATTTAGTATTTTCTTACCATCCATCTATTATATATAAATCCAATCAGTTATTAGTGAAATAAGTTTTGTTTTACTGGATTAGGAGCACCCTCCTTGGTTTTGTAGAGCCAGAAGTGCAAAGGGCAGTCTTGTCCCTATAGTTGGTCCAGTCATCTTAGAGCTTTATACTTGGATCTAACCCATCCTTAAAAACTATAGATGTATTGGTTTCTTATGAAAGCATAAAGTTTCATTTGAGGAACCAACAAAATGATGACTCTACTGGGGAATAGAGATGCAATAGTCATGCTAAATCCAGTTTGATATCTCTGGTGTTATATTAAAGTTTAAATAATGCGGGTACGAGTATAGCTACACTCTTGGTCGGCTTATTTATCTATCCAATGGTTACCATTAAAGTATAGAGTCAGAATTAAAAAGTTTTTAATATCAGCTCACCAAGTTGTGAGTGGTGACTCTGAGATTCTCTATTTGATCAGTGCAAGTTTAGAATAGAAAATATGATGTATGCAATTCTGATATATAGTGTTTAAAGATCCTGCTGAAGTTTTGTTGTTGGCTGGAAAAAGATTGTGAATAAGTGAAATATTTTCCTCTTCAAGGAGGTGGTGACTCTACGTGAAAAGAACCTAATGGAGCAACAAGGTGAGCTCTAAGACCTGCCATATTTTTAGTCAATAAAAAATAGCAGCAGCAAAAGGGAAAAACTAGGTATTTCTCATTTTTTAATTTGTGTATTTGTATGATCCTTATTGGGCGAAGAAGTCACCACAAAAAAAGATTTTCATTTGTGGATCTGCATATTTCTCCGATTTTGTTTAAAATCTTGGTTATGTTTGGGAGGAGTGTATGTGATTCGAATAATCCTTATGGCTACATAAGTTGTTCATAATAAGAATTTGAAATTTTCATTAAGTGAAAGTGCAACTCATAATAGATTCAAGCAGAAGCTTTTCTATACAAAGGTATGTACCATTATGTTTTGATGCCATACATGGTTTCCCAAATTAAATTCCTATTGAGATTAGGAAGCATCTACAAGAGTTTAAAGGGAAACAATCAGATTCAACATGTAAACATTTGCAAGAATTTACTGATCTGGTGGGAGACTTCAAAATTTTCCATGAAGATATCTTCATGAAGTTGTTGGTTCAGACTTTCAAAGAAGATGCCAGAGTATGGTTCTACTCCTTGCCAGAAAGTTCTATTTCTTCATGAGAAGATTTCAATTCAGCTTTCATGGAGTAGTTTGCTGAAAGAATAGGGGCAAGTGTTGTGTTGAACAAATTGATGGAGATCAAGATTCAAGAAGAAGAGTTAGTTCCATTGTTCAACATTATATTTTCCAAAACTTTAAATGATATTAACAAAAGCTATAGGCCCAATGATCAAATATGTCTAATACTTTATTTGGGTGCTTTTGGTAAAAAAAAATGAGTTTCTTATTGAGAAACAAAGAGCCAAAGACTTTACATCAGGCTTTTATGACAACAATGGATATAGAAAATAATTTGAAATATGGGATCACCAAAGGATTTCTATCTACTGGTGTTGGCTGTCATAACAAATCAAATGCAATAAATAGGCATGTATCAAGAAATGAACATCAATGTCAAAAAGTTTTTATCTTTGCCGACCTTAATAACCATGTTTCAGATTATGCTTCAAAACAAAATAAAGAATGTTTTCAGCAAGATGTGGGTGTCCCTCATGTGGGAGTTAACATGGTTAATAAAGAATTGCAGAATGTATTTGATGCAGAGATAGACATATAAAAAGGTTACACACCTAGTAAGTTTGAAACTAGTTTTTCTAGTTATGAGGCTACATAAAAAAATTGTTTGCAGTCATGTTTTGAAAATGAAGAGGGGGCAGATCTTTCATTAGATGATGATAAAGCCCAAAATGATGAGATCCTATCAGACTCTTATAGTGTTGATAATGAAGAAGAGGACTCATGGAGCCACAATGACCTTGATCTTCTTCAAGACAAGGAAATGGTTTATAAGCAACCTTGTGCAAAAGACCAGGAGTTATCATGTGTTAAAGATGATTTTGAAGAAGTTGATTTGACTAGAGTAATAATGAATTCATTTATTTTAGCTAATAATGAAGATAAAACTGATTTTTCAGTTTGTATGCTTTCATCTTTTGATCTGTCATGTGAAGTTATTAATCCTAAGACGGATGAAGGCTTCTATGAGCGAGAATATGAAATCATGGTTGCTCAATTGGCAATTAAACCAGAAATGGAAGTCAACATGTTTGATGTGGACACTAATTATTTGGATATTGCTAATGGTTTTGAATCAGTGTCTTATCAAGAAGAGGTTAATAGTGCTAACAATCTTTCCAACAATAATGAACAATGGGCTGGATACTGACTTGTTAGAGACATAATTTGAAACATTTCATATAAAGTTGAAAGAGGTTTCAAATTCTATATTAGACTTTTTGTTTCCACCAAAGGTATGTTCTTTTATCCAGGAATGGGATGTAGAAAGTATTGATGTTCTATTTTTAGAAGACATTAAAACTAATCAACAAGGACATATCAGTTGTCAAGAAGAATATGAATCTTTTCTTTTTCAAATCCAACATGTTAATGTCTCCCAGGATAAACTAAATCTAAATCCACAAGTTGCAATTCATAGTGATTTGCCTGAGAACTTGTATGATATACAAGGGTTTGAATTTCAAAACTTCCTTTTTGATTTTCAAGCTTATGTAAAAGTAAGCCAGCTTGTTTCCAGTTATGAAGTTAACCCAGAATGTTTCCATCCTCGACTGATTAGAATTTTGAAAGGGTGTGATAGCCTCATGTTGCATAATGATCAACATCATTCGTATTTCACTAATTTCCAAATTTTCAGTTGTCAAGCAGAATATGAATCTTTTCTTTTTCAAATCCAACATGTTAATGTCTCCTAGGATAAACTAAATCTAAATCCACAAGTTGCAATTCATAGTGATTTGCCTGAGAACTTGTATGATATACAAGGGTTTGAATTTCAAAACTTCCTTTTTGATTTTCAAGCTTATGTAAAAGTAAGCCAGCTTGTTTCCAGTTATGAAGTTAACCCAGAATGTTTCCATCCTCGACTGATTAGAATTTTGAAAGGGTTGGATAGCCTCATGTTGCATAATGATCAACATCATTCGTATTTCACTAATTTCCAAATTTCTAATGACAATGATGGTGTTGATTATTTCCTATATGATGTGCTGACAATTCATGACAACATGTTTGATTGTGTTGGCATAAGTAATAATTTCAGTCTACCTTTGATCAATGAAGATGAAAATCAATTGTTTGATAGAGGTAAGACATGATTTCAGTTTGATGGCTTTGGGCCATTTGTACATGGTGTGCTTGTTGTATAGTTTCTTTGTTTTTAGTCGTGTGGAGTGTTTCTTTCAATAAAGTTCCCTAGTTTTGAGAAGAAAGCAAGAAGTTTGTTTCCTTTTTTAGTGGTCTTCTCTACCAAAAAAATTTAATTCTCTGCATGCCCGCAAGGGGCACGTGTCCCCAGACAGGGCCACAGTTAGAGCTCAAAAAATTAGAATATGTTTTGACTCCATATTTCTAAAAATTTCTCTAAGTGTCAAATCAGTGCTTTGAAAGTTTTCAAAAGGAAACATAGTTTGAGTGCACGGATAAAAGGACCTATTGATTTTCATGATGCATCACTTAGATAGGGTGTTCATCACCTATCATTTGATATATGTAATAGGTTCGAGGTCCTAGTTTTTAGATCTTATAAGTTTTTGAAGTGGTCTTTTGGAGGTGTTCCCTAAAATCTACATTTAGTATGTATCATGATTTTCACTGAGGAGCCCACTTTGGATGGGTGAATTTATTGCCTAGTTGATTGTCATAACAATTCATCACAACAACAATAATCACAACAACCTCGCAATTAGGTTTACTTATTTCTACATAACAATAACAATAACAACAACTCTAGCATGCGTCACCGTCGATAGTTTACTTCCCTTGTGGAAGGACTTGATGTCATCTTCCAAAGACTTGTTGACTAAAACATGATGGTGTTTCCAAACACTAGGCCATACAAAGAGAGCCAACCTAAGCCTTCTTGGTACAAAGATAATGAGTATTGTGATTATCATTACTTTAAGGGATATTATACTGAGAAATGTATGGGATTGAAACATTTTGTTCAAGACCCTATTAATGACGATAGAATTAAGGTTTAGGGATAGAAACCATCATCATAAAATGCAAAACTCAAGATCTACAATCAACCCTTCCCAAATCAAAATCAAAACAACGTATCATCATCCAAAATAATGTTATATGATTATTCTACCAACAACAACCATGGCTTTGAGTCTACATGTGGAAGTATTGAAGAAAATGGTTGTTGTGGCTTTGATTCCCTTTGTGGTCACATAAAAGAATCTGACAACCGTGTATACACCTCAAATTTAAGGGTGTAGATTGTAATGCTACCACTAGAAGAGCAAGAGTTAATGTTCAAGTTGTTGCCACTCCATCAGCTACACCATCCCATTCCGCTTGACCTGCTTTATGCTATGATCTCTTGTCACAACTTGGGAAGACTCCCACATAGATATTCATACATCCTCTATACATAAGGAAGTCCTTGAAATAGCCCTTAATGAGTTAGGAGTTCCTAAAAATATCAATGCCTCACAGTTTCAAGCCATGATTGGGAACTTAGTTGCACAACAAAACCTTATGTTCACAGATAAGGACTTATGCAGTCCTGATCCTCACCATAACAAAACCCTTCACATTGAAGCCATCATTCTTTCCATAAAAAATAAAAAGGGTCTTGATAGATAATTTTGCCTATGAAAGATGAAAATTGATGTTTTCTGGATGAGTGAGGAATGTGCCTATCAAATAAATGTTTTTTTTAGTTATATATATATTCATGACATACACATTTGTGATGCCTTATGAGTTTTGATAATTTTTTTTCCTAAGAATTAAATGCATAGTCATATATTTTTTACATATCTTTTACGGTTCTAAATGAGTGAGAACTGAGAGATTGAAGTGCTTTATACTCTTCAAAAAAGGATGTTGTTTAATCCTATGGTACACAATCATGCTTCAACATTATGATGTTATTTGATGGTATTTAAAGTTTGTATTGCTGATTTACACAATTCCATTACTTCATTTAGTTTTACTTGTTTAGATGCCTCTAGATAGGCTGGGTATCCTTCATGTCAGGAAAGATTCTGGGGATGCATAAATGCTTCATGGTAGGGTGGAAATGCACTCCCATAATATTCTCACCCTAGTTGATTTTCATGAACAAGTGTCTGAAGCTTCTTTCAGGAAGGACTTTCCTTTACAGTACTATATGCTTCTTTGTATCCGACATGGTGGTATTTGGATACTTTGATGTTTACCTTTATCATTAGATATGGAAGTTTATATTTGAACTAATCTTTATCTTTTATTGATTTGATTCGACAATTGGTCAAAATTCTCTTGAGTTGTTATCCTAACATGATGGTTTGTTCTTGCATTGTATTTGATGTGACATATCTTATTATGATTTCATTAGAATGTTTGACAGATGGTCGACATTCCTCTTATCTTTGGATATAGGTATGCTTTATCATTTTAACAATTATGGTTGTAATTCTACTTCTTATATTCCTATATTATAGAGAATCTTTTTGTATCATGTCGACTTGTGCTTTCGACCTTTGACTTGTTGACTGACTCCTTAGTCTTTATTATTTTGTTGATGTGGCTTTGGTGTCGAAGGTTCGGTTTTTACACCTTTGTAATTGAGGCCTATAGAGGGTGGGGGTCCAACTAGTTTTTTTTTGTTAATATACTATTTGTGCTTGAAACATGATGCAATACAAAGCACATACCATTGGAGCCAAAAGAACAATGAGATCACCTTTAGATTTTCAAAATTTGTCACTTGTTTAGGACACTTTTCAAGGTGTCAAAAATGCATTAAAAAACACGTTTGAATTTGTACATGAGCTATGAAACTGAATACCCATACTCACACTTGTCCCAAAAATATTTCTACCAAAGGGTTTTGCATGATCATCACTAGGTTGCAAGTTTTTAATTATCAAAATTGGCAACTTGGGTAGGTAAGTTAGGGAACAAACCTAATCTCTATCACTGAATTGAAGATGAACAAACACTTCAAATTTACCAAATTTGAAGATGCCAACAATGACTAAAATTAAAATTAAATTATTTAATCTTTGGAAGAACATAGAGTATATGATTAATTAAATAAAATTTAATTAGTTATAGAATACTATAAGAAATAGTTAATTAAATATCAAATTTATTTAAAAGGAATGCAAAGGGATAAGAATTAGCTAAATATTTAATTTAATTAATTATGATAAGTTTTGGATGTCTTCACTAGTTTTTTTTAAATTTTACCAAACATTATTTAAATTTATATTAAATAAAAATGTTTTTACTAATTATTTTGAGAAATATTTTATAATGGTGGAAGGGCATGGAATCTTATGTCATGACCATGTACATAAAACTTAAAACATGTAAATATAACCAAATGTAAAAGTAACTCATAAATATAAAATGGAACTATTACATATAAATGTTTTAAATTATGATCTTAATAAAAATAAATGATCATATTTTATAAACCAAAAGGAAGGTCACGACAAATGCTTAAAAAAAATGATTAACGAAAACTCTAAAAAGTGACTTGCACATTAAATTTTACAATAACATTATATAACATAAACAAACATTTTGGGTAAGAACTAGATACACATACAAATTGGACCAAACAAGGAAATCTCTCGACTAATTTGAACACACCAACATATCATACTCTTACTTTTATAGCCACTTGAGATAGACCCCTAAATATTGACATATAACATTAAATTCCCTTGCTTATAAATATATATGAGTGATAGACTAGAACTAGGATTTTAAACTATATCACACCACACAATTGAAATAGAGGACAATTGAACAAAAGATTATATTCCAGTTATCCAAACTTGATCTAAATGTGTACCATGTATAAAATAAAACTACCTCAAACTCAACCTCAACCTCTCACTTTTTATTATTCATATAAAAATTTATCAAAGAATAGAAGAACAATTTAAACTCTTATACAATTGAACAAGAGAAACAAATTTAAATTTTTGAGAATCAACATGATTAGCATTAAGGACGGGAAATATAGAAGAGGAAGGAGGGAGATGTTTAAAGGAATGTATTTAATGACCAATATAGTTGGTGTTATCTCTATTTGAGCATTAAGTGTTCTCATTAGTATTAACTAAGATCTGTCGGTAATCTAAGCTAATTAGTCAATAAAAGATGGATTAAAGGAGCTATAAGAAGATAGTCGGTTGAACTAACAAAGCCTTCACATCGAGTAGTCACAAGGCATAACCTAAAGCTAAATGTATACAGATCTAACCAAGTATGTTTACCGAGCATCAAAGTTTACCGAGCACCGATTCAGTGAACACTGAGCATTCTACACACCGAGCATCAGGTTATTCACTGAACAAAGAATGCAATGTTTACCAAGTTGAACAAGAAATGACATAGTAATCAGTAAAGGCACATATCTCTATGCAAATAGTTTACACAGATCTATAAACATTTTACCAAGATTGAGGCACAAATCTAGGTTATTTTTGTACATCGTATATCTTAGGTTTTTCTAAGATGTTGTAAACCTAATTAGGTCAAAGCAATTTTCTATATAATTGTAATTGATGTCAGTTTGACATTAACAACATGACAAGGAGTTCATGAAGAAGTAGCTGCTCATAGGACATCAGAATTTAGACAAGGGTTTGCATGATAGAACAATCACCAGAGTTAGTATTTAGTTTTAGCAGAAACATGCAAGGCTACCAAGCATAGCATAGAGTAATATACTACACATCAAGGTAAAATCTATTTAGTATTTCATAGATCTGATTCAGACAAGTTCAAGTTGTCAATTGTAGATATTTTTTGTTATCTTTTAACCATCATAGCAGGATTGTAAATATCTTAACAGAGTAGACTTAACTGTCTATTGTAAAACTCCTAACTAAGTGCACACTTATTTAGTGTTGCTAAAATCCTTTCACAAGGTAGATCTAATTGATCTTAAGTTACTCCTAATAGGGTAAGATCACCATAAGTGATCACACTTGTAGCCTTAACTGACATACTTTATTTACTACAGTAGTGAAGAATTTGTGGGTGTCATCCCACCATAGTTTTTACCTTCTAACAAGGGTTTCTACAAAACCAAAATACTCATGTCATGTGTTACATTTCATGAATGATTTATTGTTTATTTTCATGCACTTTACATTTACGAGTCATTTGAATATATGTTGCAAACAATGGAGTCAGTTGGTTAGATAGACACTACTATTGCAGATTGTTAATTCAGTAAAAGTTTTTGAGGGTACCGATTCACCCCTCCCCTCTTAGTACTATATCTTTTCTATCCCAACAATTGGTATCAGAGCTAGATCTCTTATTTGGAAATTTAATCACTGAAGAGGAAAGATGGAAAGATATAAGTTGGACAAGACAATTACAAATCAAAAGATTCAGATGCAAATCTTCATTGAATAATACAAGCAAGCAAGGGATGAATTGAAGAAGTTACTGGTTCAGAGAAAAGATATGGCTATTTGACAATATGAGACTGATTATCATGAAGAAGATATCAATGGCCCATTTGAGAATATTGGATCTGGTTCAGGCAGTATATTTGACATATCTAAAGGAATTCTATCTGATTTATCTGAGAAAAATCTTCATCTGACTGAACAAGTTAAAGCCCTGCAGATCGGTAAAGAAGCACAAATGGTAAGAATGATTGATGTGATGAATAATGCTATACAAGATGAACAAGAGAGAAATTTGGCTATTGAAGATAGAAGACAGATGACTGAGAAACTACAAGAGAGAGATTCTTAGATACTGAGACTTATCGAGCATCACTTTGAGATATCTAATCAGATGGTTGTTGTAAGTCGGGAAATCAACTAAGTGAATAGTGAATTAACAAGAAAACTTGAAGACATTGGTGAACTCAGAGAAGAAAATGAAGTGAAGATGTAGCAACAACATAATGAAATGATTAAGAAAGTTGAAGACAGTTCCAAGAAAATTGATGAATTTATGATCAGTCAAAGAGGACTTGGAAGTACTACTGGATTAGGATATACTAAGAAAGGAGAATCATCTAAGAAAGCTAAACATGTGAACACCTACAGGATTCAAAGACCTAAGAAACTATCATGCTACCGCTATGGTAAACTAGGCCACACATCAAATGTTTTCAGGAGTAAAGCAAAAGGTAACCCTAAAACCACTCCCAAGTTTAATGGTCATTGTTATAGTTGTAACAAGTATGGACATCAAACACATGAGTGTAGATCTAAGTTGAATAGGAATCCTAACAAACCCTACATGGAGAATCACTGTCACACTTGCAACATGCATGGACATACCTCACAAGAATGCAGAACAAAGATGAAGCAAGTCTAGACACCGAAAAGACAAAACAAGACCTATCAACCAAGAAGACAAGGTAATGCTTATACTTGGGATTATAACACATGGGTTAACTATACAACATGTGGAAGATATGGACATATTGCATCTAACTACATGAGGAAGAACTGGAGAGGCAGATCTCGTAGCTAGACAAGTATTGGTATGACATGTTTACACTGCTAGAAAGTTGATCACTTAAGTAAAGATTGTAGAGACTGAGCACCAGAGACACAAAACTATGAGAATGAAAATACAATTGAAGATATCATGAGGATAAGAAACACTATATGGAGAAAAGCATCAGGTGATAATGCTGAGTCAAGCAATGTAGTTGGTGAAACCTCATCCATTGGATTGGGTGACATCGCCACCTCCACCTAAGTTGAAAAGGTATATATGGAACTGATAATTCTGATTGGATATATCTATCATACATTTCCTTATATTAGGTGTTCACATTGCAAATATGCATGAATTAAGATGCATTGTGGTTTTACATGTTTTGAGCTTTAAGTGTTTATAGTCGGTATATGCTAGACTAAGTGAGAAGTTACTAGTCGGTAGCTATCAGCAAGGTTAACCAAGCGTCAGTATTAATCAAGTGGAATTTCATGTGTTAATCAAGCTTATGTTATTTCATGGTATACACCAAGAGTGACAGTTGTCATAGAGTTGTGTTAGGTCGAGCATTTATTTCAAAAAGGTTTGAGCGGGAAGTTGAAAATGCAATAAACATATGAAGGACTTAATTTATTTTTCATTGCGATCATGAAGAGCTAAGAGTCTACAGAGTGAATTTGAGCAAAATATTTTTAAAGCATTTGAGAAAAGATTTGAAGGATTCTGAGCATTTTCATCATTGTTACGAGTAAGTGTTATCTTCACCGAGCTATTTATTTGATATTTACTGAAACCCTAAACAAAGAACATGGTGTCCGCATCTAAGGTTAAAAAATCCAAGAATGTAGATGAGGAGGAAGTAAGATTAATTATTTCTGCTACATGTGATGAGTTGAAGTATAAACTTCACCCTGAAGTTGCTTCACAGATTGACAAAATTAGAGCTTTTTCAAGCATACCGCCTAGGGTTTTGCTAGTTGAAGACATATGCTCCTAATTCACTGCAAAATCAAAGAGATTGGTGATTTTGAGCTCATTTCTACATTTCAAGAGCTAAGTGTTAATGGAAATTTTTTAAAAGATGATCACAGACATCTGAGAGTCAAGGGTTTGACAAATGCCCTACATTTTCTGAAGGTTTTCAGGAATGTGTGGATAAGAATTATCTTAAGTCACTTTCATGATGGGAAACTATGGCTAGATGAGCCCATAAAGATCACAAAGGATATTATTCATGTAGTAATAGGTTACCCTACCACAGACAAAGTCAAAGCACCGAGGAGTGCACCAAGAACCGAGCTAGAGAAAGCTACTGGAGAAAAATGGGACGGTAGAGGATTGGAAGTTAACATAATCACAGATCCCAAAACAAGGTTTGGTGCTTATGTAATTGGGTATAAATTTTTTCAATCAAGCAGACCTAACAGTGTACCATGTGGAGTGGTAGACATTGCATACAAAATGGTGAAAAGGGGATTTTAGTTAGATCTTGTCAAGTTGCTGATGAGACAAGTTGAGGAGAATATGAATATTATTCATTCAACAAAATCCAACACATGTAAGTTTGGATCACTATTTCTTTGCATATTATTTTATGTGTAAAACTTTTTCCCTTCAATCGGTAATGTTGACTGGACTACCGACAAGCCTGTGACACTACAAATTACTGATTTGATAAAGAGTTTGGGTGACAATTTTATGAGAATGGCAGATATTAATTTTGAGCAATTCAAGGACAAGATGAATGCAAGGAGTCAAAAACTGAGACAACTAGTAGAAAAATATGAGCATGACATTTATTTCCTAGTGGATATAGATTATACAATGATAAAGGCAATTGAACCAAGAACAAAGTGGTTAGCCCCAATGGGATACAAAATTGATATTGACCAAGCCTCTAGGTAAATCAATGATTTACTAGCAGAGCCTAAGGATTCAAAAGCTACTAGGTTTGGAACCTATGAGGAAGCTAAACAAAGAATTAAAATGGATCTAGTCATTGGTAAGGCAACCAAGAAATCTAGAAAAATGATAAACAAACTAGTTAAACAATTTGGAGAAGACACAGATGATACTGAGGCATCTAAGAACATTCTGGTTGAGGTAGCAACCGAGGGTCAGTTACTTCTTGTTGACATAGCATATGATGATGAGGCAACCGAGTCTGATAAAGATGTGAAATCTATACCGGTTAAGCCCACTCCAAAGAAGAAGCATGCAAAAGTGAAAACTAGGGCACGAACAAGGTCTACAACTGCAACTTCACCACCACTGAAGAAAGGAGTTGTCAAAATTTCTAGGCATACACCAGCCAAAACTTATCTGAAGAAGAGAGGCACTAAAGCTACCTCTGAGGCACCAAAGAAAAGAAGGAAGCTGATAAGAGGAAAATATGATATTGATGATGAAGAAGAAGATAACATAAATCAATTTAAGGTTGTTGTCAATAAAGATCATTCAATTGATGAGGTTGCAGAAAATATAATAGACGTTGGAGGTCTTAGCGACCCAAAAATAAGTCAATTAGAACATTTTTCAACAGAGGATCAAAACAAGATAGAAGAAGTTGTAATACATATGATGATCAAATTCAAGAAGCCACCCATAGAGTTTTCAAAGTATGTACCAAAAATTTTATATGATAAAATATCAACTAGATGGACTTATGCTATAGGCACTTAGAAGAGAATGAGAGAATAGTCTGTAGTAATGGTGATGCCAACATTGACAGTCCCCAAGATTGAGGAATTAATGAAGAGATATTCCAAGAGATTTCTAGTGAAAAGCAGAGCACTAAAAATACTTGATGAAAATTTGGCAGAAATTAATGAAAATAGTCAGTTGCTATGGTCTTCTATTTTACAAGCCTGAGTCGAGGCAAACAAGATGGATTTGGCCATAATACCCGAGAGGAAGACTAAAAAGAAAGGAAAAGGCATCCATGTAGATGATGCAGATTTGGAAACTAAGGACCCCATTGAGCTATTAGACACCGAGGTGCTTGATAATACTAATGATGCCACTGAGTACCAATAAATAAACTAGGATGCACTTGAGTAGGTAATAATAACTGGAATCAATGATGGTTCAAATGATACTTATAGAGGACATCACTAATGGTGATCCTGATGATGTCAAGGATGATGAGGACATCATAGTTGCTGGAACTCAACAAGAAGAACAAGCCCCCATCGAGCCAACAATAAGTATTATACCAGGTGACCTTCCTATACCAGTTCAAGCAGTTGAAATCATAACACAAAAGGAACCCGAAGGCTCAATCCTTGAGCAACAGAAGGATACAACAAGGGAGCAAGGTACAAGCACTCAAGGCACGACATAGTCAAATGAGCCTAAGGAGGAAGAGGCTGATACACAAGCATAGGAAGATCATAAGCCTGTAGAGATCACCGAGACCACACCCACCAACACTACATCAGAGGCTCCAACCCAATCGATCGAGACTCGGGTCACCGAGGAGCAGAAGAAGAATGAAATAGTGTCAATCGAGCAAGACAAGCGACACACTGAGGCAAAAGCCCTCGTACCTTTTGTTAATTCTTTGCCATAAGAGACCAATAAAAAGAAGAAGAAACATGGTAAAGGGCCAGTCACCTTGGATGAAGTAATTGAAATTCTAAACTGTGACCCCAGGACCTTAGACCCCAAGGAATTGAGAAAGTATGGAGAGTTGTGTACGAGAAAAGTAGCACAAGAAAAACTCAGGAAGGAGAGTAAGAGCAAGTAGATTTTAGAGGATGTAAGAGACATTCTTTAGTAGGTTGTTCCCAAAGTCCAAATTAATGAAGATACACCTATTTTGGACCAACTTACAACTCTTACAAATTATATCAATGCCCCAGACATAGACACTGAGAAAATGATAGAAGAAAGGGAAGAAGAAAAAATTCAAATGAAACTTGTAGAGAAGATCAGCCAAGAAATGGCAATAAATAAGGTAAAGCTTTCTTAGGTTATAACCAAGATATAATCAATAACTCAGAAGATAATGCAAATTTTGTTTAAGTTTTGCACTGTGGAAACATTCACTACTAAAGTCAGTGAAAAGATCAAGAAGCTAGATGCATAAATCTTAGCCAGTGCAAATGCTTCTCTAATTGAGCCAGATGCTTTCCATAAGCATATTCTTAAAGTACAATAATTGAGGCGATTGAGAGCGGACCTAAGGAAGTAGGAAGATATCATAAGTGATCAAGTCACTGAGCTACAAGTCGAGCTGCTTCCTCACCTAAAAATCATGTAAAGACACATTGAAAAGGCTAAAGTATTAGTAGCTACCCCAAAAATATTAGTTTTACATAACATATTTGATATGCATGTGTAAGATATAAAATATGTAGTGGGGTCTAGAACAATAGGGGTTTGCACATAAAAGAGACCCCAAAACTGATATTTTACACATACATGAAATTATAATGATATGGAAAGTAAATATAGAAGACTAATATTGAAATGAAGAAATAAAGGTACTTACCTCCGAAAAAGAATTGGCTGAAAACCCTGTCAGATGATCTTATAAATTGTTGATTTTCTAATTGCTAAATCGAAACTGCAAGATATACAAAACCCAGAAATCATTTTCTTGTCTGAGAAAGGTTGACATTGACCTAGGTAGACAATGTCGACCTTGACCTGTAATACTACGATGAAAATTCTATTCATGGATCCTGAAAGTTTGTTGAAAAGGGTATCCATATCTGCACTATAATGCATCGTCCCACACCTGTTCCTACAAGAAAAATGGTTTTGTTTGTTAGGAGGGAGGGGTTTGCCTTAGTCAAACCACAATTTAGGAATTAACCTTGAATTTGAATTGAAATTGCATAGATAAACAAAGTAAATAGAACAATTCACCTTGCTTATGTTAAAAATCCTTGTGGAGGATTAGAATCCTTGAATCCACAAGTATGGATTCTCCAAATGAATGTATAATTGAATGTAGGATGTCTCAAATTAATTGTCTTTAGATATTCAATACCAATCTTGAATGGATCTTGGAATAAGAAGCTTGAATGGATGGATGGAGAAATATTCAACAAGAGAGCTCCATAGAGCTTGAATCCTTCAATGGCTACTAATGGATCTCCTTGATGAATTGGATCTTGAATGCTTGAATGCTTGAATGATTGAAGGCTTGAATTCTTGCTTGAGAGATTATGAAAAGAGATGGATTGAAATGAGAGAGGAATGCTTCCTTTTATAGAGATCTAGGTCACAAACTCCTAGAGAGGACAACATATGAGAAATAAATTCATATTGAATGAAATTTAAGAGTTTACCATTTCGGAGATCAAAACAGCTGACCCGAAAGCGGGAAATAATTCTTTCTGAAACCTGACATCTGAAAATCATGGAACCTTGAAATTTGGACCTTCGGTCAAGGTTGAGATCAACTTTGACCTAGGTCAAGGTCGAGGTTGTCCTTGACCTAGGTCAAGGTTGAGGTCAACCTTGACCTAAAAGGTCAACCTTGACCCTGAGGTCAAAAATCTCAGGATCTCAGTCCAGAATGCCAAAAAAATGTAGAAAGAAAGTGGAAAAGGGGACAAAATCAGGAGAAAAAGCTAGATCTAAGTTGAGAACCCATTCAAGGTGCTTGACATCACCCAAAACCACTTAATCAAAGGGCTAAACCAGTACTAAATGGAAGTGCTTCCATTTTTCGACGATACTGATGCAACAGTGGTCAGTGGAAGCCTTCAAATAATGAGCAATTAGGTGAAGTTTGAACTCCTCAACACCCAAGGTGCAAGGTCTAGTGCTGATATACTTATCACAAGTATCAAAATAGACTTTTTTAAGGTTATCACAACCCTACAAGACAAAAGAACCTAATCACTAGGTTTGCCTAAGTCCCAAGCACCAAAATCAATGAATTTGCTAAGAGGTCTCTTCAAGGAAACAAGTACTTAACCCCCATGAAATAGAAACTAAGACCAAGGGTGGCTTATGAACATGGTTCTAGCCTATTTAGGTATTATCGTATGAGTTCCAATGGTTCTTTCACCATTGAGAAACTTCCAAAGGTATACTGCAGTATTAGCCTAGTATCCTGCTTCTAGCCCTTCCTAGAAGGAAATTTGGACATAACACAAATTACTCCCAAATGAAGCAATTGATGGGTTAAGGATTCTGATACCCTTTTTGGGTTTACTAAACATACTTGAACACCAAGGAGTGGAATTGAGGGGAAATCTCCGATGTTACAACATTTAGACCGGTTATTAAGCCTAAATAGGGCTCCAAATACACTATAGGTACTCCTTTCTCTATGCCAATGCACAAAATAGATGTGGGAGCACGTGAATATGTATAAAAAAAGTGAGAATCCAAGTTTATAGGTCTTGAAGAACCCTCAACCAAAATATAGGAGGACTGTCCTAGTTTTATAACCGGTGCACACATAGAGATGTACACCTAGGTTATGGTGGCAAGACCAACTCCCTGCAAATCCACTCTCCTCACCTGAATAACATGAAAATAAATTGAAAATAATTGTATTCCACCAAGGGGCATCAATTTCGCATGGTGGAATGCACCTAAACAATTAGGCCCTATCTCCAATCTTGATTTTAAGCCTCAATCCTAGGGCTTGTCACTAAAAATGGAATATCTTTCACACCAGGGCTGATCAACACATGAGACCAAGTGCAAGTGAAAAATGATTCAATGCTGGAACCTTTGGAATCACTAGTTCATACCCTCACATCTGTACCTATCCGTACAACACTCTGAAACTCATAATTTGTAGAGAATAGATAGTTTTTATTGATAAAATGCCAATTACAAGTTGTGTATCCTATCACCCGCCTGTGAGGGATTTTATAGGATGCTCCTAATGGTTAAAAGTGAGTTTTAAACCAAGTAGCCATTTGGGAGGGTCTTTTACAAGTTTTTGACAACTTTTTAAAGTTGCTCTAAAGTTGCTTGACAACTTTTGAGCAATTTTGACAATTTGCTATTCTAATGACCAAAATTGGTCTTATCCTTAATTTGATGATCCATAATGGATCCAAACATAGAAAAAATGAAAACTACCTATGCCTAGGGTATTGGATAAAAAATGACCAATAGTTAGACCAAGGGCTCATAAAATGCCAACTTGGAACTGTGGCCTTACAATGAGATCTCAATACTAATTCCTAACCTAAGCATGACTAGGGGTCCCAAGGACCTTAGAGTGAGATAATAGACCTCATAAGAATTTGGAGTAGGAGTAGGTGCTCCTACACCATACTCCCCTTGAACTTTAAAACTCAAGTCCCTACTTGAGTATAGCTTGTCTACCGAGGTTCCATGCTGTTGTATTTGATCCTCAGTCAACCATGTAGCATCAATCTTTGGTAAACCCTTCCATTTTACCAAGTACTGCATATACTTCCTTGATCTGGTCTGCTTGAGTAGTTTGGAGTCCAAAATTTCTTCAATCTCCACCGGTTTGCTTTTTGGAAGATCAATGACATAGTCTTCATCCTCCATGCTTGTGTCCTTACCTTGCTCATTGCTTAGACATGCTATAACTTTATATGGTGTGAGGTCTACAATGTTGAAGATTGGAGAGATCTGCAATGTTGGAGGAAGGGAGATCTCATAGGCATTGTCACCTAGTTTGTTTAATATGTTGCAGGGGCCTACCTTCTTCATTTGCAACTTGGAGTATCTACCCTTAGGTAGTCTTTCCTTCCTTAGGAATGCCCAAACTATGTCCCCTATTTTGAAATGAACCTCTCTTCTCCTCTTATCAGCATTCTCTTTGTATTTCAAACTAGACTTGTGCAAAGTTACCTTCACTTGTTGTTGTACCTTGTTGATGAGTTATGCCAATTCTTGGCCTTGTGCACTAATTATGAAATCAGATGGGAGTTCCATCAAATCTAGTGGTCCCTTGGGATGCAAGCCATACACTATTTGAAATGGAGTCTTTCTAGTTGACCTATTTATTGAGTCATTGAAGGCAAACTTAGCTTGGGCCAGTATGGTATCCCAACTTTGTGAATATTGCTTGGTGAGGCATCTTAGAAGATTGCCTAGGGACCTATTTACTACCTCAGTCTGCCCATCTATTTGAGGGTGATAGGAAGAGCTATAGGTGAGATTTGTACCCAACTTCTTGAAGACTGTCCTCCAAAAGTGCCCTGAAACTTTACATCTTTGTCTGATACAATTGTCTAAGGTAAGCCATGAATTCTAACTACTTCCTTAAAGGAGAGATTGGCCATGTGAGATGTATCATTTGTGCTCTTGCATGACACAAAATGGGCCATTTTGCTGAATCTATCCACTATGACAAACACACTATCAAATCCTTGCTTGGCTTTAGGTAGTCCCATGACAAAATCCATTGAAATGGATTCCCAAGGCCTTGAAGGGATTGGTAAGGGTTGATAGAGTCCTTGATTTGTTGTCATTCCCTTAGCTTGTTGGTAGATTGTGCAAGTTTCAACAAAAATTTTGACCTCATTGTTCAACTTGGGCCAAAAATAACTCCTCTTTACCATGTCTATTGTCTTATCAATGCCAAAGTGATCTCCTAGGCCAGCACAATGCTTTTCTCTGATTATGTTTTCTCTCATTGAACACTTGGGTATGCATAGTTGTGCTCCCTTGAATAGAAGGCCATTTTGAATCAGACATTCAAAAAAATTAGTGTGATATCTGCCCTCCATTTTTGTACAAATTTGATATATCTTAGAAAAATCAGGGTCATCTGGGTATAAGTGTTTGAGGGACTCAATTCCCACACTTTGTAGTTTAACCTCTTCAATCAGACCAATCCTCCTACTAAGTGCATCAGCAACTTTGTTTGCTACACCCTTTTTATGCTTAATGTTGAAGGTATAGGTCTGTAACTGCTCTACCCATTTAAGATGCCTGAATGAAATTTTTTCTTGTGAATTAAGGAAGCTTAGAGCATGGTTGTCAGTGTAGACTACAAACTCTTTTGGGATCAAGTAGTGCCTCCATTTCTTGAGGGCTTGGACCATGGCATAAAGCTCTAGGTCATAGGTGGAATACTTCCTCTTGGCCTCATTCAATGTCTCAGAAAAGAAAGCAATTGCCTTGCCTTCTTGGCTTAGGACAACACCTATAGCCAAATTACTTGCATCTGTCTCCACAGTGAAGACCTTGTTGAAATCAGGGAGGACCAAGATAGGGTATTGAGAGACTCTATTCTTCAAGTATTGGAATGCATCATTGGCTTCCTTTGTCCATGCAAACTTAGTCTTCTTTCCACCTTTGATTGTTTCAAGCATTGGTGCACACACATGACTGGAATTTTTGATGAATTTCCTATATAATGTTGCAAGCCCATGGAAGCTTCTCACATCACATTGATTCTTTGGTGGAGGCCAATTAATGATTGTATCTACCTTCTCAGGATCCATCTTGAGGGTACCTTGTGAGATTACAAAACCCAGGAATACAAGTTCCTTTCTCATAAACATGCATTTTTCCAAGTTGATTACCAACTTGTGCTAATGGAGTCTTCTTAGTACCTGTTCCACATGATCAAGATGGTCTTCCTTGCTATGACTGAATATTAGTATGTCATCAAGGTAAACAACAACAAATTTTCCAATAAAATCTATGAATATCTCATTCATAAGCCTCATAAAAGAGCTAGGGGCATTGCTTAAACCAAAGGGCATTACTAACCATTCAAACAAACCTTCAGTAGTCTTGAATGCTATTTTCCATTCATCTCTGGGCTTGATTCTGATTTGATGGTAACCAGACTTTAAGTCTATCTTGGTGAAGTAGCAAGCACCTCCTAGTTGATCCAATAGGTCCTCTATCCTTGGCATGGGAAATCTGTACCTTATTGTGATTTTGTTTAGGGCCCTACTATCAGTGCATAACCTCCATTTTCCATCTTTTTTAGGGGCCAAGACTGAGGGTACAACACAAGGACTGAGACTCTTTTGAATGAGCCCTCTTTCCAACAATTCAGTGACCTATTTTGCAATCTCTGCATGCTGCAATGGAGTCATTTTATATGGTACCTTATTAGGTAGGGAAGAGCTTGGTATGAGGTCTATTTGATGACTAATGTCCCTAATGGGAGGGAGGGCAGAGGGCAGGTCACTAACAATGACTTCTTTGTACTTTTACCGTAGATTTTTGACTTCATTTGGCATGGGCTCTTCTTGAATAGACCTGATGTTGTCCTTGGGTTTAGAAATCAGGACAAATGGTTCAATATCAAATTCTTTCAAGGTTTTCAACATCTCCTTTTCCCCCATGATAATCAAAGTGGGTTCCTTTTCAGTTTTGCTATTCGGTAAGGGCTTCATGGTGAAGGTCTTCCCATCTTTGGTGATGGAGTAGGTGTTCTTCTTACGATGGTGGGTAGCATCAACATCAAATTGCCAGGGCCTACCTAGAAGGATGTGGGCTGCATCCATCTCAACAACATGACAAAGGACCTTGTCCTTGAAGTCAGCAATAGAAAACTCTATCCAAGCTTGTTCTGTGACTAGAGTTTGTTGGCCTTTGGTTAACCATGAAAAATGATAGGGGCAAGGGTGTGGTTTCTTAGGCAAGTTTAATTTCTGAATCATTTCACAAGACACAAGATTTTCAGTTGAACCAGAATTAATAAGAAGATTGCATACCTTTCCATGATACTTGATCTTTGTCCTGAAGAGATTCTTTCTTTGTGGAGGCTCTTGGGTTTGTGGTACTTGAAGGAAGACCTGCCTCATCATTAGACACACACCTTCTTCTAGTTCCAAGTCTCTAGCATCAGCATTGTCCTCTTGTTTATCTTCTTGGACAAGTTGTGCTCTCCTCTCACCTTGGTTATTGTTTCTCTTCTCAAGGCATCTTCTTGAATGGTGTCCCAATTTGTTGCAATAAAAACACTTCAATGGTCCATTGCCTCTTCCTAAATTTGTCCTTCCTCTATTGAAAGGTCTTCTCCCTCTATAATTTCCTCTTGAGTTAGAGTCGCTATTCTCCTTATCTCCTTGGTCAGGGGCCTTGCTGCTGCTGCCACCACTTTGTCCCTTGTTCCAAGAGTTGTTTTTGCCTCTAAAAATCTTCCCACTATCATTGGTCTTTCCTTTGCCAAAATCCTGCTTTCTCTTCCATTTTTCCTCTACCTTAAGTGCCATTTGATAACACCTATTGACTGTGGTAGGGCAGTGTAGACTCAACTCCTCTTGAATGGATACTTTCAAGCCATTCATGTACCTTGCTAGCTTCTCCTCTTCATCTTCAACCATATTGGTCTTCATGCACAATTTCAAGAACTCCTCAGTGTATGAGCCTACATCCATGTCCTTTTGCTTTAGAATTTTCTTCCTCCTATGGAGTTGTACCCCATAGTCCTCAGGCACATATGTCTCTTTGATCAATGCAATCATTCTATTCCATGAGTTGATCATGTTCTTCCCATTCTTCACCCTCTTTGTTTGGATGAAGTTCCACCAAGTTAGGGCTGCTCCCTTCAACTTGGATCTTGCTACCTTTACCCTCTTCTTTTCAGGTATGTCTTGACATTCAAAGAATGTTGTTAATGCTTCAATCCAATCCAATGCTAGATCAACATTCATCTTGCCATTGAAAACTGGCAAATCTATCTTCTCCTCCATGGTCCTTCTTCCCATGGAATTCAAAGCATAAATGAAAGGTCTTTGGTCTTATCTTATGAGTTCCAATGGTTCTTTCACCATTGAGAAACTTCCAAAGGTATACTGTTGTATTAGCCTAGTATCTTGCTTGTAGCCCTTCCTAGAAGAAAATTTGGACATAACACAAATTACTCCCAAATGAAGCAATGTATGGGTTGATTATTATGATACCCTTTTGGGGTTTACTAAACATAATTGAACACCAAGGAGCGAAATTGAGGGGAAAGCTCTGATGTTACAACATTTAGACCAGTTATTAGGCCTAAATAGGGCTCCAAATACACTATAGGTACTCTTTTCCCTATGCCAATGCACAAACTAGATGTGGGATCATGTGCATATGTATAAAAATGTGAGAATCCAATTTTATAGGTCTTTAAGAACCCTCAACCGAAATCTAGGAGGACTGTCCTAGTTTTCTAACCGGTGCACACATAGAGATGTACACCTAGGTTATGGTGGCAAGACCAACTCCCTGCAAATCCACTCTCCTCACCTGCATAACATGAAAATAAATTGAAAATAATTGTATTCCACCAAGGGGCATCAATTTCCCATGGTGGAATGCACCTAAACAATTAGGCCCTATCTCCAATCTTGATTTTAAGCCTCAATCCTAGGGCCTGTCACTAAAAATGGAATATCTTTCACACCAGGGCTGATCAACACATGAGACCAAGTGCAAGTGAAATATGAGTCAATTTTGGAACCTTTGGAATCACTATTTCATACCCTCACATCTGTACCTATCTGTACAACACTCTGAAACTCAGAATTTACAGAGAATAGATAATTTTTATTGATAAAATGCCAATTACAAGTTGTGTATCCTATCACCCACCTGTGAGGGATTTTATAGGATGCTACCAATGGTTAAAAGTGAGGTTTAAACCAATTATCCATTTGGGAGGGTCTTTTACAAGTTTTTGACAACTTTTTAAAGTTGCTCTAAAGTTGCTTGACAACTTTTGAGCAATTTTGACAATTTGCTATTCTAATGACCAAAATTGGTCTTATCCTTAATTTGATGATCCCTAATGGATCCAAACATAGAAAAAATGAAAAATACCTATGCCTAGGGTATTGGATAAAAAATGACCAATAGTTAGACCAAGGGCTCATAAAATGCCAACTTGGAACTATGGCCTTACAATGAGATCTCAATACTAATTCCTAACCTAAGCATGACTAGGGGTCTCAAGGACCTTAGAGTGAGATCCTAGACCTCATAAGAATCTAGAGTAGGAGTAGGTGTTCTTGCACTAGATACATTTATCCCCCACTTTAGCAAGAGTATGGACTCAATGCAAACTCTTGGTAAAGGAGATCA
Source organism: Chamaecyparis obtusa (assembly GCA_027943335.1). Taxonomy (NCBI): domain Eukaryota; kingdom Viridiplantae; phylum Streptophyta; class Pinopsida; order Cupressales; family Cupressaceae; genus Chamaecyparis; species Chamaecyparis obtusa. Next base: position 676,382 of record BSBK01007397.1, read on the forward strand.
CAAAGAAAAAGACAATCTTATTGAAATTAAAGGGACAAAGGAATCCTCAAGCCCCCAGGGACTCAAGTTTTCATCAAATCCAAGATTAAAATAAGAGAGACATCTAACGCAAGGCAGGGGTCAAGAGGGGCCAACAGATGGTGCACCCTGATGATCCAAGCCTGCTCAACACATGCAGAAGCAAACAAACACAACATTAAGAGAGAGAATGCTAGATCATTCATATATTTTCATCAATTGAATCATACATGCTAGGCTGTAAGGCCTTCTTGGTTACGGCTTGATATTATAATGAATTTTAAAAGTCCTCCAACATGTGAAGATCTGTTACAAATCTCCAATCTGGTGTCTACTATCTTCTATCTAAAAACTACCTCTCTCAACTACAACCAAACAACTACATTTATACAAGAGTCTACCAAACTGAGTCAACCTTTAGATCCACAATCTACGAAAGAAACGGTTAGATCTAAGACCACATACTTCCCAATGATGGATACCAACATTAAATTTGTGATCTAATATAAAAGCACAAGTTGGCCTCAACAAAAAAACAAAACAAAACCCGTCGGTGAGCAAGGATAACCGAGCAACAGACAAGAAATGCTGAGCACCAATGAAACAACCGACCACCCAGGAAATGACCGACCACACTCGGTAACCAAAGGAAATTGACCAACTTGGTCAAAGCAGGAACCAAGCAACACAGACAAACTCCAAACTATTTTTGGTGACATAGGATTGCCAAGGACCCGAGATGCTCCTGCATCAGACACCTGGGGTTATTTTGAAATGATTCTCCAAATCATTTGGTAGGTATGATCTGATTTGTATCCAAATCAGATTGTGAAATCCATGAACTATCTTCCATTGGTCTATTCTTCCATTTAACTAGATATTCCATATATTATTTTCCTCTTGTACTCTTGCCAACTCTTTAATTCAGAATCTGTTCAATCTCTTCATTCCGCTTCTTAGGATATTCTGTCGGTACTGTCATTTCTTCATCAGGCTCATGATACTCATAAAAATTAGTAGTGTTGAAAATCAGTGATATGTCCATGCCATCAGGTAACTCAATCTCATATGCATTTCCACTATCAAATTCCCTCAAAATCTTGCAAGGTCCAAACATCTTCATCTTCAGCTTTCCATATGTTCCAACAGGAAACCAACCTTTCTTCAAATGAACCATCACTTCATCACCAACATCAAAAGTCTTATGTCTTCTTGATTTATCAGCTCTATCTTTGTATTTCTGATTACTGTCTTCTAGCTTCAGCTTCGCATCTTCATGCAATGTCTTCACATACTCAACAAACTTTACTCCTTCAGTACTTCCCTTATTTTCATCAGCAATGTCTCTCAAATCAGATATACCTCTTTGTTGTATGCCATTCACAATCTCAAATGGTGTTTTTCCAGTACTCCTATTCACCAAATTATTATATGCAAACTCTACTTGTGCCAACACAGAATCCCAATTGCTTGGTGTGTCTCCAACTAAACATCTCAAAAGATTTCCCAAACTTCTGTTCACAACTCTAGTCTGTCCATCAGTTTGTGGGTGAAATGTAGAACTATATTGCAACTTAGTGCCAAATTTCTTCCAAAGGGTCTTCCAAAACTATCCAATAAATTTATTGTCTCGGTCATAGATAATACTCCTTGGTAATCCATGCAATCTGACAATTTCTTTAAAGAAAAGATCTCCTACATGTACTGCATCTGATGTCTTTCTACATGGTATAAAATGTGCCATCTTATAAAACCTATCCACAACAACAAATATAGAATCATTACCTCTTACTGTCTTCGGTAAGCCAAGAACAAAATCCATACTGATGTCAATCCAAGGTTTCTCAGGTACAACAATTGGTACATACAAACTAGTATTCTGACTTACTCCTTTTGTAACTTGACAAATTCCATAACTTTTCACAAATTTCTGAACATCTTTATACAACTGCGGCCAAAAGTACTTCTCCTTAAGCAAATGCCATGTTTTATCAATGCCAAAATGTCCAACCAAACCACTACTATGTTTCTCCTTTATCAAATTAGTTCTCATTACTCCTCTCGGTATACACAACTAAATACCTTTGAACAACATACCTTCTTGAATAAAATATTCATCCCATTTAGTATCTTGTTGATCTTGAATAGGTGCTCTGCAATTTCTCCATGGCTCAGAAAAATCAGGGTCATTTTCATACAAACCTTTCATCTCATCAAAACCAAGAACTTCAATTTTCATCTCGGTCATCAAAGATCTTCTTCTACTCAATGCATCAGCAACTTGGTTAGTGACTCCACTCTTATGCTTTATCACAAATGTGTAACTTTGCAAATACTCAGCCCATTTTATATGTCTCTGATTCAACTTATTTTGACTACCCAAATACTGTAAAGCTTTATGATCAGTATACAACACAAATTCACTCGGTATCAAATAATGTCTCCATTTCTTCAGTGCTTGAACAATAGCATAGAATTCTTGATCATACACAAAATATTTCCTTCTAGCATCATTCAACTTTTCACTAAAGAAAGCAATAGATTTACCTTCTTGACTCAACATAGCTCCAATTGCACTTCCACTTGCATCACATTCCACTTGAAATACTTTACTAAAATCAGGTAATGCCAAAACAGGTAGTTTAGCAACCTTCTGCTTCAGATTCTCAAAACTTTTGTCAGCTCCATGTGTCCACTTGAATTCCCTTTTGTCTCCTCTCATAGTCTCAGTCATAGCATTACAAATTGAACTGGAATTCCTTATGAACTTTCGGTAAAAACTTGCCAAACCATGAAATGATCTTACCTCACTAGCATTCTCAGGTGTAGGCCAATTCAAAATAGCTTCAACCTTTTCTGGATCCATCTACAAACCATTAGCTGAGATCACAAATCCCAAATACACAATCTCCTCTTTCATCAATGAACACTTTTTCAGATTTACCAGCAACTTTTCCTCTTTCAATCTTTGCAAAACTTGTCTAACATGCAAAAAATGTTCTTCTCTGGTCTTAATAAATATCTGAATATCATCAAGATATACAATCACAAATTTACCCAAGAATTTCTTCAAAACTTCATTCATCAGCCTCATAAAAGTACTCGGTGCATTAGTTAAACCAAAAGGCATAACCAACCACTCATACAAAACTTCTTTTGTCTTGAAAGTAGTCTTTGATTCATCACCTTCTCTGATTCTGATATGATGATATCCACTTTTCAAATCAATCTTTGTGAAATACTTTGCTCCAGTCAAACTATCCATTATGTCATCCATCCTCGGTATAGGAAACCTATACTTCACTGTTATCTTATTGATTACTCTGGAATCAGTACACATTCTCCATTCTCTGACTTCTTAGGTGCCAATACAATAGGTAATGCACAAGGACTTAGACTTTCTCTGATCAAACCTTTCTCCAACAACTCTTGAATCTATCGGTTCAATTCCTGATTCTTGGTAGGTGTTAGTCGATGAGGTGCCTTATTCAGTAAACTAGCTCCAGGGATTAGATCCATACAATGATCAATGCTTCTTTTGGGTGGAAAACCATTAGGTACATTATCAAAAATGATTTCACTATACTCGGTGAGTAACTTATCAATCTCTTCAGGAACATTATCTTCTATTTTCTTACTCGGTTTGTTAGGAATCACAACAAAACATACATCATTCCTTTTCAAATCTTTTACAGACTTCCTTCCTTCCATCAAGCAAACTTTCATAGATGTGCAAACATTACTAATAGGTTCTTCCATCAATGGTAATAAGATTTGTTTATTTCCATCAACCACAATAGTATACATATGCAATCTCCCATCATATATAGCATGTCTATCATAGTGCCAAGGTCTACCCAAAAAAATATGACAACAATCCATAGGCATGATATCACACAACACCTTATCATAGTATTTTCCAATCTTCAAATTCACATAACATTGTTTACTTACCAGGAGTGTATGCTCATCTTTGATCCATGAAATCTGATAGGGCTTTGGATGTTGTAGCCTTTTCAACTATAATTTTGTGACCATCTCCTCAGATGCTAGGTTCTCTGAGCTACCAGTGTCAATGATTACCTTCCAGACTTTATCAGAAACTCTACATCTGGTCTTAAACAAACTTTTCCTTACTAGATCTTCCTTTTTGCTTTCATTCCACAATGTTATTCTTACAATCAAGTTGTTTTCCTTTTCAGGTTCATTCAGTGGCTCTTCTTGCACCAAAGCATTTCTACCACTACCATCCTTGTTACTTACTTGTGTACACTCAAATGACCTATGTCCTTCTTCTCCACAATTGTATCAAGTTCCTTTGCTATAACCACCTCGGTAGTTACTGCCTCTGCCTCTAGATGAACTTTCACCTTTCCACTCAGTCTTGCCTTTGTCTAAATTTATCTTTTTAGGTTTAGATCTACCATTTTCACCATTGGATCTACCTCTTCCTCTAGGGAATCTACCACCTCTTCCTCTTTGTCTTTGTTCATGTCGTTTGTTTAATTTTTCCTCATCTTTTAAAGAAAATTGATAAGCCTCTTCAATGTTCTCCAACTTGACCATACTAATTTACTCTTGGATGGAAACCCTCAAACCATCTAGGTACCTACCAATCCTTTCCACATCATCTTCATCATGTCCAGATCTGATATCCAATCTATAGAATTCCTTAGCATATTCTTTTACTGAGCTATCTTTCTGCCTTAGGCTTTGCATTCATCGAACTAGGTTAATCTGATAATCACAGGGGAAGAACTTTCCTTTCAATTTATTTACCATCTTATTCCATACCTTGATTTCCTTTTCCTATCCAACTACAAATGTTCTCACCATAAGGATGCATGGCTTTTCAACGTAGTGCTTGCAATCTTCACCTTCTTATCTTCAGGAATGTTCTCATATTCAAAATACTTTTCCATCTCGGTGATCCAATCCACCAATTCATCAGAATCCAGCTTTCCACCATACTCAGGAGGATTGAAATGTGGTTTTGACTTCAAACTTGTCAAAGCCTTCAAAAATCTTTCTTCACCTTGATCCATAATAGCTGCAGGTTTTGCATTTGCCTGTTCTTCTTTAACTTCATCATCACTAACATCTTCAAGATATTTGCCTCTTCTTTGGGCTATCTCCACTACTTCTAACCTAACAACAATCTGCCTTAGCATATCTACCAATCCTGGATCTGCATCTCACCTCCCATGAACCATCTTGAAAACCCTCTACAATCGCAAGTCAGATCACAATCTGCTACTCCACAACAATCAACTAGGGTTTCACAAGAAGAAACCTAAAAACCTAGATCCACAGACCTAGATCAAGATCTAACCTCGCTCTATTTCCACCTGATGCAAGGTAGGGGTCAAGAGGGGCCAACGGATGGCACACCTTGATGATCCAAGCCTAGTCAACACATGCAGAAGCAAACAAACACAACAGTAAGAGAGAGAATGCCAGATCATTCATATATTTTCATCAATTGAATTATACATGTTGGGTTGTAAGGCCTTCCTGATTACGGCCTAATATTACAATGAATTTCAGAAGTCCTCCAACATGCGAGGATATGTTACAAATCTCCAATCTGGTGTCTACTATCTTCTATATAAAAACTGCCTCTCTCAACTACAACCAAACAACTACATTTATACAAGAGTCTACCGAACTGAGTCGGCCTTCAGATCCACAATATATAGAAGAAATGGTCAAATCTAGGACCACATGCTTCCTAATGATGGATACCAACATTAAATTTGTGATCCAATATAAATGCACAAGTTGGCCTCAACAAAAAACAAAACTAAACCTATCGATGAGCAAGGATAACCAAGCAACATACAAGCAATGCCGAGCGCCAGTGAAACAATTGACCACCCAGGAAATGACCGACCACACTCGGTAACCAAAGGAAAATCAACCAACTACTGACCAACTTGGTCAAAGAAGGAACTGAGCAACATAGACAAACTCCAAACTATTTTTGGTGACACAGGATTGCCAAGGACCCAAGATGCTCCTACATCAACATCACTAGAAAAAGAGAGAAAAGGGGAGAGAGGAGTGGCTAGCTTGCCCAGTAAGATGTGTGTATCTCACTGTGAACCACAAAAATGATAGGATAGCCCACCAAGCAAGAACTTGATAGTCACCCCATAAAGTTGTGCACCTTTTGGCAGCTTTGTGCATGTATGTAGTGCATCTTCTAATGACTTTTATAAAGTACCCATGAATCTATATCCTCATATCACCATAGAATACATTTGTAAAATGTGTATCTCTTTAGGATTTAGCAACTTATGTGCATTACTTTCTGAGGAGTTAGCATATTTTAAATTGAAAATGTGTGTCTCTTCAGGATTTAGAAACTTATATGCATTACCTTCCAAGGATTTAGCATACTGCAAAACAAAAGGTTAGAACAAAAATGCATAATATAGAACAAGGGAGGCCATATATATGCCCCCTCCTTAAGATGACAAAATACATACTATTTTGACATGTTAAGGAAGGAAAATAACAAGGATAAAGTCTTCTTCAACATCAAGACAATATCCATAAACAACACCTAGTCTGAGCCAAGAAGATCATAGCTCCTATAAGGCCATGGAAGGGACGAATGCAAAGAGATATCATGCAAGAAGGGAAAAAAGTAACCCTTGTGAGGGATACCACACTATTCAGCTTCCAAGGTGAGAGATTTATCAACCATGGAAACCCAATGTCAAACAATGAAATAGGTTATGATCAAGGACATAGATCCTCAATGCAAACCAAAATTTTCATGTATGATTGGATATCACATAATAAATAGATATTGCTTAACCAAGGGAAAAGTGGATCCTGAAAAGACATAAAAGAAGGAGATGACATCCTTGCCCCCCAAGCGTAGGAACAAGGATGGAAGGGGACCTATTATATTGTTGACAACACAATACAAGACAACGAGCCCCCGAGGATTAGGCTAACATTGTTTGCATAATGTGGAGCTCCATAATAGGAACATAAATGTTATTTAGAGAAAACATGATTGAAATACAACTCATTGCCACATGATATATAAATAACCTTACTATCAATGAGCTGCCTAATCTTATAATGTAAAGCTTAACATTCATTAGTAGAGTGATCATGAAATCTATGATACAAACAAAAAGGAAGAGTCTTCAAGTGTGGACTACATTTCTTTTTGTGTTTAGTTCTACTAATTATCTTAGCATGAAGGAGTTTAGGCAAAATAACTTCTTGGTCAAATTCCTTCATAGTTTCATCATGTTTTGAAGTGTTATTTGGGATGTTGTTAACATTGATTTTCTATTATCGATTAAATCCCAATCAATAAGAATGCTCATGCCCCCCATTGTGTAAGGGCATTTGAATTCCTTGTTTATGCTTAGCACATCCTTGACCATTGAATCCTTGTTTAACTAGGAAATGATAACCATGACCATAACAAGAAGCCATATCAAAAGGAGTCAATGGAACTTCAATAGTCACTATGTCATCATTAGTAGGTTTGACAAATTCATTGTGGGTAGAAGCAACAACAAAGTTATTATGAAGGGCATTAGAAGTAGAAGCAAAAAATCATTGTTCAAAATCTCTTTGTTGCTTCATAAAATCAAGATCAGAAACCTTATACTCTCTAATAAAGGTAGGATTAAAATCCAAGGTTCCCCAATCATCGCCAAGAAGAGCATTAGAGGAAGAAGGATTAGGAATAGGAGTATTGTAGGTTTGAATATTCAAACAAGGATTTGGTGTATCATCCGCATGAAGTGTATACATCATGTTGTTATGTATAAACTTGACTTTACAATGAAGGGTGGAAGGAACAACATGCATCTCATGTAACCAAGGTCTACCTAAAAGAAGGTTATAATTGAGAGGTCTAGGCATCACATGAATAGGTGTATTCAGGATAACCACACCTACTTTGATAGGTAAGGTAATGATTCCCAAAGTGTTCTTAGCAATGTTATCAAAGCCACGTATAGGAGCATTGTCAGGTTGAATAGTTGAAAGATCATCTTTAATCGCTTTGAGCATGTCCATGATACAAACATTAAGCCCAGCTCCATTATCAATCAAGGTCCTATGAATGATACTCTTATTGATAGTAACAGTAACCATAAGAGCATCATATTGATTCTGAACTTCTTTAGAAGGTAAATCCTTTTGAGTAAATACAATGTCACAAGTAGCTAGGGTAGTATGCATGCATTGCAAGAAGTTATTGATGTTCTCTTGAGTAGGAGGTGGAGTGGGAAGAGTTGCTAGAGCTTTTTTCAAGGCTTCATAGTAGGTAGGTGAAGTTTGAAGAAGTTCCCATAAAGAAATCTTGGCAAAGGTAGTTTGCAATTGGTTTATCAAATCATACTCCTTGCTAGGAAGATGGGGTGGAGGAGGAAGAATGGGTTGAGAAGGTGGAAAAGAAGTAGAAACCACTAGATTAGGTTGAAGGTTATTCCTTGTATGATATTTGTGAGCTATAGAATCTTGGTCACTGAAAGCCTCTAAAGACTCCATAGGTTTACCTTTGACAATAATGTGAGGACAACCTCTGATAGTCAACAAGGGTTTTGGATAAACCATGTTAGTTGTCTCAACACTAAAAACAAATTCACAAGAAGGAAGCAAAGAAGACACCCTAGGAGGAGATGAGGTAAGATCTTGATTCTCCATAAGATCATCACTAAGAGGAAGAGCATTAAGGGAATTCATATCACTCTCTGCTAATGACTCATCACTAGAAGGAATCTCAAATGGAGGTAAAGCATCCATAATGTCATCTTCTTTTGCTAAAATGTCTGCATCAGGGGAGTGTGTTTTAGAAAAAGAGTCACCATCATGTATTAACATGTCATCCATTAATAAATCACCTTCTTGTATCAAAGATTCTTCATGAGGAGGGGATAAATAAATGTCTTTATCGAAGGGATCATCCACAACTGTTTCATGAGGAAGAGAGTAATCAACATCCAAATCCAAAGGTTCATCCCAAATAAGAGGATTATCATCCCTACCAATAAAGCACATTGTAGGATCACCATAAATCACTAAAGCTGGTGACAAGACAAATTATTGTCTCAATTTTGTTATAATCTTCATACTTTGTTAACACTCTTTATGCTCTGATAGACATTTCCAAAACATTTATGACTTATAATTATGTGAACTTATGCTAAGTACAACTAAAGCCACAAAGCCTATGGGTAGCTTGAATGACATGTTTTGATGACTATTATAAATATAATGCAGTACTTCATATAGTAATTTTAAGCTGTGTTCTAACATTTGAGTAGGAGTTGAAATGTTGACTTGCATATGTGTACCGAATGTTACTAACCTTTTAGGTAAATGAGGAGCAATACAAAGAGTGGTGCAACCGCATTAAAGAAGGAGTGTTAGAAGACTAGTCATGGTGAAAGAATCCAGCATGGTTCTAAAGAATATGTCATGCCTAGAAAGGAGCTGTTGTTCTAGAATAAGTTTTGCTATATTTCCTTAGAATTGTTATCCTGTTATCTACAGTAATTGTAATATGTCGTGGGTGTTTTACTGCCTCCTTATTTGGCGAGGTTTAATCGGACTTTTATGTTATGTTTTCAATAAGCATCAATCCTCTTTATAAAGGGATTTGATCGACTTAGTTAGGCAATGAGAAAATATAGAATGATGTATTCAATATAGCAGAAGTTTCTCTTTTCTATTCTTCACGAGTTATTCAATTGTTATGTAACCAATTAAGAATAATTTAATGGAAGAGTGATTTTAGATTATTTTTTGTGTTAGTAGTTAGTAGAAGCCAACCAAGGGGGCCCACTTGAGAGGTAGATTAGATTAAGTTAGAATAGATTTATTTCCTGCATTTTCTTTTCTTTCAAGTAGAGTTACTATTTTATTCCTGTAGCATTACTACTGTGGATGTTCCTACAACACTTGCAGAAGATAGACATAGTGAATGTTTTGGGTTACTAGACAGGCTTAGATTCATTTTACAAGCTTTCTGTCATAATTCCATTAAGTAGTTGAGTGTGTTTATTTTCCTGCAACAATAGCATAGGTTCCTTTCACACATTTTATCTTCCTGCAACATTTGTAGTATGACTCTTAGAGGAACTTAGTGCACAAACTATGTTGTGCCATTTCAAGTCTATGTCCCTGGGTTGACAATCTAAATGCATTTCATGGTGGGGAAAGTAATCCTTAGTATGAGTATATCAATCCTAAAAGAGACAATGGCATGATTATTAATACCTATTGTGAGACTGTTCATTTTTGGCGTTGTTGCCAAGGATGGTGTCAAACTAGGAACCTTAATGAGTCATTTATTTTTCAAATTAGTTTCATGTTTCTAAGTCAATACAAAGTTGTTGTGAGCTTGCTTCACAAGTAATCAACTTACTTGCATGCATCGAAGAAGGCGAGATGTTCATGATAGATTTCTTCCAAAAGAACCTGTTAAACTTAAAGAAGAATTCAAGGAACTCGAGTTACCATTTTTCGAGGCAAGTCTTGAGTTTGCTGCATCATATTCAAAAGAAGAAGACACTCATGAAATATTTGACCTCCATCCTTTTGCAGAAATGTTAGCCAATTTCCATAATAATCCTAATCCAGGAACACCTGTTGTCTAGAATCTTCTAGTCAACAATACTTTCCAGCCATAGTTTCAATATCCAACACCTCCAGTAACGACAGCTCCTACATTTCCATTTCCTATTCCAAGTCTTATCAATAATCCTAACCTCAAAAACATACCTGCTTCCACACTACCAAAGTTCTATGGCCTTATTACAGAGGATATTGACATCTTTTTGTTTGAGTTTGACATACTATGTCAAATTTTTGACTATAATACTAACAGTCATAAGCTTAAGATGTTTCCAACAACACTAAAGGAATCAGCTCTCAAATGGTTCATGGGCTTAGGAGCAAATGTAGCAGCTAATTGAGATAGAATGAGAGATTTGTTTCTAAGGAAGTATAAATAATACTACAAGGGAAGTGATTCAAAAGGAGATGACATCTTTTGAATGTCACTGAGGGAAGATAAGACATTGGAGGACTACATATCACGCTTCTTATTTAACTTGCAAAAGAACCCTCAACATGCATTGCAAGAGGACTCACATAAGCTAATTTTTCTAAGAGGGGTAAATGAAAACTACCTCGAAGCATTGGACCTCATGGCTAGAGGAGATATATCTCAGTCTTCCTGGGATGACCTTCAGAAGATTTGCCTGAACTATTCTAGAGCAGTAGTGAAGAAAGGAAGGGGATTTCGCTCAACACTAGCCAAAGGAAGTGGCTATGGTATTTCAAAGATGGAGATTTCAAACATGTTGTCAGACTTCAAGAAAGACATCATAAATGATGTCGCTACACACCTGGACATGATGACTTCCAATTAGAAACATGCAGATGCTAAGGCGCAGCTAGTTGAATACTATCCCCATTGCCGCAAACAAAAGAGGGATTGCCAATGCAAATTGGTCGCGAACCTGGAGAATCGACATCTTCCAACTAAATACTTAAAGATAGAAGTAGAGGATGAGAAAGTATTCTTTGTTTCTCAACATCGGCCATGGACCACGAGACAAGGTATGCCTCAAGACCCATTACAAATTTCAAATATTTATAATAATCAGTGGCAAAACCGTAATGTCCAAAGTCCTCCACAATATAGTCAATCCACTTGGAATAATGCTTGGCCAAATAATCAACAGAATCAATGGTATCCTCCATAACAACCCCAATGGCCACAATTTCCAAACCAATGGCAACAACCACAAGGGAATTGTTAGCCCACTAACCAGTGGAGAGGACCTCAGCAATGGCCTAATCCAAATCCAAGATATCCACCTTTACCACCTCCAACAAATGCACCTACAATAATGCCACCACTTGCAAATACAGGTCCTCAAAAGCAAACAATTACCTGCTCAACCATAATCAAATCCCAACAGTCAACAACCACAATAGCAAATGTATGCTACTGATGCTCAACAGTACCCTACCTATGCACTTAACATAGCTGATATACATTTAAGATCATGTACTACTTTGCCTGCACCTAAACCCCCTCTTATCATTGAAGTGCTAGACCTTCCTGCAACATCAATACCGATTCCAGAGAATGCTTTGCCAAATAATGTTGTCCCAGAGAATGTTTCCAACTCAACCAATGTTCATACATTAGTTAAACTACCATTTCTTGAGAGGATTAGCATGGACAAGCCCATACCAAAAGAAGACCAACCATTTGATATCATTGACCAGCTAAAGAACATGCATGTCCAGATTCCCCTGTTTCAAGCAATAAAGGATGTCCCAGTTTATGGAAAAGCAATAAAAGAAGCTTGTCTTAAAAGCCAAGAAGAAAGAAAAAGGATCCTACAACAGTTCATGTTATAGGACAATTGGCTGATATCATGCTGGGAAAACTGGTAATTCCAAAATATTCAGATCCAGGGAGTCTAGTTGTGAACATCATCGTTAATGGTCAGTTTGTAAAAAATGCATTAATAGACTTAGGTGTTGCCATTAATGTAATGAATAAGGATACTATGAACAAACTGAGCATTGAAGGGTTGAGAGCTACTCCAACAATATTGCAATTAGCAGACAACTCTACTGTCACCCCTGATGGAATGATATAAGATATAATAGTTGCATTAGATTCTTTGGAATACCCTGTTGATTTCATGATTCTATCACCAAAGGTCAATCTTACTGGTTACCCTATTATCTTAGGACGCCCATGGTTGGGGACAGCTAATGCAAACATTAGTTGTAGATTAGGGAACATGACAATTTTAGATGGGCAGGCCACTAAGAAACTAGCATTGTATCCTCCAGCTCAATCACATCTAGATTTAAGTACACCTATATGGCTAGATTTAGGAGATGGGGAAGAAGAACTAAATTATGTGGTTCAACTCATGATATTACATAGGCAATCTTTTCTAAAGCTACAAGAGGAAGATGAAGTCATTCAGAGCATTCTTAATAATGATTGTGTTGTAATCAAAGATATATCTAAAAGTTCTATGTTGGAGTTAACTACATATGAAGACAATTTTGAGAACTATGTATTACCTTCAGAACCCAATATTATCCATCAGCTACTACCTAGTGAAGTAAATACAAGTCCTATCCCTGAAGTGTCTGTGCTTGACCTAACAACTATTGTTGAGCTTTCTAAGGGTCATAACCTTCATGTGAATAATAAGTTGTCTCCACAACAGATGGAGCAACTAACCAAACTGTTGCAAACACATGAGAAAGCCTTTGCATGGGACTATGGGGACATGAAGGGATTAAGCCCTACACTATGTAATCATGGGATTTATATCAATGAAGGAAGCCTACCACTCTATCAACCCCAAAGGAGGATTAATCCAACATTAAGGGAGATAGTCAAAACTGAATTACAAAAGTTATTAGATCCTGGCTTTATATATCCTATATCTAATAGTAAATGGGTATCACCTTTGGTTGTAGTACCCAAAAAGGGGGTAAATGGAGAATGTGTGTGGATTACAGACAGTTAAACGAAGCTACCAAGAAAGATCACTTTCCATTACCATTCATTGACCAAGTACTTGATACTTTAGCCGATAAGAAGTATTTTTCCTTTCTTGATGGATATAGTGGATACAATCAGATAACTATTGCTCCATAAGACTAGGATAAGACTATATTCACATGTCCATGGGGGACATATGCATATTTAGTCCTACCTTATGGGTTATGTAATGCTCCAACAACATTTCAGAGGGCTGTAATTAGTATTTTTGCTGACATATCACATGATTGTATGGAGATATATATGGATGACTTTACATCATTTGGAGTGACATTTGAAGAGGCTTTAAAGAATCTTGAAAAGGTGCTAATTTGATGTAAGGAACATAATCTATCCCTTAATAGTGAGAAATGCTTTATGATGATGTAGGAAGGAGTGGTACTTGGGCATTTTATTTCAACAACAAGAATTCAAGTGGACCCAGCTAAAGTTGAGGTAATACTCACATTACCTACCCCTACTAAGCAAAAAGATGTAAGATCTTTCTTAGGACATGATGGATACTATAGATGCTTTATTCAAAATTTCAATCAAATTGCTAGTCCTTTGTACACACTACTTACAAAAGAAGTTGAATTTACATGGACACAAGCATGTGATGAGTCCTTCCTGCAGCTAAAGAAACTTCTAACAACTACACCAGTCCTCAAAGGACTAGATTGGTCTATTCCATTCCACATCCATACAAATGCATCAGATTATGCCATAGGTGTTGTTATAGGACAAAAGCCTACTAACCTTGAGAATGCAATTTATTATATCAGTAAAAGCCTCCATGGCCCTGAATTAAACAACACAGTTATTTAAAATGAACTCCTAGCTATAGTTTATGCATTGAACAAATTCTGAAACTATGTCACAGGCTATCCCATTTTTGTTCACACTGATCACTCAACAATAAAATATATAATGAACAAACCTGCTATAACAGGAAGATTGGCAAGATGACTTTTACTATTACAGGAATTTGATATAACAATTATTGATAAGCTAGGGAAGACAAATGTAGTTGCCGACTACTTGTCTAAACTACAAAATGCTGATGAAGACACCACTCAGGTTGAAGATACATTTCTAGATGAACACTTGTTCCACATAGCAATCAAGAACCCATGGTATGCAGACATAGACAATTATCTTGCAACACATAAGATGCCACCACATTTTTCTCAAAAGGACAGGAAAAAGCTTGCAAAGAAAAGCTTTCAAAATTCATGGATAGATAATAATCTATTTTATACTGGTCCAAATCAGATCATGAGGAGATGCGTGAGAGAAGATGAAATATATGATATACACCACGCTTGTCACGATGAGCCATGTGGAGGATGTTAGGAATAAGGTGTCTCAACCTTGGATAATTCCTATTCTTATTATTTGTTTTGTAAATGTATTTTTTGCAAATAATGTAATTAAGTGTGAGTGTACATGTCTAGTTGGCATGTTGATGTGTCACTCCACTTGATGTGTCGGTATCTTGTGCGTAAGGAGATCATGACTGAAACGATCATGACGAATTCCTATGATGCGTAAGAACTATTTAAGGAATGTGCTATGACATGTGTAAGAGCATCTTATGACTTGGGGCTATTTGGGCGCCCAAGAAGAAGTGGTTGGTGTGTGTAAGAGAATATACCAAAAATAGGTTGGTATGACAGATTCTCTTACACTTCTCTTATGACCGTTATTTTTGGTGGATTCTATGACAAGCTGTCATAGTCTATTCTAGGGATGGATGCCTATTCTTGGGATTGCATGTAACAACTATGTACATGTGGCTTTGTGCATGGGTCTTGGTGGTTGTGCCTATTTTTGGGTCCAGAGGAGTCTATATATATGATGTTGCTCCTATGGGAGAGATATAACAGAAATTTAAGTCTTGTTGGCTTTGTCTCTCTTTTCCCGAAAGAACTTGCATTGCAAGTGTATTGTAATCTTTGTGTTGAAGATAATACATTGTGCAGGTTTTGGAGTGCTGGGTTTTTTTTTACCGAAAGGTTTTCCCCAGGGTATATCATTGTGTCATTCTCTATTTTTTCTGTATGTATGGTATGTGGTTGCAATATCTTTGTTAAAGTAGTCAACGAATCTGAAATTGTAAGGATTTATAAGAATTTGCACAATACTCTCCTATAGAGATTAGCGTAGGAAGCTATTTCCGCACCTGAGCTTGATCAACTTTTGATCCTAGTTGTTGGGTAGGGTTTTTTGAGCTGATCTCAAGTTTGAGTGGGAGTTTTTTGCAGAGCATTCTGAATCTTATTTGCAAATTGAGATGGCAAGTTCATCATATGGAAGAATGGAGGTGGAGAAATTTAATGGCACTAATTTCGAGTTGTGGAAACTCAAGATGGAAGACATGTTGGAAGGTCGTGACCTATGGGAAGCGACTTCAAGTGCTACAAGACCAGCAACTATAGCTCAAGCAGATTGGGATATCAAAGACCGTAAAGCTAATGGTCTCATAAGACTCTGTTTAACCGATGCAGTCCTTCTGAATGTTCTAGATGAGAAAACCGCAAATAGTTTGTGGGAAAGACTTGCGGTCATGTATCAGGCCAAATCTCTGGTGAACAAGTTGTTCCTGAGGAAGAAGTTGTACTCCGTGAATGGAGGAAGGTGGATCCTTAACGGATCATTTAAATGCATTTAATCTGCTGGCTGCACAATCGACATCAGCTGGTGTCAAGTTAGAGGAGGAGGATCGTTGCTACACACTTTTGTGTTCTTTACCAGATTCATGGGACCATCTTGTGATGGCTCTCAGAAGCACTTTAGTCACCTTCAAAATGGATGATGTGGTGTCTTCGCTGCTATTAGAGGAGATGCAGAGAAAGGCTTCTGTTTCAGAAAAAGAAGCCCTTGCTGTTCGTGGGAGATCCACTGAAAGAGGGAAGAAAAATGACAATAAGTCTAACAATAAGGGTAGATCCAAATCCCGTGGGAAGTCAAAGACTTCCAATAAGTCCAAGGCAAAATGTTGGAACTGTGATAAATCTGGGCACTTCCGCAAAGACTGCAAAGAGCCGAAGAAGAAGAAGAAAGGTTTAGATTCAGCTTCAGAAAGATCTCAAGAAGATGGCGATGCATTCATCACAGCTTTGGTAGCCCATGCATCTGATGATGTGTGGTTGGTTGACTCAGGTGCATCTTTTCACATGACCTCTCATCGAAACTGGTTCTCAAAATATGAAGAGTTCGATGGTGGAAAGGTGTACTTGGGTGATGATTCTCACCTAAAGATAGTTGGACGCGGAAGGGTCACTATCAAAATTCCTGATGGATGAGTAAAGGGAATCAACAGAGTTATGAACATTCCAGGTTTGGCATGAAACCTATTATCTGTAAGTATGCCGAATGATGTAGGTGTGCAAGTTGTTTTTTTGAAAGAAGGATGCAAGATGATAAGAGGATCGATAGTGCTTGCAAGGGGTACTAGGAGAGGTACCTTATTTCAGCTAGATGCATGTATTCCTCTATGTAATAGTTCTTCATCCTCACCATCTGAACAAGTAGTGAAGAAGTCTGTGGCTATTGGTTTCGATGGTAGTGCAAACACTTTGGAAGCTAAGCTTCCTGCAGAAAAGACAATGTTGTGGCATATGAGATTTGGCCACATTGGTGAAAAGGGTCTCAGAACCCTGAAAAATAAAAATCTCATTGAGGGGTTAAATGATTGCAATCTCGAGTTTGAATTTTGCGAACACTATGTCTATGGTAAACAAAATCATGTTCAGTTTTACTCTAGTTCTCACAAATCTTCTGATGTTTTGGATCTTATTCATTCTAATGTATTTGGTCCTGTAAAAGTTTCTTCAATCTCCAAGTCTGTATTTTTTGTATCTTTCATAGATGATTATAGTAGAAGGACGTGGATTTATTTCCTTAAAAGTAAGACACAAGTCTTTAGTCGGTTCAAGGAATTTAAAGCTCTTGTAGAGAATCAGACTAGTAAGAAGATTAAGTGTGTGAGAACTGACAATGGTGGTGAGTTTTGCTCAGCAGAGTTTGAACAGTTCTGTAAAGAACAAGGTATTGAGAGGCATAAGACAAATCCTTATATCCCACAACAAAATGGAGTTGCAGAGAGAATGAACAGGACACTGATGGAGAAGGCTAGGAGTATGCTTAGTGGAGCTGGTTTAGAACAAAGGTTTTGGGCCGAAGCTGTGGCCACTGCTTGCTATTTGGTTAACAGATCTCCTACATCAAACCTTGTTGGTAAGACACCCATGGAGGTGTGGTATGGTAAGAAGCCTTCAATTAGACATCTTTGTGTTTTTGGTTGTGAAGCTTATGCACATGTTCCAAAGGAGAAAAGATCTAAGTTGGAAAACAAAGTTGTTAAATGTATTTTCATCAGATACAATGATGGTGTGAAAGGATACAAGCTTTGGGATCCCGTGACTAGTAAGGTGTTGTATAGTAGAAATGTTATTTTTAGAGAGCTAACATCTTCTCCTATTGTGCTACAACCAGATGAAAAAGAAAAGGAAAAAGATGTTGTTCAGTTGCCTCCTACCCCTGAGAAGACTGAACAGAGAGACCATGTTGGGCCTAATGATGAGGAGAGCTCTAGCAACTCTGATAGTTTAGAAGAAGAGGAAGAAAAACCTCAACCACAGCCCTTGAGGAGATCCACGAGAGAAAGAAAGCAACCAGAAAGGTTTGGTTATTCTATGTTAGATTCCAGTTGTGCCTTTGCTTTGATTACTAACACTAATGAGCCTAGATCTGTGAAAGAGGCTTTGGGAATGGAAGATGTAGGTTCTTGGATTGAGGCTATGGATGATGAGATGGTTTCATTGGAGAAAAATAAAACTTGGGACCTTGTACCTTTGTCTAAAGGGAGAAAATATGTTGGCTGTAAATGGGTGTTCAAGAAGAAATTCTGTGTAGATGGCAGTGTTGAAAGGTATAAAGCTAGATTGGTTGCAAAGGGGTATTCACAGGTAAAGGGAATAGATTATGGTGAAATATTCTCTCCTGTTGAAAAGTTGACATCCATTAGATTTCTGTTATCTCTTGTTGCATCATATGATTTAGAGATAGAACAGATGGATGTGAAGACAACTTTCCTTCATGGTGATTTGGAGGAAGAGATTTATATGTCACAGCCTGAACACTACATTGTTAAAGGTAAAGAATCCTTAGTTTGCAGATTAAAGAAATCTCTATATGGTTTGAAGCAATCTCCTAGAATGTGGTACCTTAAGTTTGATGCCTTTGTGTTGTCAATTGGATTTGTAAGATCAAAATCAGATCATTGTGTTTATTTCAGAGTTGAAAATGATCGCCTTCTTATTGTTGCATTATATGTTGATGATATGTTGCTGTTTGGGAAGGGTAAGGGTATGATTTCTGATTTTAAATCTCAGTTGTCAGCATAGTTTGAGATGAAAGATCTTGGGGCAGCTAGGTACATCTTGGGTATGGAAATCAGTAGAGACAGGTCTAACAGAAAACTTTGGTTGAGTCAGAGTAAGTATGTGAAGTCTGTGTTGGACAGGTTCAGCATGGTAGATTGTAGACCACTATGTGTTCCTATTTCTATGGGAACAAAGTTATTTGTAGATGATTGTCCAAAATCTCCTAGTGAGGTGGAGGACATGAGTAGAGTACCTTATGCTAGTGCAGTTGGCAGTCTTATGTATGCTATGGTCTGTACTAGACCAAACATTGCCCAAGTAGTGGGAGTCCCGAGTCGGTTTATGGCTAATCCTGGACGGGTACATTGGGATGCAATTAAGCGAGTATTCAGATATTTGAGGGGTAGATCAGATTACTCCATATGTTATCATGGTAACTCTTCTGGATCTCCGCATTCAGTTTGTATTCGTGGGTTTGTGGATTCAGATTAGGCAGGTGATATTGACAGCAGGAGATCCACCAGTGCTTATGTGTTCACTATGTTTGGTGGTGCCATTAGTTGGATGAGTAAGCGACAACCTATGGTTACTTTGTCCACTATAGAAGCTGAGTACATGGCTGCTACTCATGCTTGTAAAGAAGCCATTTGGCTTAGGAGATTGTGTTCTGATGTTGGTGTTGATGCAGAACAAATTACTATTTGGTGTGACAGTCAGAGCACTATTTGCCTTGCAAAGAATCCAACTTTCCATGCCAGAATGAAGCACATTGATGTGCAGTTTCACTTTGTGAGAGATATGGTGGAAGATGGAAAGGTAAATTTGGAGAAGGTAGATACTGTGAAGAATGTTGCAGATGCATTAATGAAACCAGTGGGCACTAAGAAGTTCAGATGGTGTTTGGAGTCTATGGGCCTTTTGGCCTATAGCGGTTAAAGTTCCTGTTATGTTCCTGTTTCTCTTACAAGGTGTTCGACAAATGGGAGAATGTTAGGAATAAGGTGTCTCAACCTTGGATAATTCCTATTCTTATTATTTATTTTGTAAATGTATTTTTTGCAAATAATGTAATTAAGTGTGAGTGTACATGTCTAGTTGGCATGTTGATGTGTCACTCCACTTGATGTGTCGGCATCTTGTGCGTAAGGAGATCATGACTGAAACGGTCATGACGGATTCCTATGACGCGTAAGAACTATTTAAGGATTGTGCTATGATAGGTGTAAGAGCATCTTATGACTTGGGCCTATTTGGGCGCCCAAGAAGAAGTGGTTGGTGTGTGTAAGAGAATATGCCAAAAATAGGTTGGTATGACAGATTCTCTTACACTTCTCTTGTGACCGTTATTTTTGGCGGATTCTATGACAAGCTATCATAGTCTATTTTAGGGATGGACGCCTATTCTTGGGATTGCATGTAACAACTGTGTACATGTGGCTTTGTGCATGGGTCTTGGTGGTTGTGCCTATTTTTGGGTCCAGAGGAGTCTATATATATGATGCTGCTCCTATGGGAGAGATATAAAAGAAATTTAAGTCTTGTTGGCTTTGTCTCTCTTTTCTTGAAAGAATTTGCATTGCAAGTGTATTGTAATCTTTGTGTTGAAGATAATACATTTTGCAGGTATTGGAGTGTTGGGGTTTTTTTTACCGAAAGGTTTTCCCCAGGGTATATCATTGTGTCATTCTCTTTTTTTTTTTGTATGTATGGTATGTGGTTGCTATATCTTTGTTAAA
This sequence comes from Chamaecyparis obtusa, assembly GCA_027943335.1. Lineage (NCBI taxonomy): Eukaryota > Viridiplantae > Streptophyta > Pinopsida > Cupressales > Cupressaceae > Chamaecyparis > Chamaecyparis obtusa. The sequence continues at coordinate 697,099 of BSBK01007397.1, forward strand.
GTAGTTAACGAATCTGAAATTGTAAGGATTTATAAGAATTTGCACAATACTCTCCTATAGAGATTAGCGTAGGAAGCTATTTCTGCACCTGAGTTTCCTTACAAAGGACACTTTGCAACAAAGAGAACAACAATGAAAATCTTAACAATCGAGTATTATTGGCCAACATTACACAAAGATGCAGCCAATTAGACAAAAAAAATGTGATAAATGCCAAAGGATGGGTTGACCAACAAAATTAGATGAGATGCCACTTAATCCACAAGTGGTGATGACACCCTTTGATAAATGGGGTATGGAATTCATAGGACCAATTGATCCTCCATCAAATGAAAAATCTTATATCCTGGTGTGCATGAATTATATGACAAAGTGGGTAGAAGTGAAAGCAATGCAAAATGTCAGGGATAAAAAAGTGGCCAAATTCTTGTATGACGATATTTTTACCCGTTATGGAGTTCCCAGAGAATTAGTAACAGACCAAGAAGCACAATTCACTTCAAATTTGATCACCGAGTTAATGGAGTATAGCATAAGGCATCAGAAGTCTAGTCCTTATCATCCACGGGTGAATGGATAGGCAGAGGTGACAAATAGAGAAATAGAGGCAATATTAACAAAGATAGTGCAATTGCATCACAAGGATTGGAGTAGTCGGTTAACTGAAGCAGTCTGGGCTTATCGTACAACATGGAAGACTACAATAGGGTTCATGCTATTTGAATTAGTGTATGGCAAGGCAACAATGTTACCCATAGAATTTAAACACAAAATATTGCGCACAACTCTGGAGTTGAACATCAACCTTCCCGCAACATAATCAGAACACCTACTCCACCTTAATTCCTTAGCTGAGATGTAGAAATCAGCATTGGAAAGAACATAACTAATCCAGAACCAAAGGAAGAGGTGGCATGATTCACATATTAATAATAAGCACTTTCAAGTAGGTGATTGGGCTGTATTATATGATTCTCGATTCAAGGAGATTCCAGGAAAGCTACAGACCAGATGGTTGGGACCATATGAAATTCAATATGTCTTTGAAAATGGAGCAGTCCAATTCACCACACTTGATCTAGATCAATTTAAACTACTTGTTAATGGACACCACTTGTGCTTGTATCACAAGCCTCAAACCAAGGAAGAATTCTCGAAGCAGTTCAACACGCAAAGTTTAACAGAACCTTAGGAAATAGTTCCTGCAGCAGAAGGTGGAAGCCTTCCTCCTGCAACCTCACCATAACATGCCTTCCAAAACACCCATAATAAAACTTCATTTAATATGAGGTATACTTCTTCATTCATTTTTCTCTCTTCTCCTCACCAACTCATCTCATTTCTCTTTCTACCACACACCCAAATACCACGTCACCCATAATTTCTACTTTAATGCTTTCAATAAAATACCACGTCAACACTCTCATGTAGCTACTAGAATTGACACTCTCATCAGATTGCATTCTTGTGTATGGTAACTAATCAGCAAGTACAACTTTTTAACTCTTAACTCACTTTTGGCATACAGGTTTAAATAATTATATCTAGTATTGCATTACACGTATGATATAGGCGTTATCCCAGTTTTCCATTCTCATGCTAAATTTAACAAGTGAGGACACTTTTCCATATTTTGTAGGGGAAATGGAAAGTGTAATAAATTCCAAGTGTTATTCATAAGTCAGCCTAGTCACATCCTTGTCACATTAATGTTGTACTTAGGCTGTGTTCTATTAATTCTTTTAATCCTACACATTTGTCGTACTTTCAAATTCTAATTTTCTGAGCTTGACATGACTTGAAAGAACCATAATTAAATTACGAGATAACTCCCACTTAAGACTATGATGTACTATGTAATCAATGTCATTATTATTGTTCATGTCAAGCATAACAAAGGTAATGTAAGTGAAAATCGGTATTTTCAAGAATAGCAATTGGGATTTCAAGAAGAAGGTAATTGCAGAGTGTAAGAAGACCAAAGATTAGCAGTGAATTGGAGAGCAGCAAAATTGAATACTGGGCATTATTAAGATGGGTGGACAATTACAAAGACATGAACCAGTCGTCCATGGTATTTTACTAACGGATGTTGAAGTAGTTCACAGATTTAATGCATGCAGCTGGCTAGGGTATTTCCTTTAGTTGAAAAAATTTAATGAGGAGGTTGCAACAAAATTTATGGGCACTTTTGAAGAGGGACATGCAACTGTGTGGCATTTAACAGTTGTTGCTACTGAGGAAAGAATTGCAGAAGTCACTAGTTACCAATCATTGGAGAGCACTATCCTAATGAGCATGACGCCAAGTCATCTCGAGCTTAATTCTCTTGACTGGGTGATCCTCTGCTTGAAATCACTAAGAAGGGATGCAAGAGATTGTCTCTTCCACCACCATTTCCAGAATTGGCTAACCACATTATCAAGTGTATGCACCCAAAAGTGGTCGCCTAGACTTTGGGCCCCATTTATTTGATTTATCAATCCTGAATCAGTTTTATCAATAATCAATATTTTCAACACTATCAATTTCTTGATCAAATTTTAATTTCGATCATATATTGGATTTTTATCCTATGGGCCGACCATTTTATCCTAAAGTCTTTATTTATTCAAAAGGAATATTTCCTCCCCTTTTAATAAATAAAAAGCCCCACTTTTCCTCTTATCCTATGTTGCACAAATAAAGCATTATTCCTATTTTATAAAAAGGGAAAAAGCACTTTTTGTCTCATATGGACATAAAGTCAACTCTTATTTTCCTATTGGAGGATACTTGTGCACATGGATTGCTCCTCTTTCAAGCTCCACCGTTGATTGAGACTTTTGCCTCTTAATCTCCATGGTCCATTCCTTTGCATTTCTTATAAAAGGAGAGCTCTCTCCTTCATTTATATCCATCTCTTTCATATTATTGTTATGCTGCAGGTTTTTTTAGGTTATTTGGAGCTCTTTGAAGACATATTGCATCCAAGCTTTGAAGATCTTTGTTGCATCTCATTTAGTTGCATATTTCCTTTGTTTAGTTGCATAATCATGGCATACTAGCTTAGTTTCCTTTTATGCAATAGATTAGCTTCACATAGCTTAATAGGAAGGATTTGTAACACTTATTCTTTCCATTTCCATAGATTAGCTTGCATTGCATTTTCATAGTGATTCTTGAGGATATTGGCACTCTTGCCCTTGTCTTCATTTGAATCTCTCGTTGTGTGGTTGACTAGCAAGGTCACAAGCTTGTAGCTCTAGCTGAGAGCAAATACATCATAGTCCCTTGCAACTCCATGCATAGAGAGCTATGAGCCGCTTTGTGAGGCCTCGTTCTTGAGCAACCTTGCATGTAATGGTTCATAGAAGTGCACCATTTTAATGTGTACATCAGGTATTTAACTTGTAAAGGAAGATTCTCAAACCTGCATGCCCACCATTTCAAATTGCTTAGTTGTTTAAGGCATAATCTTCAGGTCAATGTTCCTAATTTTCTCTATAATATGTTAAGTATTAGTGTCAAGGAAACACAAAAGGGTAATGCAAATTTTGTAAGCCACCATGCCCTAATAAAGCTTTTGGTTGAAAAATCCCTTAGGGATGTCTCTCCCATGTCCTGGGCAGATTTTGTTTAGTTTAAAACCTTGCAGCCCCAAGTTAACCCTGTTGCTCAACCTCTAGTGAATGAAGTAGAGTCTTTTGAGCCTAGTGAAGAAACAACTAAAAAAGGAAAAGAACCAAATTTATCCCCATAAAACAAGTCTTCTAGCCCATTCCAGAGAGTGACAGACCCACTTCCTCCGCAAAGAAAGGCAAACATAAAGTTGGAAAAGAAATCCCTAACCTAGAAGGTGGAATTCAAAACCTTATAGTTGAAATAAATAAAAGAAAAAGGTCGAGTCATGTAGCATTTATTTTTACAACATCTAGTCCTGCAACACAAAAGCCAAAAAGATCTCGCCAAACTAAAACTGCAGTGGTTAAAGAGGCAACTGTACGTAGAAGCCCTCGCATGCGAGGGCAAGTGTCTTTGCCTTCCCATGGAAATCCAAATGTTCCAGCACTGAAACCTACTCCAAAACCCTCTCTTGAAAACATTCCTGATGACTCCCCTTTGTGGGCAGAACCTCAAAATATTGAGGAATCTCAAAATGTGCAAGAACTTGATAGTAACATGCCATAGGGTGATCAGGTAATGCCTGAGCCAAGCCCAGATGTAATACAAGAGAGCATCCTTGTGAATGTTCAACCTACTCCTCCGCAACACCCTGTATATTCCAATGTCTCCATTATGTCGTACAAGTCCACATGGTTCACTGAGTACTTTCAGTAGGTTGCCAAAGAAAGGAAAAATAAAGCTCAGCAACAAGAATTTCCCTCACAAACAATTCGGTCTATACTCTTTAACCTATACAATCATTTTGTTTTTCAAAAGACCTGGTGGAAACAAGAAAGAAATCAAATGCAGAAAGAAATATTTGATAAGGATGAGGAAATTGAAGCTCTAAAGGAGCAGATTAAGAAGCAAAAATAACAAATGGATAAAGCCCTAAAACTAGCTAATCAGGTCATAGCTTGTAGACCGCCACCCAGAGTATATGCTATTTGTTTAAAAGAACAATTTATTTTGTTTCAACTTATGATGACAATGAAGAATATTGATTATGAGTTCAAGTCAGGCCAAGATTTTTATGGAATATATCAAACTCTTCCCTCGTGGCAACAAAATTTATTATGTGAGCTATATTTGCATAACTTTGTCATCCCACATGAAACATAGTGGAATCCTCTAATCTATATAGGGGATATTCACTTAAGGGCTCTGATGTCATGGATGCATAACGAAGCAAACTATGACAAGAAACTAGATATCTATAGAGATCTAGAAAAATCTAAACCCCTACCATTAAGGGCTGAGTCACATAAGCCTGATGTCATTTTGAGGGATTGGCTCAATTTGACCTATGGAAAACAAAAGCCAAAAATCGGGGAGAAAGTCTTTGCATTAAGAGATAGGGTCTATAGAGAATACCAAGGACTACCATACTTTTCATTCCAGAGAGGTCTTGCAGGGGTAAGGAGTTGGTGGAACAGATTACCAAAGGCCTTCAAGAAGATAGAGCCACACAACCCAATCAACTTTGAGGTAGCAACCAACAGATCAACCAGATATATGCAGTTGGGGAGACAGGTCAGAAGGGAATTATGGATGCCTTTGTCTTTCTAACCACCTACACTCCTATGGCCCCTATATGACATCAATACTACTAGGTTGGATCACTTGCAAGAGGAGCATTGAGGAGATTACCTGGAAAGAACAAGAGGATTTTACTACACTTTTAGGAGTGGAAAGAAAGGGAAGACAACTGTCGGTGACTTCAGGTCTATAGCCAGGAAATGCAATGCTTAAGGACAAGCATTATGTTCAGTAGGGGGTAGATGGCGAAATAAATTATTGTTATAATCTTCATACTTTATTAACACTCTTTATGCTCTGATAGACATTTCCAAAATATTTATGACTTATAATTATGTGAACTTATGCTAAGTACAACTAAAGCCACAAAGCCTATGGGTAGCTTGAATGACATGTTTTGCTGACTATTATAAATATAATGCAGTACTTCATATAGTTATTTTAAGCTGTGTTCTAACATTTGAGTAGGAGTTGAAATGTTGACTTGCATATGTGTATCGAATGTTACTAACCTTTCAAGTAACAAGGAGCAATACGAAGAGTGGTGCAACCGTATTAAAGAAGGAGCGTTAGAAGACCAGTCACGGCGAAAGAATCCACCATAGTTCCAAAGAATATGTCGTGCTTAGAAAGGAGCTGCTATTCCAGAGAATATAGGAAATAAGTTTTTCTATATTTTCTTAGAATTGTTATTCTGTTATCTACAGTAATTGTAATATGTCGTGGTTGTTTTACCGCCTCCTTATTTGGCAAGGTTTAATTAGACTTTTATGTTATGTTTTCAATAAGCATCAATCCTCTTTATAAAGGGATTTGATCGACTTAGTTAGGTAATGAGAAAATATAGAATGATGTATTTAGTATAGCAGAAGTTGCTCTTTTCTGTTCTTCATGAGTTGTTCAATTGTTATGTAACCAGTTAAGAAGAATTTAATGGAAGAGTGATTTTGGATTATTTTATGTGTTAGTAGTTAGAAGAAGCCAACCAAGGGGGCCCACTTGGGAGGTGGATTAGATTAAGTTAGAATAGATTTATTTCCTACATTTTCCTTGCTTTCAAGTAGAGTTACTATTTTATTCCTGCAACATTACTATTGTGGATGTTTCTACAACACTTGCAAAAGATAGACACAGTGAATGTTTTGGGTTACTAGATAGGCTTAGATTCATTTTACAAGCTTTTTGTCGTAATTCTATTAAGTAGTTGAGTGTGTTTACTTTCCTACAACAATAGCATAGTTTCCTTTCATGCATTTTATCTTCCTGTAGCATTTGTAGTACGACTCTTAGAGGAACTTAGTGCATAAACTGTGCTATCCCATTTCAATTCTATGTCCCTGGGTTGACAATCTAAATGCATTTCATGGTGGGGAAAGTAATCCTTAGTATGAGTATATCAATCCTGAGAGAGACAATGGCATGATTATTAATACCTATTGTGAGACTGTTCAACTGGATCCCTAGAGGGGAAAGAAGGTGAATTATATTCTAAAGTAGGCTCATTAGGAGAAGAATCAACAGCAATCCCTAACTCATCTCCATAAAGAGAAATATGATGAAGAGATAGATTAAAGTCATCTTCTTGCTCTAATGTATCCTTACAAGGTAATACAAGAGAGGAAAAAGCAACACCACACACTCTAGATAAAGTCTTTCTAGGTGTAACACCATGCAATGGTAAGGTAAGAGGAAGATGTTGTGTAATCCCAAAAGGTATAGCAGAATGTTTGGAAAACATTTGAAATAACTTGTGCAACATGATAATGAATAAAGAAATACATAAAAAATAGATCTAGATATATCCAAATGCATTCAAATGAAATTTATAAGCATGAAAAGGAAATCGAACACCACAAACACAATAGGTTATCTAATTCCACAAAAGAAAGAGTTGTCGTAAACAGGTTCACCAAAATGTAAGATGTAAAGGTGAATGTGCAAGATAATACAACAAACAATAGGGCATCTAATTCCACAAAAGATAGGGGGTAAGCTTGTCGGGTTCACCAAAATGTAAGATGAAGGTGAACACACAAGGTAATACAAATGAAGATCTAACACCAAAAATAAAGAGTTGTCTATCGTGGGTTCACCATAATGTAAGATATTAAATATGCGGTTGGGTCTAGAACAATAGGGGTTTGCACATAAAAGAGACCCCAAAACTGATATTTTCCACATACATGAAATTATAATGATATGGAAAGTAAATATAGAAGACTAATATTGAAATGAAGAAAAAGGTACTTACCTCCGAAAAAGAATCAGTCGAAAACCTAGTTAGACGATCTCAGAAAATGTTGATTTTTGCTACATTCACCCGAAACTGCAAGATATACAAAACCCATAAATATTTTTCTTGTTTGAGAAAGGTCAACCTTGACCTAGGTAGACAATGTCGACCTTGACCCCAAAATATCGACCTTGACCTGCATTGTTGCGACATAAATTCTATTCATGGATCCCGAAAGTTTATCGAAAGGGGTATCCAGATTTGCACTATAATTTGTAGTCTCGCACCTGTTCCTGCAAGAAAAATAGTTTTGTTTGTTAGGGGGAGGGGTTTACCTTAGTCAAACCACAATTTAGGAATTAACCTTGAAATTGAATTGAAATTGCAGAGATAAACAAAGTAAATAGAATAATTCACCTTGCTTATGTTGAAAATCCTTGTGGAGGATTCGAATCCTTGAATCCATAAGTATGGATGCTCCAAATGAATGTAGAATTTAATGATGGATGTCTCAAGTCAATTGTCTCTAGATATTCAATACCAATCTTGAATGGATCTTGGAATAAGAAGAATCTTGAATGGATAGATGGAGAAATCTTCAACAAGAGGGCTCCATAGAGCTTGAATCCTTCAATGGCTACTAATGGATCTCCTTGATGAATTGGATCTTGAATGCTTGAATGCTTGAAGACTTGAATTCTTGCTTGAGAGATTATGAAAAGAGATGGATTGAAATGAGAGAGGAAGACTTCCTTTTATAGAGATCTAGGGCACAAACTCCTAGAGAGGCTGACATATGAGAAATAAATTCTCATTGGGCCCATACCCCTAGAAATGGACCTAGATTAAATTCAATTTAAGAGTTTACCATTTCGGAGATCAAAATAGCCGACCCAAAAGCGGGAAAATAATTCTTTCCGAAACCCGACATTCGAAAATCATGGAACCTTGAAATTTGGACCTTGGGTCAAGGTCGAGTTTGACTTTAACCTAGGTCAATGTCGAGGTCATCCTTGACCTAGGTTAGGGTCGAGGTCAACCTTGACCCTGAGGTTAAAAATCTCAAGATCTCAGTCCAGAATGCTAGAAAAATGTAGAAAGAAAGTGGAAAAGGGGACAAAATCAAGGGAAAAAGTAAGATCCAAGTCAAAAACCCATTCAAGGTGCTTAACATCACCCAAAACCACTTACTCAGAGGGCTAAACTAGTCCTAAATGGAAGTGCTTCCATTTTTTGATGATACATCATGCATAAGTTGGTCTTGAGCACATTGCTCTTACCAACTTGAAAGAGGAATGGGAAAACCTTTTGGCTTCATTGAAGAAAACCCATTAGCACATTTTTGATAAGATGTAAGTACATTTTTTCTTTGGCATTAATTTCAAAAAGGGGGAAATCATGTATATGCCAATGTACTTCACTACATATCGAGGGCATGCACCGAGGGGGAGTTTTTGTAGAACAGTTAGAAAATTTTGGTGTATATGTATATTTGGAGTTAAATTTTTTTTTGAGATTCAACACATATACATTATAGTTTTGATACTAATGCCAAAGGGGGAGATTGTTATCTCTATTTGAGCATTAGGTGTTGTCATTAGTATCAACTAAAATCATTCGGTAATCTAAGCTGATTAGTCGGTAAAAGATGGATTAAAAGAGCTATAAGAAGCTAGTCAGTTGAACTAACAAAGCCTTCACATAGAGATGTCACAAGGCATAAACGAAAGCTAAATGTATACAGGTCTAACCGAGTATGTTTACCGAGCGTCAGAGTTTACTAAGCATCAAGTCAATGAACACTAAGCATTCTACACACCGAGCATCAAGTTATTCATCGAACAGAGAATGCAATATTTACCAAGTTGAACAAGAAACAACATAGTAATCAATAAATGCACATATCTCTATGCAAATGGTTTACAAAGATCTATAAACATTTTACCAAGATCGAGGCACATTTATTTTGGATGTAATCATTAAATGTTGTGATGATTAGTATGTAATAGTTAGATCTAGGTTATTTTTGTACACCATAGATCTTAGGTTTTTCTAAGATGTTGTAAACTTAATTAGGTCAAAGAAATTTGCTATATAATTATAATTGATGTCATTTTGACAATAACAACATGACAAGGAGTTCATGAAGAAGTAGCCGCTCATAGGGAATTAGAATTCAGACAAGGGTTTGCATGACAGAACAATTACTAGAGATAGTATTCAGTTTTATCAGAAACATACAAGGCTACCGAGCGGAACATAGAGTAATATACTACACATCAAGGTGAAATCTATTTAGTATTTCATAGATCTGATTCAGACAAGTTCAAGTTTTCAATTGCAGATATTTTCTGTTATCTTTTAACCATCATAACAGAATTGTAAATATCTTAACAGAGTAGACTTAACCGTTTATTGTAAATCTCCTAACCGAGTGCACACTTATTTAGTGTTGCTAAAATCTTTTCACAAGGTAGATCTAATCAATCTTAAGTTACTCCTAACAAGGTAAAATCACCAAGAGTGATCACACTTGTAGCCTTAATCGACATACTTTATTTACTGCAGTAGTGAAGAATTTGTAGGTGTCATCTCCATCGCAATTTTACCTTCTAACAAGGGTTTATGCGTAACCAAAATACTTGTGTCATGTGTTACATTTCATGAATGATTTATTGTTTGTTTTCATGCACTTTACATTTACAAGTCATTTGAATATATGTTGCAAAAAATAGAATTAGTTGGTTAGATAGACACTACTATTGCAGATTGTTAATTCAATAAAAGTTTTTGAGGGTACTGATTCACCCCTCCTCTCTCAGTACTATATCTTTCCTATCCCAACAGTTGGGAGGGTAGTAAGTGTATGCACCCTAAAATGGTCGCCTAGACTTTGGGCCCCATTTATTCAATTTATCAATCCTGAATCATTTTGATCAATAATCAATATTTTCAACATTATCAATCTCTTGATCAAATCCTAATTTCGATCATATATTGAATTTTTATCCTAGGGGCTAACCATTTATCCTAAGTCTTTATTTAATTAAAAGGAATATTTCTTCCCCTTTTAATTAAATAAAAAGCCCCACTTTCCCTCTTATCCTAAGTTGCACAAATAAAACATTATTCCTATTTTATAAAAAGGAGAAAAGCACTTTTTGTCTCATATGGACATAAAGTCAACTCCTATTTTCTCATTGGAGGATACTTGTGCACATGGATTGCTCCTCTTTCAAGCTCCACCGACGATTAAGACTTTTTGCCTCTTAATCTCAATGGTCCATTTATTTGCATTTCTTATAAAAGGAGAGCTATCTCCTTCATTTGCATATATCCATATTCTATGCTATTGTTATGCTGCAGGTTTTGGAGCTCTCTTTGAAGACACTCAAGCTTTGAAGCCTTGACGTTTTTAGTTGCATTTCATAATAGTTTTGCTTTCATAATTACATTCATGGCATCATAGATTAGATTTCCTTTTATGCAATAGACTAGATCTCACATAGCTTAATTAGGGGCTTGGAATCTATTGTACTTCTTTTCATAGCTTAGTTTACACTTCATTTGATAGATTAGTCTTGCACATTCATACTAGTTGCATTTGCATTTCATTTTCATTTAGATTCTTGGAGATATTGGCACGCTTGCCCTTGTCTTCACTTGAATCTCTCATTGTATGGTTGACTAGCAAGGTCACTTTCTTGTAGCTCTAGCTGAGAGCAAAACTCATAGTCCCTTGCAACTCCATGCATAGAGAGTTATGAACCGCTTTGTGAGGCCTCATACTTGAGCAACCTTGCAAGTAATGGTTCATAGAAGTGCATATTTTAGTGTGTACAGTAAGAGGGGTATACATTGGGACAAAATAAGAACTTTTGTTTTATTAAGATCTTTATTTGTAATAGTAATACGATTGGTTAATTTGTTGCATTCTTTTTTAATATGGTTAAAGTATATCAATAATATTTTAACTAGCCTTCTCAAGTTTTTTCTTGACATTGAACAACTTGATCGAGTCCTCCTTAATTTTGTCATTTTCGAGTCTATAAAATTCATTTTATTCTTCTTATATAAATTTGTCATTATATAATTTTTAATTTTTCCTAATACACACAAAATATTAAAATGTACACAACTCTTAGTCTATTAATAAAGTTAAATGATTTTGAATGAATTTTAAGAATAAATTTTTCTCAATGCAAAATTTTGAAACCAACAAAATAAAATTATGCCCCCTACCCACACTTCTTAAACTCTCGTTTAAGATTATAAACCTTCCAACACAAAACATACACCAACATTATTTGCTTTCATAAATGATGTTTTTATTTTACCTCCCCGAATTGAAATAAAAGTTAGGAGAAAGGCACATCAAGAGGTACTCTTAGAAAGAAGCATTTGAGCATGTGTTGTTGAATAGTGTGATCGTGGGCAATGAAATAATAAAAAGCCACCAAATGATATAACGTTGAAAGAGACACGTCATACTTCTAAATCTGACTAAATTCCAAAAGCAAGACTAAGGATACTTTTATTATGTCACGTAAATGCCATAATCCAATATATTCTGTTGTGGATATTCCTTTCTTCCCTTTCCCTCCCAATTCTTTTTCTTTTTCATTATTATATTTGATATATTTTACTTACAAAATTTCCCTTCTACTTTAGTTTTTATTTTTTTTAAGCATTCGAAGACAATTTGCTCGGAGAAGTTCAGGGATTCAAATCAGATTTTCTCCGTCGATGCATTATTGATGGACGAAAAGTTTATTAAATAAGAGAGAATTTACATCGAATTTATGATGATCACCTGTGATTTCTGTCTGAATTCAGTATGAGCAGGTGATCTGATGTTTTTCCGCTACTGTTAATCAAAGGTTTCTGTCACAATTTCCATCACAAGTTCTCGTACATTGTTGTTCTTAGTATCTGTTTATGCTGGTGTCACCTGAAACCTATTTCTCAGTGATTTAGTGGGAACAGGGATTTTGCCGGAGGCTTGGGCTGATCGAGATTCATTTCATCATGATCCCTGTCGTTTGGTATAGAGTAAAGCAGTAAGTGGGTCAATTAATCGATGGGTTTTAGAGTCCTTATACTGCGATAGCTTACGGGTCAACTGGCAGCGTGCGTTTGATCGGCAATCACCGACGCGTTAGTGTCAGTCGACGGAAAAATTGAAATTTCTGGCAATTGGCGCGTATCTTTTAGCACTCGGAAAGCGCCAGTTTGCCATGCAATGCATGGCCGTAGGCGATCTTGAAATACTAAAATTCAGGAGGGTCAAAATACCGAATTTCGGAAAAGATTACTTTTAGAGTTTTCGTATGTTCTGGTAATTGACAGAATGTCTGAGGCTTTGATCAATGGCTTGGCTGGCGCTGCAGGAGGGATTGTGGCGCAGTTGATCACGTACCCTTTGCAAACGGTAAGTTAGTTTTACTTATTTCATTTTATTTTCCATCCGTTTCCATATTCAGGTATTTCGGTTTTGAGAAATAATGTATTTTCCCCCATTAGGGCCATAGTAAAGATCCGTTGATGCCATAAAATTATTAAAGGTTGTACCAAAGAGAGCATGAGCAGCAGAATAATACCTAATAATATTACAAACTAAAACTCAGATTAAACTACACAGAAAAGGAAAAACCTAAAGGAGCCATTCTCAACTATACAGTTTGGGTGAATGCCTCAAAAGGTAACATTAAATCCAAATTTGTGTTCCACCAATCCTTCAAGCTACAAAGAAACCAAATACTATCCATTCAGCAATTCTGTGGATATACACATCGCTTTATATGGAACTCATCAGCCTTGGTACAGGGGCCTGCAAACTCCTAGAGCCATTTAGTTGGTGATTGTGACCTGAAGTGTCTCATGGCTCATGTGGTGTGAGTTCTGTGCCACAATCTGCTATATCGCACCGAAAAAAGTTAGGAATATACTGCCATGTCCAGGTTTTCAAAACTGCCATTCCATGTTTAAGTGATTGCAGGCGAGTAGCCTTAGCTTTCTCCTTTTTGGTACTAGCGAGTTTAATGGGTAGATTGCAAGAGCAGTCATCTTCTCCATTGATTTAACCTTGTCCATCAAAACCTGAACAGTACGTTCACTTCACTCCTGCCATCGATTGTTACACTTAGGACCCTTATGTGCTAACATTTTATTATGTTATGACATTTAAATTATCATAGTCTAGTTGTTTAAATAATCCTGCATACTGATGTTTCTAATCACAACTGTTGAGGCATGCCTTGGGTTAGAAATGTGTAAAAAAAAGAACTCTTATCTCTTAGGTGTTGAGGTATTTTCATTGTCTGACATATTGGACACTATCGAAGACAGTGCTACAGAGGAATAATTTAAAGACACTGGTCTACTTGACGATTCAAACTTGAAATTTTTGTGCATGCTCTAGCTTGGATGATCACACTCCAAACAATGAAGGTGTTGGGCTACTTTAATTGGTATTGCTTAACCATATTCATTGATTTTGGCAACACATATTGACCCTTAGGTAGCCATGTAGGCAACTTGTTATGTGTATGCTTGCACCAACTTTGAGGTGACTATAGCTAATGGAGGCACATTGGTTTGTAAGGATATGTTGCAATATTAGGGTTCACAGGGGGATTACACTCAACAATCTGACATGCTTGCACTTTTGTTAGGTGGGTGTGACATAGTTTTGGGCAGTTAACGGCTTACAAATACCCAAAGGGCATGACAACCATATCCACCCAAATTACTAGCTCAGATTGTACAGGGAAGTTACTTAAAAAGGGTCTAAGGAGTTGTGGCTGAAATTTGTTGTGCAAATGACAACAATGACTGACTCAATTGAATTTCCATATTTGCATTTATTTCTTGACTAGTTATTCACAAATATTTGTATCACTTAAAAGGGTTTTTATCTTAATGCTTACAAGATCGGGCCATCCAATTAATTCTAGGAAGTTGGCAACTAAACATTTGCCCATTATCAGTATCCCTACACAGAAGATTGAAATTGAGAAGATGATCCAAGAATTGCTTGATGTTAGGGTCATTTGGCTAAGTGCTAGCCCTTATTCCTCCATGGTGCTCTTGGTTTGTAAAAACAATGGCCTATTGTGGCTGTATGGATTTTTGTGAGCTTAATAAAATTGCTCTATCAAGGACTAGTCTTTTAACTTTGCCATTGCTGAACTGATAGATGAGTTGCATGGGGTGTTTTTCTTCTCCAAGCTTTTATCCCTTTGTACAGGATTGAAATTGAGAAGATGGTTCAAGAGTTGCTTGACGTTAGGGTCATTTGGCTAAGTGCTAGCCCTTGTTCCTCCATGGTGCTCTGGGTGTGTGCAGAAGATTGCTCATTGTGGTTGTGTTGACTTTTGCGAGTTTAACAAAATTACTGTCAAGGAGAAGCTCCATAACCTTTTCATTGATGAACTATTAGATGAGTTGCATGGGATATGTTTCTTCTCCAAGCTCAATTAACAACTTTGCTACCAATCAAATTCACTTACGAGATGATCATATCCCTAAAGCAAACTTTTGCACTCATGAGGATGGCTATGAATTTTTGATGATGTTAGTTGGCCTTACAAATGCATCATCAGCTTCAGAAGTTTGATGAATTAAATTGTTTTGCCATTCCTTTGAAAATTTATGTTCATTTTACTCGATGACATTCTTGTCTACAACAAGATGTGGGAAAAACATTTCACTCACTTGGAACATCTTGCAAATACTATTAATGAATTAGTTCTTTGCAAAAGGCTCCATGTGTTCTCATGGTACAATGGAGGTGGCGGAATACCCCAACCATATTGTCTTAGTTGAGGTTAATCGCAAGGAAATTGAGGGCATGCAATATTGGCCGAAATTGTAGATCTTGAAAGTCTTTTGGAGTTTTTAGGCCTCAGTTATTACTGTCAGATTGACCAAGTCTATAGTAAAATTGTAGCACTTTTAATGAGAATGTTAGTAAAAAATGCATTCATGGGGTTTTTGAAGTCTTTTGTACTTCTCAAACATACCATGTGTACCACGTCATTACTTGCTTTGGTAGATTTTGCAACATCATGTAATGGAAACTGATGCCTTGGAGGTTGGGATTGGAGCAATATTGATGAAAGAAGTTAGACTTGGATCATTCACTAGCAAGGTATGTGCGGGTAGAAAATTGGTAAAATGTACCAATGAGAAGGAAATGTTAGCAATTCTTCATGTTGTGAATCATAGGTGACCATATTATTAGAGGTGACATTTCTACATCAAGAGAGACTGTTAAAGCCTTACGTATTTCTTAGAACATCCAGTCTATTTTCCAGAACAAAAATGGGTAACCAAATTATTAAACTATGATAATGAAATCAGTTTCAAAAGTTGAAGGCGAATGTGGTGTCTGCCCTATCTTAGAAATTAGACAACTATGGACATTTTGTGCTTTATCTTTTATCAACTTTAAATTGGTTGCAGGATGTCCAACAAGAGTGGCAATAGGATGCACATGTTCAACAACTTATTCACTAACTAATAACTGACCCCACAACTAAGCTTTAGCTACACATTGAATAGCCAATGTATGTTACAAAGGGTGAATTCTAATTTTTGTGTATTTTGATCTTTGGGACAAATTGACATAGGAATTACATGCTTGCTTTCCCTTTTGCAAGGCATTTAGATTTCTTGAAGACATTGAAAAGCAAATGAACCTTTTTTTGGGTTAGTAGAAAAATGATAGAAATTTTTTATTGGGAGATGTGCTACATGCAATGTTACAAATGTAAAATTGTCTAGACTTTGGACACTTTGCAACCATTGCCAATTTTGGTTGCAATATGGATAGACATTTCCATAGATTTTATTGAGGTTTTGCCTAAGGCAACAAATTGATCATTTTTGTGGTGGTTGATTTGGCTTTTTAAATATGTTCATTGGCCCATATTTGTTGCAAAATGTGATATGTGGCAACACCACAAAGGAGAAATCATCAAAATTTGGGTTCTCTACAACCATTGCCAATTCCAACCATAGTATGGGTGGACAATTCCATGGATTTTATTGAGGGGCTGCCTAAGGTGACAAATTGGTCATTTTTGTGGTGGTTGATTGTCATTATAACTATGTTCGTTTTATTCATTGGTTCGAACTTGCCTCTACTATTGCCCAGATCTTTCTTGATCATATCTTCCATGTCCATGGAATGGTCACTTTCATTGTTTGTTATTGTGACTTCACCTTCACTAGTAACTTTTGGCAAGAATTGTTCAAGCGACAAGGAATATCTCCTATAAATTCTTAAGGACAACTCAGGCTTAGCTTAGAATTTTGTGAAACTATAGACATGTCAATGCCGTTTCAAACACACATTCACTAAAAGGGACTACTCTTTTTGTCCTTTCAGCCATATAAGTAGACATCTGTGAAGCTCATAAGGAGACATAAATTAGTGCCAAAATTCTATGGACATTTTTATATACTACAATATGTTGGTGAAGTTGCCTACAAGTTGGATGTCCCTTTGTTGTCCAAGATTTATCTTGTTTGCCATGTCTCTTGTTTGAATGTCCCTGGACATCATGTTCACATTCGGTGAGCAGTTCTCAAATTGGATGACAAAGATTCCATCATCCTTAAATTTGAAGATGTTTTGGCCCCACAATCGGTGCCAACTTTGCAAACACGACATCATTGATGTTTTGGTTCAGTGGTGACGGTTGCAACAGGAAGATGCAACTTGACTTCCACACAGTTTCCATAGTTCAAGCCTTGAGGGCAAGGTTTTCAGAAGGGAAAGGCATGTTAGACCTATATGTTATTTTCTTTTATTTTGTTATGAGCATTTTAATAATCATATTTTAGTTATTTAATTTATCCATCACATGAAATTGTAACAGTTAATGAGTTAGTATGATTATGTAGATTTATCCCACATGGGTTGTACCTTATCAGTTACTTATTGTGACGCTTATATATTGGTATTGTAACGAAGAGAAGATCATCTTGGAACCATATTTTTTATTTGAGCTTTTCTCATAAGGAGGTTTCCCCCTTGAATATAAACATATTTGCAGCTATTTTCCAAGCATTGTTTTCTTTTTTGTATGTCAATGTTCCAGTTTGATGATAATTTGTAGGTAAGTTTATATCATCCATTCTGCTTGGCCCCAGACTTCACAAAACATCCCAGTTTGGTGAATTCAGAAAATCCACGATCAGCAACAGTAATAGCATGAATATAAATAGTAAAATTAGATTTAACTTTAGAAGCAATACTAGCAAGGTCTGGGTGACCAGGGGAAAAGCTTTTGTATCTGCATCAGTTCCTACTGGATCATCTTTAAGCCATCCATCTGACTTCTTTTTCTGGTCTCTATGAGCTTCAGTTTTATCTCCCAAGAATTTATAAGTCCCTCTTGAGACAAACTTAGTTGCCTTGGCCTTTGTTTACAATGTGGCAGCTTTGGTTAAGTCTTTGTTCCTAGTTTGGATTGTCATATCGGCTAAGAAGTACTGCCATTTAATGCCATCTGATTCAAACTCAATATCAGCCTCAGCCAGCACCTTGCCTTTTTCTTAATTTGCTTAAGAAATAGGCTCTGGGTTATCAAATTAAAGCTTCTGTCTGCCTTCCCACTCCTCCATTTTCTTTTCAGTAGAGGAACTTGTTCTTTAACTACCAGAGTATCACTTACCATTGTAGTAGTTTAGTTTTGGGCAGGGTATAGTAAAGTAAAGTGCAGAAAGTGAAAGCAAGACCGGAAATGGTTAAAGAGTCAAGGGAAATGTGTTCACACTTAGGAAGCTAAAACAATCATCTGTAGAACTGAAATGTTTTCAGCATTCAGTAGAGAATGAGGCGTGACCCAAAGGTGAGATGGGGAAAATCAGGTATGCAGTCAAATGAAAGGTCTGAGTAAAAATGACGTATAAGGGGATGTGAGTGGCAAAATAATCTGCAGTTGCCCTTCCCTTTCCTGTTACTAGGGTAAAAGAATTTACATAGGGACTCTTGTACGATCCTAAATTGTAAGCACTTAATTAGTGTACAATTTTAGGATTATTTAGCACCCACCTTAGTGTATTATCTATACAGAACCTTGTATGGCACTTAATGGACACCTAAATTCGAATATGGACCCTTCCTCCTTTCAATCTTGTTTAAAATCGAGGTTAGCCCTTATTTCTAAGTGTGCTTATTTTTCCTCCAATCCTATAATTTATTTGGTCACCTAGGTCCTATTCTACCATTTTATGACCTTTGTGTTCTGTCTTGACCTCAGAATTAGTTGTGCTTCGTATTTCAGCATCTACCCTATCATCCTGGCACCCAATTCAAATTTGGGCTCATTTTCCTAACATTAAGTTCCCACCTAAATTGGCCCAAATTTGGCCTAGAGCCCTATGTCAATGTTTTGGTGGGGAATTAGATCTTGTGGTCCGCCTGACTTATTTTTGAGTCCCCAAGTGTGTGGGAGGTATATAAACATCCTCTCTCCTCATTTTGGCAACCATGATCAAGATTTTGCATCCAATTTCAAGCATTCATGTTCAAGCAATCAAGGGAAGCATCCAAGTATTCAAGATCTAAACTTCTTCTCAAGCATTCAAGGTGTTCTTCTCCATGGATCTAGCTTCTTTTTCTCATTGAAGGCCAAGGAAAGGAGTTTTCTACCAAGGGAGGAGATACATTTACATTCATCTACATCTTCTTTCTTCTTCTCAAACAAGCATTGTGGCGAACTACAACATCCATCATTCAAGGTTGTCTTTAATGATCTCCCTTTAGTTTTTTGTGTTAAGTCAAAGTTATTGTATCAACATATTTGATCACATTCAAAGAAGCATTTGCATTACGAAGGTATGGCATACGTCATTTTTTCAGATATAGCCTCTGCTATATGACGACACACTTTCATTTCATTTCATTTCAAGTTTGTTTTCAAGGAGTGGCTTGACTAAGGCAAACAACCCCCTTTATCCAACCTTCTTCCCCATTTTTCTATGTGAAGGAATAGGTGGCGCAACTGTTAGAACTTTTATCGGAAGATTGGGATCAGATAGAGAGACTGAAATTTTTAGGCAAAAACACGGGGAACACAATGAAAACTATTATGTTCCCACTAATATAACATTTCAACCGTTTTGTACCCTCTTGGTCATTTTGTTCCCCCCTAGAATCAATTGAAATTTGATGTGCAGACAAGTGGCAGTCTCAATATCTTAGATTAGCAGTTACAGTTGTTTTCGGGATCTTTTGTCCGAAATTCAGATCTGTGCCTCCTTACCTCCTATTTCAATTCCAGGTGCACACAAATCATTCTCAAACTCCATCTACCTTTAATTTACAGCTTAACAAGTTCATCTACTATCTTGTTTAATCGTATGCATAATAACCTTATCTTTCTCCTTCTCGATTCTAAGCAACAAGGGAATAGAAACCCCAAAAGCATTGATATTACATTGGCATCCTTCTTACCAAGCGGTGTTAATTATATTTGTCTTGAGGTGGTTTCGTATTCCAATGTGTGTTAGGAATTAGGAAAATTAGACCCTTTAGGTGATCCCCTTTTCATATTGTACAACTCTAAAATGTGAAATTGCATAAATGACCAATAATTAAATTTCTCCCTATTTGTTGTGACCTTTTCACACATGGCCCCATTACAAATGGGGACCCCCTACTTTTTGGTTCGCTTGGCCCCTTTTGGTTTTGGTTCTTGGTAGTCCTAGCGTCAGTCACAAGGTTCCTTCGTGTTCCAAATGATAAGTGGTGAGTTTGGCTAAGTCTAGAGTGACGAATAGTTCCTCTGCCTTTTAGGGTTTCAATTTTGAAGCGTTTCTTGATTTTGAACTGTAAATTTGAGTAAGTCTATTTTGGTAGAACTGTCCTAATAACTGATGAGCATTGGTAAAAAAGTGAATAGAGAAGTGTTTGGTTCTGAATTTGGAAAATTGAAAAAATGACTAAGTCGTAAAAATCCTCCATCATAGGGCAATCTACACCCATGAGTGCAAGTTTGTAAGCGCCAAGAAAAGTCATAAATTCAAAGGAGATGTTCTAAGTCCACAAATTCCTTCTCCATGCTGAAATGCACCCAAAAATGCTAAATCTTGAGAGGTTGAGGAATTTTCAAAAGCATGAAATATCCCTCTCTAAGTTTGATTCACATACATGAGCATTGCAATGATTAAGGCAGGGAATCATTGCAAAGTTTTCCTGCATCAAAGGTAGTTTGCAGAGAAAGTACAAACAAATTGCAAGGAAAAGTTAAAATTCAACACCCAAAGGCAAGAAATTGATGGAAAAATGAAAATCCTTTGCCATTTATAAGTTGCACCTAGGTATGAACTTCATTGGCCTAGATAAAGAGCCCCCTGCAAACACTAAGTCATTGTGGAATTAAAATTTTCTATGAGAGCTAAATTCTTTTGTCAGGCCTCATTTGCAATTAAGGTCAGGGATTCTATGAATTTTCTATAAACGAGAATACGCTCAAAAGCTTACTATGCACCCATGAATGCTCGACTGCAAAGTCAAGGAATTGATTCAATAAAAAGAAGGGGATGAAATACGTTACCTGGTCTCATCAGCACCATTGACAACAAAATTGCATACAGTAAGGAAATCCTCCCGAGGATGGGTTTGTGAATGTTCTTGTATACTAAGAAATGTCAAGTTTTGAAAATTCAGTCAAAAGAGCCCAAATGTGCTCAGTGTGCCAATCTTCACAGATCATGGAATTTGCAAGAATGACTGAAAATGCATAAATTGCGAGTGGAATTCTTACTGTGCAAAGGGAAGGTTTGAAAGTTCAGGAGTCCACTGTCATGCTCTTTAGACGCCCGCGTGCGTTGGTTTCACTATATCTAAAATTGATTCAAAACAGTGAAATTCCTCCATCCATGGTTACATGCATTCACCAGAGCAGATTATACGTGGGCTGGAAAATGATTTAAAATAGTGGAATTCCTTTGTCATAAGGAATATATGCTAATTACCGCTGTTTCTTCACAAGCATGGGATGGCGCTCAAAGGTTGAAACTCCATTGTATGGTCTATGCGCTCAGTAGTGCAAATCAATATATGCTATGGAAAATGGCAAAGGCATACAAATCCACCACTAGTTTGCATATGCGCTCGTGGGTGCTATTTCTCTAACCGTGAGGAATGTAACATAAAAAAATGTAATCTGCAGGAAGGTTAAAATGCACTTTGGGCTTAAATATTACATGCTCAAGGAAATTTTTTTAAGTTTTGATTTCCGTCACAACATCTAATTTGCCATCTATAGTGCAAATGATACAAGGGCATGGAATATTGGAAAATAAAAAATTCCATTGGAGCACCAAATATGCGCTCAATAATGTAAAACCTTCACGAGCATGAAAAATTTTGAGTTCAAAGATTTGGTTTGGAAACATTAGAGAACGATGAATTAAAATTTCCCTAAATTTAAAACCAAGACCATGCTTTGACTTGCAGAATGCGAAGGAGTACATATAATTTGGCTTGATATGAAATTCTTCTAAGTATTCGATATGCACTCAAGTTGGGATTTAATAAAACGTGGAAATGATTAGGTATGGAACACCAAGCAAACGTTGGAATTTTGAAGTGTATTCTAAGTTGGAGAATTATTCACCACCACAAATGGATTCAAAGTCTTAAGTGAAGAAACTCAGGAAATAGATAATTAAATTTGGCTAGAAGCATTGAAATTTTGGCCTAGTTTTTTTTTCAAAAATTCAATGTGTCCAATAACACCCATGGGGAAATGTTGAAAATAAGGGATTTTAAAATTCGTTTGAAATAAGAAATTCAAGTCGAGATCAAGATTGATTTTGGAAAATATTGAATATTGGAATTATTTTGAAAAATAATTATATATTTGAATTTTCTTGCATATTTAATATTGTCCAATATTTAATTAAAACGTTGGAAGTCATGTAATTGTCGGAATATTTAAAATTCCAACATCTTCAAGTGCACACACATGGATGAAGCTTGTCGATGAAGTTATACACTCAAAGTGGCAACTTTAAAGAACAATAGAAACTCGAAGACAAGTGGTGATTTTTGTAAGAGAATCTCGCCCAAAATGGTAACTTGGAAGAAAATTTAATGCAATTGCCTAAATTTAACTCATTGCGAAATTAGCACGGTGGGGGCCACATTTTTGTATAAGAGATGAATTCTTATTTCATTTTCACGTCAAAGTTGGAGAGCCTAGAGCAAAAGGTGAAGATTTTGGAGAATTTGCAAAGAAGTGTGAGTTTTCAAGAGGAAGCGTGCAAATTTTGAAGAAAGAGATTTCTGGAGAGAGAATTTCTCTTTCTAGAGAGAGGTGAAGTTGCATTGAGTTGAAGGATCAAGAAAAGAGGCTGTGAAATTTGGAGAGGAGTAGTTCTGTAATAAGTTGGAAAAAATTAGAGAAGCACAAATTTTTGGAGAGAGAAAATTTCTTTCTAGAGAGAGTTCTATAGTAAATTGTCAAAATTTTCTTCTCTAAAGTCAAAATTTGTTCCATGAGTGAAGAAATTTAATTTGCTTTTTACTCCTCACATGTTCTTATGTTATTTTGTTTTTCAGGAAGAAGCATGGCAAAATTCAGAGGATCAAGTTTGTTTAGATCAACATTGATCAAGAACGAGCAATGGGGATTTCATCCAGAGTCAAAGATCGTGTCGAAGTGGAAAGATGTCGGTGGCACAAATTTGGGTGGCCTCGACATGAGTGAATTCAATAGAAGAATGTTTGGCTACAAGGACCAAGCTCCCACATACCTAGCCAACTAGATAATCAGGAGCGGGATTGTGGCAACAACTAGCTTCCTCTTAACCATTCAGCATGTGGAACTGATCGTGGAGTGCACGAGACATTATAATTCAAAAGATAGAACGATTAGAGACTCGGATGGCAAGATGCTAGCAGACCTCTCTCCTTTGGCAATTTTAGAAGCCTTTGGAATCCCATACAAGTCAATGGTGTTGAAGTCGAAAGAACAAGCACTCATGGTCTACACTTGTGGTATTTACCATTGTGAGGGAGTGATCAATCAAAAAGGGCCGTAAAAGATCAAGGATCACCATTCTAAACTACCTGAGCAATTGGTCTGGTTGGACCTTCAATGAGAGTACGATGACTTGGTGATGATGTTAAGCAGGATATTTGGGATTGCATAGTCCTATATGTTTGAGCCTTGGATGAGGTCTTCATTGAGTAAGTGACGGAAGGGATTAATGCTATGGACTGGGCTGGAATGATCATTGATATTCTGGACAAGCAATTGAGAAACTTGGAGCAATCAAGGGAGTTCTACATGAGCTTTGATGTTGTATACATGTTAGTCAAGAAAATGAGGTATGAAGGATTGAGGTGCAAAGGGCCAATAGGAAGTGGTCCAAGCCATGTGAAAGTGCATGAGTGTTATCCCTAGTTGCAGCTCTATGCTAAAGATGACTTCACGAGGGCCAACAACGCCTTTGCCATGCACATTGTCAGAACTTTGCAGGGTGGCTTCCATACAAAGCTTTTAGCTGAGGTGATGAAGTTGGTAGAGAAATACAGAGCATGGTTCATCCAGTTCTCTACTTTCTCCTACATTAGGCTACAAGAATTTTCTTTTGAGCCATACATACTTCTGAGGTATCTGACTAATAAGATGGTGTTGTTGGAAGTCACTAGGCAGCTAACTGCATATGACAAGATCCAGAAAAAGAAAGAAGAAATTGGGACTTGAGTTCCCAATCACGATAGATGAGTTTGAAACGTGTCCATGCATACAATCAACTGAAAGGTCATCAGATGAACTACATGTTTACCATCTAGCACTCTATCTAACAAGAACAAATTATGATCCTTACAACTAAATCAGAGTGGCAACTGGTGAAAAATACCAACATAGGTTGCATCTTGAAGATTTCCTAGGCAAACACTGTAGATGAATACGAGATTAGGAGGATGTCTTCCAGGTTGCCACTCAACCTGGTTAGGGCATGCAAGATCATCTAGGTGCTAGACCAAGAAGAAGAAGATACGAATGTGATCCAGGTTGATTATGAGAAAGAGAGAGAGAAGACCATCCAGCCATATGATCGGTCTAGGAGGGAAATATTTGATCTCGATTCGATATTAGGGCCGGTCTTAAAGTTTACAATATGGTGGGTGAGCATCAAGTTGATAAATTGAGGACGAGTAAAGACCGCATGACTTATAGCTTGATGGAGCATCCCTGGTTATGAGATGATAAATCTAGGCAACCATCAGGAGTTAGAATCGAGGAAGGAGAAATTCCATCAAGAAATGTTGAGCAAGGAAAAGGAAAGAGTGTTGCCCGAGAAGTGCACCCAAGGAGGAGGCCTGACGAGCATAGTGAAAAACCTCCTCAGAAATGGCAGAGGCCAACGATAACACCAACATCCACCAATAGGAGCCCAATCTTGCAGGAAATTGATCCTTTTACAAGGGAAGAGGTTGCAACCAGTGGGAGAAGGATGTCACAAGGAGATCAAATAACTTAGCCAATGCAAGATAGAGAAAGCATTAATGCTTGTCAGGAATCTGCCCAATAGAGATTTCAAGAGCAAGGAGATACCGTTGAGGAAGGTCTTGAGACCATATTAGATGAAGTAATGGTAGAGGCAAAAATCCCCACTATAGAGGTAGAAGTCCTTACTACATAGGCAAAAGTTCCCACTGCAGAAATAGAAGTCCTTGTTATAGAGGCTGAAAGTCCCATCGCAAAAGAGGAAATTAATGAGGGGATGTAGGGAGAGGAACAGTGTCAGTTTATGATCAACATGCTACCGTTCTAAGTTGTTTAAGGGAAAGGATGTAGAGGAGTTATGAGGAGGTTGATCCTGCACTGGAGTTATAAGAAATCCTAAACCGAGTCAACAAGATAGAGGAAAAAGGGAAGGCAAAGAAATTGTCAAAGATCATAAGGGAAGAATTAGGGTCAAGGACTCTACAAATTGCAGTACCCACAATGGATAAAGCCAAGAACCAGATCACCCCAAAAGAGTACAATGTGATGGCATTTGATCTGAAACATGCCACTAGGGAGAAGGTCATTGAAGAATTTGAGGACTCTGCCCATGCGATAAAGGAGAAGATGAGAAAGTTGGAAGAAAAATACCAAAAGGTGAAAAATGAGAACAAGACTTTGAGCGGTACTTGAACAACTTATCCCATCTAGTCAGGGAAGAGGACTAGGCTTTCCTATAGTCCTTCCAACAGAGTCCATTGAAAGTATTGAGTAGGTGAGAAGAGTTATCCAAGATGCAAAGGTTTGGGTGGAAGGCATTTGGAAGGAGGTAAAAAAGTTTGTTGAAGACTTGGCGTAGATGAATGAAAGGGCATTTGCTATCATCTCAAGAATGCAATGCATAGATGAGTCGTGGATGATGAACGTTTTTACTAAAATGAGACAATCTCACAATTGTGAGCCTTGATGGAGACTCCTAGGCATATGTTGGCTGATGGTAGAGTGGTAAGGGAAGGAGAGGCGTGTGATTTTACCCGTTGGTACAACGCAATAGTCATGGCAAAAGAGATGTTTGAAAATTCTAGTGAGGAATTTGCTTGATTGAGAAAAGTGATTGGAAAGATTCAGAAGAGAATTTTAACACAATGTTAGCTTTGTTTACATAAAGGATGACATGACTATAGATAATCCAAAGGGCAAGCTGGAGGAGTTCTTTCATTCAAACTCCTTAAGAGCTGATTTTGAGAATTTTTCCATATTCTCAAACGTCATGGACACCACTCAAGATTCAATGCTAGATTGGGAGACCAATTTTAGTAGATGTAAAAGAGACATGACCATTCTAGAATTCAAATGAGAAGCAGCACCAAGTGTTAGCGAGATGAATTGGAGATAGTGTTGTCCAGATTCCAAGCATTTAAGGAACAAAATCAAGCACAGACTATTCTAGGCAAAAGGGCATTAATGACTTAGTGGGAATCTTTCTCCATTAATGGGTCATCTTTGACCACTTCCCCACTAAGTGAGTGGCTTTCTTCTGATTGGTCCGTGTGGACCATCTTATTAATTATATATTCTCTCTCCTTGCCTTAACCCTATTTAGGGCTGGGGTAGCACAATTTGGGCCATTGGTTTTGTTTTGATTCTTGGCACTCATTGTAATTTGAGACCTATATAAAGGGCTCACTTTTCATTTGTAAGGATAGAATTCAAAGATTGTTGCTTATGAGCTACCAAGATAATAAAGCTGTAATTGAAGTTTGGTGATTTCTTGATGTATTTTGGTGCTTGCATGTTCTCTTTGTTCCCTCACTTAGAGTAGATTTGTTTTCAAGTACGTAGATGAATGCGATTGATAATAGTGTTATGGTGGAATTGTCTTGCTTATACCTTTTGTTCTTAGGAAATTCTTAAGCGCAGTGTAAGGTTGGATCTGAGCCATTGTGTAGATGCTTTACTTCTATCTTTGATGCATATTGTTTGTTTTGATAGTGTTCATTGGGATATGAAAATTATTTGCACAACCCTTGAAGATTGCACCAGCTTTGTGTAGTTATTGAATTTGGCGAAGTAAAGTTTGGTAGATTTCATCGTAGCAATATTCATCTTTCAAGTTCTTAGGATTAGAATAGAATTCCTCAACCCTACTCTCATTTACTTTTTGTATATTGCGAAAAACCCAAAAAACACTTCCATTGCAATATCATTTGAAAGCTCATATAACCAGTATTGTTTGAAGTCTATTGAGGAATATAATGTAAGTCCCCTTGTGATACCAACATATCACATTAACCATTGGGCTTATCCAACCTAGAAGGAACCTTGGAAATTACTTGGGTGATCTTACTTGCAATCTTAGCATATGCGGAATTTTGATCAAGAGAGGACAAGATACTTCAATATTTTATTCTACTATTAATGTGGTCATAAAACACACAACACTATCCATTATCACTTTCCTTATGGATCAATTTTCTTTAAGCAGTTATATAATACAGCTATATAATGCGGATGATCCTCATTGGTGCTTTTCTCTCTGGTATGTTGGAAATTGGCTAGGCTAAATGATCTGCAGCAGCACTATGCTCACACGTGGAATGGGAAACCTTGAAATTCAGAAATGAACTTCCAAGGGAAATGAATATTTACTTAACCAGGCTTTGAATGTGTTGATTGTTTTGGGAGAGATGGAAGCTCCATTTTGCAAAGGACATTAGGAGCACGGTGTTGGTTTCCACCTAAACATGATGCAGATGGTAGCAATTGGCTCACCATAGGCCTTGGTGGATCGTAATAGCTTAGGCGATTCATTGGAGTAGTTATCCAATCCAATCAAATATTGCATTATCGTGCGACCTTGATGATCCTGAGAACAACCCTTTCCCTATCAGGACTTGGATTGCTTTTGAAGTCCCATTGGAGTTCAGTGTCATTCATCTGTGCTTAGGTGGGGACCAGTTACATCCATTTCTGCTTAGTTGGGAGCTAGTTACCTTCTGAATTGATGTTTTAGAAGAGTTAAAACCCCACATTGGGGTAGATCATAACTCTAATTACACCAATGTTTGAATTTTATATTTATATTTTATTTTTTGCAAATTAATTTGTTTTATGGCTAGGAAAATTTTTGGTATGTCTTATGCAATCTTATATCACATGTTCTACAAATGTGCTTCATATCGTCATGTCACAACCTTCAGTGGGCTTATGGCTGATCTTATCTCTGTGGTATGGATTTGAACTGGTTCACCTTACGAATGTGCTTCATTATACACCATAATTCACTGGATCAAGTTGAGTTTTTCTTATATTTGACTATGAGCATCTATATTTTGAATACCCATTACACTGATTTGTATAAGGTGTTCTATATTTTAATTTCACGTTCTTATTATTACATGCTTTTCCCCTAAATTACATACACTACCATTGATGATCAGGTTAATACAAGACAGCATACTGAGAGGAAACTGAAAAAAGCTTCAGCTGAGGATTTGGAGAATATATCTGGAAAGAAGCTGCAAAAGCACCATGGAACTCCGCATCAAATGTGCCAGGTTATGGTCCCTCTTTAATCTTGTTTCCAAAGCTCCTTTTGCTAGAAATAATGAATGGCTATAAAAATATGTATTCTGTGTGTTTTTTTTGATTGGATGTATCAGTGTGCAAGTGAAAATGTAATGGAGTTACCTCTATATTATTTATGTTATTGAACATTATGTGAAATGCATATTAGTTGAAACTAGAAAATATTGTATGTTTCATATTGGAGAAATGTGGTCATGTGACACAACAATTGAGTGTTGGTTCATCCATAATTTCTTGTGCAGGTTATTAGGGATGAAGGTTGGTGTAGATTGTATGGTGGGCTTATGCCATCTTTAGTGGGTACAGCAGCATCTCAGGTATTTGAAAATGTTCTTTGAAAAATTTAATTGGTTAAATGCTTAAAGTAGATGTCATACTTAAGCAAAAAGAGAAGAACAAGAAACATGGACTTGATGTCTACTGGCTGTGCAGCAAACATATTTATGGTGGTGGCTTGTTTAGTATCCATTAATCTACTCAATATGGTTTTCGTCTATATCAGGGCTGCCATAGTATTGCACAGATGATCATTGCTGCGAGGAGGCTAGTTTTCATTTTTCCTTTGTGGATGGTGACAGAGGATGTAGTAGAAACATTTCCTAGTGATCATCTCTTGCAGTGAACTATTGGAGAGGGGGAAGCCCTTTCCCTATCTAGCAGAGGGCTCCTGGCATTTCTGTTCTCGTTGTCCTGTGTGCTTGTTAGAGGACTTCAGGCCATTCCATGTAATCAATCCCCTGAAGCTCAAACAAATGAAATTTACTTCAGCAGCTAGTTTAAATCAATTCAACAAAGAAATAATGATATAGAAGTTATGGTGGATTATTACTTTGTATGTGGTACACAAGGTTTTGAAAGTTGAAACCCAAAACTTGGGTGTGCTACAACATAAGAACCAAATCAATGAATCATTAAACATAAAAGCAGAAAACAGAAAATTAAACATATTTTTAAACTTAAAATTTCAAAATTGTGAGG
This sequence comes from Chamaecyparis obtusa, assembly GCA_027943335.1. NCBI lineage: Eukaryota > Viridiplantae > Streptophyta > Pinopsida > Cupressales > Cupressaceae > Chamaecyparis > Chamaecyparis obtusa. The sequence continues at coordinate 726,562 of BSBK01007397.1, forward strand.
TTGTCATATTTTTTTTGATTCATAATTGCAGTTGAAATAAACTAGTATATAATCTCATAATGTAATATAATGAAGAATCAATGTATCTCACATTTTATAGGCTTATCTCAAAGTCTTAGCCAAAGATTCCACTGAAGATATATTTTTGACTATTAACTATTTCAGGCTGAAACATGCTAGATTATAATCTCACTACGTAATATAGTAGAAAATCAATATATGTCACACACTCACAATTTATATCTCAAAGCAATATTGCAACTGCTGAAGATCCATTTATGACTATTAACATGTATATCAAAATTACAAGATCAATATTTGTCATGAGCCAATCTCAAAGTATTGAAGTATTGAAAATCTAACATTGACTGTCAAATACATGTAAGTCAAAATTATCAATTGTCAAGTGTCATGACACAAGACAAGTGAAAGAAGGCTATTATGCTGGAGGAAGATTTGTAGCATCCATAGTAGAGAGATCCTCATCCAAAATATCGTGATGCATCCATTCCTCAAGCTACTGCTCAAATTTGACATTTCTTTCACCGGGTGAATGTTCATAAATATTACTTAATTCAGACGGCCCATCTGCAACAATCTCCTCACCTAACTGAGTGTCCTTAGGTTCCATACACTGGAAGGCCTCACTTTGTAGCAAGGACCACAATGATATCGTTGAAGACCTATAGATGAAAACCAAGTTTTCTGCTTCGTTGATTCCAGATGGTTTTTCTTCATATTGGGAATAAAACAATTTATGCATAGTTCCTCTGCAGACAAACAGGTTGCTCGAGAAATTGAGTTTATGGCAAACCTCTGTGCTCTCTAGGCTCATGGCTAGCACAGAGACTGCAGTTTATATAGAAATTAATAGGATCCTGCATGCCCAAATGATTCTTTGCATACATGGATGTAAGTCAATCATGTCCACGAACAAAACAGACAAACTGTTGTTTGATATTATTTGCTTCCTCACCATTTGCATATTATATTCACACATTGCATGAAACCACTTGCCATTCCTCCATAACCAAAAGGTGGAATTAAGAATCAACCATAATAAGATTCTATATTTGAAGGATTGATAGGGTATGTTTTCTCATCTCAATGTAATAATCATCTACCTTTGAAATCCGTTGAAGTAATTACTGAGTTTCAGTATGACTTTGCATATTTTGCTGATTTTGTCATGGTTTTTGAAAGTGTTTATTGTTGTTAAGGACATCCTATAATGTCTTGGGAACAGCAGGGAATATTTGCGGCATTTTGGAATAAAGGGGGCTTTCCCATATCACAGGGACAGCTCCCCTTTTTTGCAAGAGGGAATAGGGGAGGGGGCACGTTTTCTGCCCAAGTAAAATAACTAAAATGTTATAAAAGTAATCTAGCAAGAAAAGAACAAGTAAAGATTAATAAAATAAAACTATGAAAATTAACAGCTAAAATTGATAAAATAAAAATATGAAAGTTAACATTAAGATCATCATGAGACTCTATGAGACGGTTGTTGGTTGCATGAAGACCCCTCATGGGGTTTCAAACTTTATTTAGAGCACCATCCGAGTGAAGTAGGGTTGCGCACTGTCCCCTCCCTTGTTTGGGCTCTATATCGATGAGCTGGAGGAGTTTCTTTAGGAGCACTCGCTTCTAGGGGATGGTTGTTACCTACACCAGGTTTTGATTTGGCTATTATTGAAGAGGCTTGGCATTGCTCCTCGAAGGTCTATTGCTGCTTTGTGGATTTCTACAAAGCTTTTGATTCCATGCCTAGGATTGCCCTTTTCCAGAGGCTCCATGACATTGGTGTTTCTGTGACTCTCTTTACGACCATCATGAGACTCTATGAGATGGTTGTTGGTTGCATTCAGACCCCTCATGGGGTTTCAGACTTCATTTAGAGCACCATCCGAGTGAAGCGAGGTTGCCCACTGCCCCCTCCCTTGTTTGGGCTCTATATCGATGAGCTGGAGGAGTTTCTTTAGGAGTACTTGCTTCTAGGGGATGGTTGTTACCTACACCAGGTTTTGATTTCTATCTTGCTCTTTGCAGACGATGTTGTCCTCTTGGCTTCCTCTCTGAAGGGTTTGGAGGGACTTCTTGATGGCCTTGCTTCTTTCTGCGATTCACGACAGATGATAGTTAACTTGGGTAAGACTAAGATGATGGTCTGTTGTGAGGTTTCACATCATCACCCCAAAGGATTTGGGGACCCCCATTTTCGATTGAGCCTCGGCAATTTTTCTTAGATCTCCAATATCTCGATGCCTTAACAAATTTTTGGGCTTGGATGGATGACGTTTTTTGAAAACTATTGGATTTGAAGGGCTTTGATTTCATTTTCGAACTTGATTATGTTTCGGTCTTTTGAGAAGCTTTGCAAATTCTAGATGTTGAAATGGAAATTTAAGTGAAGGGATTGAGAGGCTAAAATATTTTGATTTGCCAAAATGGGGATTTGAAACAGAATTATACTTTTCACCCTTTAATTTCGAAAATCTGGGCAAATAAAATTGTTTTGTGGTCAAATTCGAAATTTTGGGCACTAAAATTTGAAGGATTGGGCTTTAGAATTTCAAGTCTGGGCATTTATTTTAGAAATTTTAGCCTTAATAATTCAAAATCTGGGCAAATAGGATTAATTTTGAGCAATTAAAATCAAAGCCTTGGCAATTAAATTCTAAAATTCTGAGATCAAATTTGAAAACATTGCCTAATAAATTAGAAATCTGGGCATTTATTTAAAGTCTGGGCAATTAAATCCAAAAGATTGAGCTAATAAATTAAAAATCTGCTTTAAAATTTAAAATCTGGGCTAATAAAAAATCAATTCAGAGCCAATAAAAATCAAAATCTGGGCATTTTAATTAAAGTTTGAGCTTTAATTCAAAATCTGGGCGCTAGTTTTAAGAAATAGAGCTTCAATGTAAAATTTTGCTTTGGAAAAATAAAGTCTTGGCATCAATTTCGAAATCTATATGGCGCAAGGCATGGAAAAACAAATTAGGGCCCTTTCTTTTAGTTGCGTGCCCTATTCCCCCCCAATGCATTTCGAAAATTTAAGTTTGGTGATTAAAATTTAATAGGAATTCAATGCCATATTGCAGGTCGGCCCATTAAATGAGGCTAAAATCACTATAAAGGGGACGCTCCTCCCTTCTCCTCACTCATCTCATTCATCCAGCAGAGCAGCGAACCATCAGAGCATTAAGGACCTGCGACAATAACATAGGTGAAGGCAGTGAATCAATAGCAGGGGCAGTGCCTTAAGGGGCGACATTGTCTTGAGTTTGGAAGAGCATCGAATTTGAATTGGGGGAGCGAATTTTAGTAGCAGAGCATAGAGTAGAGGCTGCGACTTCACAAAGCAGCAGAGGAGACTTGCGACATTAATTGGAGGCAGCAACTTGTGAGGAAAGCAGTGAAAGTGTAAGCAGTAGAGGGCTTGCGATTTCAAGGAGCAATGGCATTTTGGTAGCAGACCTGCTATTTTGTCTTGATAAGCCAGTGAATTGGAGGGTGGAGACCTGCTATTTGATAGCAGTGCTGCGAGTTTGAAGAGGGCAGACTAGTGCCATAATTTGAAAAGGGACTTGCGACATTGTTTGAAAGAGGACCTGCTATTTAGAGAGGCCACAAAATTTGATTAGAAGAGACTTGCGATTTTTGCCCAGACTGTTATTTGAATTTAGAGGAGGCTACAGATTTTGATAGAGGCTTGCCAATTGGAGGAACAGATTTTGCAAAATTTGGTGAGTCAACTATTTTCTTAATTGTTATCTTTTTTTTTGGTGGTTGATTGTTTGGTGTAGGAGACAAGTTTCATGATTGAGGGTGAAGGCCGGTCTAAAAGACAGATTTTCTCCTTGTTCTTGCTTGGTACATTTCTCTATTTTCTTGCTTGCATCATCCATCCATCACCTCATCATCTCATTAGGGCTTGAAGTTGGGAGATATAAGTGTAGTTTCCGTTTAGGATTTGGAGAAAGGAGATATAAGTGGTAGTCTCACCCCTAGGAAAGAATTTGGGAGATATAAGTGTAGTCCATCTCATAGATAACGAAGAGGCAGAAATAAGTGGTAGTCCATCTCACTAGGCGAAGAGGTAGAGATAAGTGTAGTGTGATAGGAATTGGCGAGGCAGAAATATGTTTGATCATCCTTAGGCGAAGGGGCAGAAATAAGTGTAGTCCCACCTCACTGTAGAAAGAAGGGGCAGAAATAAGTGTTTAGGATGGCGGATGCTAGTGCAAGCAAGAACCCAAAGGGAATTAATACCAAGAAAGACAAGGAAGACATGACGCCCAAGACCACCTTCTTCTCGAAATTGAAGCGAGTCGGTGACACCAACATCGGCACCATAGATATGATACAGTTGAGAGATAGGTTGAAAGGGGGCCAGTCCTCTATGGCAAAGAAGATCTACAAGTGTGGAATTGTGCAAGTTGCCGCCTTCCCTCCTACCCTACCTTTTCCGGAGTTGGTGGAGTGTGCATCTCGACTAGATGTTGTGACCAAGTCTATCATTTTTGGTGAAGAAGAAAGGGTGTTGGCTAACATCAGCGGGCAGGTGATAGAGGAAGTGTTTAATATACCCCAACAGAAGGGAATGATAGTAATGTTAATGGATCAAGCCACCAGGTTCTTTCAGGACAGTCAGGATGCCTACCTTGCTCTACTAAAGCAGAATTGGTTGCACGAAGGCAAGAAGGGAGTCACCAAGTCATCAAAGCTCACCAGGTCAGATTTCAAATCAGAGTATGGCGATCTTATTGTGCTTCTCAACCGAGTCATGGGCTCCGCTCAAGGTATGCAGTTTGAAACTTGGATGTACTATTTTATTGAAGGAATTGAAAATGGAAAAAGAAAGTTTGATTGGGCTAGAATTATAAGTGAAAATTTAGAGTTGCAATTTAGGACAGTACAAAATTAGAAACAATTCTATATGGGGTCCTACCTTTTCTATTTAATTGCAAGATTGTATGAACATCTTGGACTTAAGGCTAGAGGGGTGATTGGCAATGGGCCCGGACAATGCTTGGTGCATGAGTGCTATCCACAACTTCATTTGCACAACACCAAGGACTACAAGATATTTTATGATGCCTTTGCCATGAAGACGGTAAGGATACTGCAAGGGACACCTGCAAGGAGGCTCTTGCTGGAGGCAGAGACAAAAGTCAAGAAGTTTGGGAGTTGGTTCATCTAGTTTCCACAATTCACTTATATCAGAGTGGCTGGATGCACGACTTGTCCCAAGAGGCTTCCAAGATACCCACCCGATAGGATAGTTTTGATGGAGTTGGTTAGACAACTTGAGCAATATGATAAAATGATGAAGCTCAGAGGTGAGACAAGGGTTACCTTCTCACTCATTATAGGCAATGATAGTTGTCCCAATCCTGTCGCCTTTGCAGCTGCAGAGGAGTTAGAACAATATCATCTAGCATGGTATAAGGCAAGGCAAGGATTTGATCCTAATGGTCTAATCAAGGCATCTCATGGGGCCCCATTCAAGCATATTCCTACTTTGGAGGATTTTTGGGCTAATGCATAGGATGACTTTCATGTGAGGAAATTGGCTTTCTCAAGGTTATCAGTGGACACGGTGAGGGCAATCAAATGGAGAAATCTTAATATTCCGGATCAGCTGGAGGAGGATGAAGATGTGCTAAGGGAAGATTACAATACAGTAGAGGGAACGGAGTTGAATCCAATTGAGTGGGATGATAATTTGGATCCATCCTTGGATGCAGTGACAAGAACAGTTGAGTTACACACTGAATGGTGGTATAATAGGAAGTTTAAACAATTGCAAAGTCGGAAGGTACACCTTACCTATGAAAAGATGAAACCAGAGGAGGAGATTCCAGCGGAGTCAGTTGGACAACAAGGTAGGGGTGGTAGCCAACAACAACAAGCAGTTAAGAGCAAGAAAAGGAGCTTGGAGGTTGAGAAAAATAGAGAACATCAAGAGCCTCCGGCAAAGAAATAGAGTAAGGTACCATCAAGAGAGAGCATAATCGAGGCTAGAAACCAAGAGGTTGGTACAAGTGAGCAAAGGGCAGCGGTAGAGGTGAGCTCTGGTTCAGAATCAAGTGGTTATAGTAACAGTACAGAGTACTCTCCTCTTTCAGAGAACCAAGTTGAGGAGGATGTGGCAGTTAGTAATGAAGGAGATAGGCCAGTTGACATTGAGGCTCTATCAGCTGAGGAAGGAAGCCAAGCGCCTAAGGTCGTTGGTGATGCTATGCTAGTCGAACCGAATCCAGATTTGGGGAAATGCATTGCACCACCGTGGTTGAGACAGATGCTTATGCCAAGGAAAGAGGTTGTGGCCATCCGGACAGTTGAGGATATTCAAGGGTTAGTGGAAAAGGAAGATGATGTTGGATAGAAACAAATTGCAAGAACAGTGGCAAAGGTAATCAGGGATGGTGATGATGGTCACCGAAAGGTTCAGATTTGTTGTGAGGTTTTCACACCGTCGCCCCAAATTTTGGGGACCCCCCATCTTCGTTTTCAACTTGACCTTCTTCCTGTTTTCGATTGTCCGAGCCTTAGTGTTTTTCGTGGGATTTTGGATAAATGTTGTAGATGGATTGGATTGTTTGAAATAAAGTTCACTTGCTAACGATGATTCGATGTTGATCTGAACTTATTTCTAACCCTCAATTTCGATTTTGGGCTAACAATTTCATTTTGTGCAATTCAATTTCATTTTCTTGGCATTTTGTTATGGATCTTCGAAAATTTGGGCTTATCAATTTTGGAAATTTTGCTTTGAAAGCATTTAATTTTGGGCTAAATTGTTTTAATTTCAATCATCAAAAAGTGGATAAATTTGGATAATCCCCCAATTGGCATTGAAAATAAATTTAGAGATTAAAGAGTTAAATTCTAAGCCTAATATATCGATTTCTTTTATTTTAAAATAAAAGGAAAAGAAATAACCTTGGTTATAGAAATCATTTTTTTTGACCATTAATTATATATCTTGGGCTTAAATTTAATTTAAAGAATAAATAAAGCATGTGCCATTGAAAATTTAAATAAAAAATCAATTAATTTTGATGATTTTCGAAATTAATAAGGTGGGAATTAATTGTTTTGCTTGCATTTATTTCCTAATGCTAAGTCGTCCCTCTAATTCACTAATCTTTTTGTTTGTTCTGTTTTTCGGTGCTCTATGTAGAGGGTCGGCCCTCATAATGGCAGCCTCCAAGCGGGTATATAGAGAGGGGTCTCCTCTCTCCTCTCCACACATCAAATGCGATCTGCAGGAGCAGTCTAAGTGCGAACTGGAGCAGGAGCAGTCTAGGTGCGAGCTAGAAAGAAAAGAAAATTGTATAAGTGCAGCGTAGCAGGCCCGAGTTTGGAGCAGCAGGAAGTGCGAAATCAGGATAGTGTAGGGGCTCCCGAATTTGATAGGAGCAGGCCCTCGGCAGTGAGATGAAGACAGCAGTGTGGAGGCCCTTGTCATTTGAGGGGCGAAATTAGTAACAGGCAGGCCTGTAGAGGCCCGAAACTAGCCTTGTGTAGGGGCTCCCGAATTTGATAGGAGCAGGCCTTAGGGGACGGCAGACCTGATCTGATGTAAGGCATCAGATAGTGAATTTTGTGAAGTGAAAAGGGGTGAATTGGTGAGATGATTTCAGAATTGAGTGATGAAGTTGTATTTATTCCGAGGATTTGAGGTCCAAATTTGTTAGGGGTGATTTGATTAGGAGCAAGGTGTTGTGGCTTGGATAATTCCTAAAGGGATCTCAGATTAGAATTTAGGAGTGTAATTTGGTCTTTTAATCTATTTTCCTTAGTTGTTTTGTCTTTTGGTCACGCGATTGTTTGGGTGACGGAGACAAGTTTTGTTGAGAGATTGTAAGATTGGTTCATTAAGCAGATTTCTCGATTGTCGTGATTGGATTTTTCCCCTTTCTTGCTTGCTATGAATCACTCCATAGCGGATGCTAGTACAAGCAAGAATCCAATGGGGACTAATACCAAAATAGCTGACAAGGAAGATATGATGCCCAAGACCATCTTCTTCTCGAAACTTAAACGAGTCCGAGACACTAACATCGGTACCATTGACATGACGCAATTGAGGGATAGGTTGAGGAGAGGCCAATCCCCTATGGCAAAGAAGGTATACAAGTCTGGAATTGTGCAGGCCGCCGCCTTCCCTCCTACCTTGCTTTGTCAGAACTGATCATGGAGTGTGCTTCCCGATTTGATATTGCATCCAAGTCTATCGTCTTTGATGAGGGTAGGAGAATGTTGGCTAACATTGGGAATCAAGTGATTGAGGAGACATTCGGTATACCCCAGCAGAAAGGAATGATAGTAGTTTTGATGAATCAAGCAAGCAGGTTCTTTCAGGATAGTCAAGATACCTACTTTGCTTTACTCAAGCAAAATTGGTTACATGAAGGAAAGAAGGGAGTTACCAAGACATCAAAACTCACCAGGTCAGATTTTAAGTCAGAATATGGAGACCTCATCGTCCTCCTCAATCGAATCATGGGCTCTGCCCAGGGTGTGCATTTTGAGACTTGGATGTACTATTTTATTGAAGGCATTGAGAAGGGAAAGGAAAGGTTTGATTGGGCAAAAATCATAAGTGAAAATTTGGAGTTGCAGCTCAGGACGGCGCAAATTCAGAAGCGATTCCACATGGGGTCCTACCTCTTTTATTTGATCGCAAGATTATATGAGCATCCTGGACTTAAGGCTAGAGGGATAGTTGGCAATGGACCCGGACAGTATTTGGTGCATGAGTGCTACCCACAGCTTCATTTGCACAACACCAAGGATTACAAGATATTTTATGATGCCTTCGCCATGAGGATGGTAAGGATACTGCAAGGAGCACCTGCCAGGAGGCTCTCACCAGAAGCAGAAGCAAAAGTCAAGAAGTTTGGGAGTTGGTTCATTCAGTTTCCTCAATTCACTTATATTCGAGTGGCTGGGTGTACAACTTGTCCCAAGAGGCTTCCAAGGTACCCGCCCGATAGGATAGTTTTGTTGGAGTTGGCTAGGCAACTTGAGCAGTATGACAAAATGATGAAACAGAGGGGTGAAGCAGGGGTTACCTTCTCACTCATGATAGGCAATGAGAGTTGTCCCAATTCCACCGCCTTTGCAGCTGCAGGAGAGGAATTAGAACAATATCACTTGGCTTGGTATAAGGCAAGACAAGGATTCGATCCCCAGGGTCTAATCAAGATGGCTCGAGGAGAAACATTCAGGCATATCCCTACTTTGGAGGATTTTTGGGCCAATGCACAGGATGACTTTCATGTGAGGAAGCTGGCTTTCTCGAGGTTATCAGTGGACATGATGAGGGCATGCAAATGGAAGAATTTCAATATTCCGGATCAGTTGGAAGAGGATGAAGATGTGCTAAGAGAAGATTATAATACAGTAGAAGGAGCAGAGTTGGACCCGGTTAATTGGAATGATCATCAAGATCCATCTTTAGAGGCAATTAACAGAACAGTTGAGCTACATACTGAGTGGTGGTATAACAAGAAGCTTGGGCAGTTGCAGAGTCGGAAGGTACGCCTTACCTATGAGAAGATGAAGCAACAGGAGGAGGCTCCTACAAGGTCAGTTGGACCTCAAGGTGGTAATAGTGGTCAGAAACAGCAGCAAGCGGTTAAGAGTAAGAGGAGTTTGGAGGTTGAAAAGAATAAGAAACATCTTGAGCCTCAAACAAAGAAGCAAAGTACAGTGCGATCAAGAGAAAGTGTGGCTGGGGCTCGGGGCCAGGAGGTGGATATAGGAAATCAAGGTGCGGCAGTAGAGGTGAGCTCTAGTTCAGAGTCAAGTGGATATAGTTATAGTACGGAATACTCTCCTCTTTCAGAGAATCAAGTTAATGAAGATATGGCAGCCACTAGTGAGGAGGGAGATAGGCCTATTGATATTGAGGCTCCATCAGATGAAGATGGCAACCAGGTGCTCAAGGCCGTTGGTGAAGGTGTGTTACCTGAACCAAATCCAGATGTGGGGAAATGCATTGCACCACTATGGTTGAGGCAAGTACTTATGCCAAAAGGGCAAGGTTGTGGCAGTTCGAACAGTTGAAGGCAGTCAAGGGTTAACCAAGGAGGAAAGCATTGAGGAAAGCAGTTGATGAAATCAGTGATGGGTGGATTGTGGAACAATCAAGGAGATATGGTGAGGGCAGGTGCCCAAAACCCAAGGTTATTGAAACAAAGATGCATGCATGCAGATCAAATCCAAATAGGAAGGTTAAAAATGGCAAAGTATTGAAGTAAAGAGGAAAGTGATTGAAAGGTTGAGGGAGGTCAAGTTTGATTTCAAGGCGGTGGCTAAGAGCAAGGCTCTTAAATTGCAGAAGGTTCACATCCAGGCAAGCCACCAAGGTCAAGGCAAGATTACCCCAAGTGCATGGAGACCTCACCCTTTCGAGGTCAGGACATCAAGTACAAGCAAGTTCAAGTGGTGGTGAGAAAATTTCTAAGGACAAGGTCAAGCATCCAAGGCTTCATCTCATCTCAAGGATTAATGAACTTTATAAGACAAGGTTGATGAGGTGGCAATTTCATGTGCATGCAATCAAATCATGCCAAGTGTCCTATGTTCTCATTGGTTGACAGATTATTGTAATTTTCTCATTGGCCCACAAAGTTGGTGCCCTCATGTAATTGGTTGAAAGATGGTAACCCTAATTAGGGTTTGTAAGGTTTAATCTTGGCCCTTGATTTTGCCTCTTAATCTTGGCCACTCATTGTAATTTTGAGCCTCTATACAAGGCCATGTACTCTCATTTGTAAAGGGTTGAAGAAAATTGTTGCTAATATAATACCAAAATTGCTTCTCTTATCATTGTTGTGTCTTGCATGGTGATTAAGAACACTTGGTGTTATTGCATGGTTTCTACTTCCAATTGTTAGAGATAGATTTCATTTCAATTGAGTTGTTAAAGTAGATTTTATTTTCAAGCAAGTGTTAAAGGAAGAGTAGTGATAGATGGTTAATTGCATGGTGATATTGGTAGATGTTTGATAGGGATCCTATACTAGGCCACTAGCATCTTGGCGGCTTGTCAAGGAGCCTTGCGTGGTAATCTAGTCTTCTTTCCTTAGAATCATTGCACCTGTGGAGGTAACACCGCTGGTATGCTTTCATTTGGTTTGATCCCCGTCCATTTGCCAATCTTTCCATTCTTAGGAGTAGAGGTAATCAATAACTTAGTAGTTGAAGTTGAGAATCAGAAGTTGAAAGTGATATAAATTGAGAGATCATTTGAAAAGGTTGCAAAAGTTAGAAGTCTTATCACTATCATAGTAGAAGTTGAGATATTTCCAGATAAACATACGTAAGCCCGCCGAAGTGATTACCAGCAAATCACATTTATATAACTGAGTTAGTATCCACAGGTGTAAGGAACCTTGGAGTATTCTTATATACTTTTCAAGAGAGGGTTGAGTGTTTGGTACGCCGTATCAAGTATTTCAATTGCTATATGTTATGTAGTGGTACAAAACTCACATCAACAAGATTGCAGTGCCAAAGGTTAGCAAGGTAGTGGGCGAAATTGTGGCCCAAGACTATGAGATAGTAGAGCATGACATGGGAAAAATCACAGATGACATGGAGTGTGTGGAGGTTCAGGAAGGCATAGCTTCAATAAGAGAAAGGTTGAGAAAGGCAAAAGAAAGAGTTGCAGAGTTGGAAATTGAAAGTAAGTATTGGAGGGATAGCTATCATGAAGTATGTCAGCCTATCCAACAACAGTTGCCTCAGGCGACCCTTCCACAGGATAGTGGGAGCAATCTGGAAGAAATATTAGCTCGAGAGCAAGGAACTAAAAATTGGATTAGTAGTACAATCCAAGAAGGGAGAAGGTTCTTGCCTGCCTTTATCTCGACATTCAGGTCATTTGTGTCCCTTAGAGACAAATTCAGAGCATTTGAAGGGAAGTGGAAGGATTTCCTTCCAATTCGTGACTTAGCTATTCCCAGGCTACAGGCAGCCGTAGAGTTACCAGAGGGATCTTTGGTGAAGGCCAAGTTGATCAGTGAAGGAGGAAAGAATATTATTGAGTCTTGGTATGTTACCTTGACTGCCAGATCGAGGGTACTCAAAGAGATATAGCATGAGATTGCAAAGTACAGTCCAAGCATCGACACTTTCATTTCAAGCATGTTGAGCGATGCGGGGATTGCACTTGATTTTGAAGGAATCAAAGAGGAGGATTTTAATGAGATAGAGTTTGGATTGAGATTGGATGAGTTGGGGAAGGTTGTTGCCAGAGAGAAACAGTTGGGCATCCTTGCCTCTCTCAGGGGCCTTATCGAGACTATGAGATAGTAGAGCATGACATGGGAAAAATCACAGATGACATGGAGTGTGTGGAGGTTCAGGAAGGCATAGCTTCAATAAGAGAAAGGTTGAGAAAGGCAAAAGAAAGAGTTGCAGAGTTGGAAATTGAAAGTAAGTATTGGAGGGATAGCTATCATGAAGTATGTCAGCCTATCCAACAACAGTTGCCTCAGGCGACCCTTCCACAGGATAGTGGGAGCAATCTGGAAGAAATATTAGCTCGAGAGCAAGGAACTAAAAATTGGATTAGTAGTACAATCCAAGAAGGGAGAAGGTTCTTGCCTGCCTTTATCTCGACATTCAGGTCATTTGTGTCCCTTAGAGACAAATTCAGAGCATTTGAAGGGAAGTGGAAGGATTTCCTTCCAATTCGTGACTTAGCTATTCCCAGGCTACAGGCAGCCGTAGAGTTACCAGAGGGATCTTTGGTGAAGGCCAAGTTGATCAGTGAAGGAGGAAAGAATATTATTGAGTCTTGGTATGTTACCTTGACTGCCAGATCGAGGGTACTCAAAGAGATATAGCATGAGATTGCAAAGTACAGTCCAAGCATCGACACTTTCATTTCAAGCATGTTGAGCGATGCGGGGATTGCACTTGATTTTGAAGGAATCAAAGAGGAGGATTTTAATGAGATAGAGTTTGGATTGAGATTGGATGAGTTGGGGAAGGTTGTTGCCAGAGAGAAACAGTTGGGCATCCTTGCCTCTCTCAGGGGCCTTATCGAGTTTGCAAGAGATGATGAGGAGAGTGAGAAGACACTGCAAGCAGCAAAGAACATGATGAACACAACTGAGCGCAGGATGAGGCATACACCTTGCCCTCCCATGGAGGAAGTCAACAACATGTTAGCTAAGTTCATTGCTTATGCTAAAAGGATAAAAGAAAAGGGTAGAATTGTATTAGAAGATCATTTGATGTAAGCCCAAGTGGCAAATTCTTCTTTCTTCTTGGGTAGGATAGGTGTTTGATTATGATTGGCTACCATTTTGGTGCCTTCTCATTGGTTGCCACTTTTCCTTTTTTTTAATTGGTCCATTGATGAGGTGGCATCTTCTCATTGGCCGATGGGGTGGCAACCCTAATTAGGGTTTCTGGGATTTAATCTGGATCGTTGATTTTGCCTCTTAATCTCTATCGTTGGTTGTAATTTTGAGTTTCTATATAAGGCCAAGTACTCTCATTTGTAAAGGGTTGAAAAAAATTGTTGCTAATATAATACCAAAATTGCTTCTCTTGTCATTGTTGTGTCTTGCATGGTGATTAAGAACACTTGGTGTTATTGCATGGTTTCTACTTCCAATTGTTAAAGTTAGATTTCATTAAGTTATTAAAGTAGATTTCATTTCAAGAAAGTGTTAAAGTAAGAATAGAAGTAGATGGCTAGTTGTATGGTGATATTGGTAAATGTTTGATAGGGATCTATATACTAGACCACTAGCATCTTAGCGGCTTGTTAAGGAGCCTTGTGTGGTAATCTAGTCTCATTCCCCTTGAATCATTGCATCTATGGAGGTAACGCCGCTGGCAAGCTTTCATTAGGTTTGATCCCTGTCCATTTGCCAATTTTTCCATTCTATAGGAGTAGCAGTAAAGCAACAAGTAGTTTAGTAGTTAGAGTTTTGAAGAGCAAAGTTGAAAGTGATATAAATTTGAGTATACATTGCAAAGCTAGATCCTATCATCATCATATCAAGAGTTTGACATCCTCAAGTGAACAACGTAAGCCCGCCTAAGTGATTAACCAGCAAATCACATTAATATAACTGAGTTAGTATCCACAAGTGTAAGGAACCTTGGAGTATTCTCATGTTCTTCATGAGTATTTACTTTTCAAGAGAGGGTTGAGTGTTTGGTATGCTATATCAAGTATTCAATTGCTATATGTTATGTAGTGGTACAAAACTAACATCAACATGGTCTTCAATGGTCTTAAGATCTCTCACCTCCACTTCTTTTTCCAAGGGGTTGAGGTGGAGATCTCCTCTCCATACACATATCTGGGGGTCAGTTCTTGGGCCCCCGATTCAGTATGCAACCAGCCCTACAACCTCGCATCAACAATGTTAATGTTTTATAGCTAGTTTCGGATTCTAGCTAAATATTTAATTAGTATTTTAATTTATATCTTTAATTTAAATTAAATATTAAGGTTTGTTTAAGGGCTGGACCCTTTAATATGCCCAAACGTCTATATAGACGTTAGTATAGGCCCTGCCCTATATTCGGTTACTCTCCCTATTGGTGCCAAAACAGGAAACGTATGGTCAAGATTCTGGGCCGACTCAGGGATATAATATCATATATATTTATGACACCCTTGTGTCATTTGAGGATATAATATTACACACAACAACTCGCGAAATATCTCTTCTCCATAGCAAACTATCTCTGCCATTCCGATCTGCTCCTGGTTCGCTTCAAAAGCAATACATGTGATATGTGATTCTGTTCAAGCGAAATTCTGGATACACACATTCTGCGATATCACCTACTCAGCAGCCTTGATTCATCTACGATCTTCAGGTTACTAGCACTCAAGTGGACACACAGTAACAGCAACTTATACAATCAGAATTCTGTGTATTCATGGCCTCTGCAATTGTTGTATAAGCACTGCAATAGCAGCCTCTCTACACCAACATTTCATGTGTGACTTGATTAAGATGTCTACAACTGATACATATCGCTTGGTGTCTCTATGGTTCTGTGATCAGCTACAAATCAATCAATCAGTGATTGATCGCCTGCAATTGAAGTTATACATACTGAAAACGGATCTGATTTGCATGTAAATAGTGACTTCCTTACTACTACTGTTATGGATCAGTCCACTGGGTGATTTAGATTTGCTTCGTGGATCGGGGATCCTCAGCAAATCTCCAGTGACATAAAGATACTGTGAGTCATTGTAATTTCTGTGAACGATATTTGATCTTATTATTTGCTGGGTTTTTCATCTCCAAGAGGGAGGTTTTCCTTGGGTATTTCTTGTGTTTTAGATTAGCATTGTTGTTCCCTTATTCATTCATTTCATTTAGTATTTGAAAGATTATCTCTGATTATCTAGATCTGATCATAAAATTAAGAAACAAATGGTATGGTTCTTTGGCTTTTCTTGAGAGACAGTGTTTTCGGTATCACTTTCAGGACACAACATCCTAGATGACCCTTATGGACACTCTGATTAGATCGACGGTGCTCTATGGCTCAGTTGTTTGGGGGCCCTCTTTGCTTGAGTCAGACTGGGCCTCG
Source organism: Chamaecyparis obtusa (assembly GCA_027943335.1). Lineage (NCBI taxonomy): Eukaryota > Viridiplantae > Streptophyta > Pinopsida > Cupressales > Cupressaceae > Chamaecyparis > Chamaecyparis obtusa. The sequence goes on from BSBK01007397.1 coordinate 742,168, forward strand.
ATGGAGTGGGTGCAGACCCTCCTTCGGCACATCGTCATATGTAATTAGTACACCCCTCATAGTATTGTCATTGTTGAGTTTGGTGCCCACTCTTTCAAACTAGGTACCATCTTCGACTTGGTTTGGTTCTTACATCGCCTCTGGTGCTTTGTGGACTCTTCGGAGGGGTGTCATAGGTATTCCTATCTTGCTTTCCACTCCTTAGAGGCAATTGCGGTCTCTAACACCTTGGTTTGGGCTCGGTGTTGGTTTTCTCAAGCCAGGGCTCTCCTAGGTTCAGTTGGGCTCAAGATTGATCGTCTTCCTCCTTTCCAGTACTCATTGGATGCCCCCTCTCATCTCCTTCCGTCTTGGCAGGAGCTGACTAGGCACATTAGAATGGACATTTAGAGGCAGTATACCCACACCACTTGGGTTGATCCCCCTGGGGGGCTTCGCCCAAAGATGGCTTTCTATGTTGAGTACTTTCTCGAGATTTAGGACGGGATCATTGTCCACCCTTCTTACCCTTCCCACCGTTGGTCGCATGCTCTCCACATCTTCTTTGGCTCCTTCAGAGTGGGATCACATCGGCTCCGCGTTCAGACCAACCATCAGACGGTTAGGGAGGATAGGATTTGTTAGCTTTGTAGCATGGGTGAGGGTGAGACTGAGACTCATTTCATCTTCTGCTTTCCTATTTGTTGCGAGATCAGATGGAGATTCTACTGCTTGTTCAGGGAGACTCGGTCTCTCTCCTTCAGGTACATTGACCAGAGGTGCCTTGCACTTTATCTCCAGGATGCCTTGAGTCTTTGAGACCACTCTCTACAGCATCAGCTCCCCACGAGTCCGCACCCCGGCCGTCTCATCACCTCTTTCTTCATGGTTGTATCCCCTGCGTGTGGTACCAAGCGATAGCTCGGCCCCCTCCCCCTCCCCTAGCCATACCAGATTTGTGAGGCCATGCAGGAACTCCACTTAGCAGTGGTCATCTTCTTCTTCCAGAGGTCTCTAGAGACAGCGTGGGGTCCCTTCTCGCCCTATTGCCTATCCTTTAGTTCGGACTTTTTTCCCGACTGCTCAGGGTAGCTAGTGGGTTGTTAGTTGTTGGTTGTTGTTTCTTGCTTTTTTTGTTTCATTTTCTCTCCTCGGACACCGTTTGGTGTTCTTGCTGTGGGCTGGCCTTCTACTTTGTCTTGGCAGTCCCTTGGACCCTCTTTGTGGTCTTTTGTTGGACATTAATAGATTTATCTTATCTTATCTTATCTTGTCAGTCTAAAATTAAAATTATTATGGATCAATCTTCACCATAAAATACTTACATCTGACAACCTTGCAAGAAAAAGGCATCTATAGACCTTTTGGATGTTAAAATTGTCTTTAACTTAAAGAAATGTTGGATCCTGCACTATCCACTCACACAATCAACCTGTATGCATTGGCTGTGTTGTTTCAAACAAAACTTGTTAAAGCTGGCAATTTTTAGCCATTGTGCAAGAAATGAGCTTCCCTGGAATAGATATACTACATAGTCCTAAAATGATTGTTCTAGGTTTTGACATGTGGAAAATATGAAAACAGAAGAATATTTGCCTCTTCAATAGTGAGCATTGTCATCCTTGGCAAATCCATAGTTCACAGATTCGACAAGTACTTGCCAAAATTTTTCTCCCTTGAGTTTTTCTAACTTTAATTTGTTTAGTTTTTTTTGGTGATTTTTTGATAGAACTCACCATGCACACAGTGAGTTCAATGGCTCAACTTGCACCATGCCCGCAATGCTTCAAAAACACAAAATAAAGAACATGGAGTAAACACTCTGAAAATGTTCTTTTGGCTTTACAAGCATTGTTTTTTGCTTTCTAAAGTTGTATGAAAATGGTGTGTGCTGCTCCTAGACCCCGCTCGGGGTTCTGTCCCCAGACCCTTGCAAGGGGCACTGCCTCTTGACCTTGTTAGGGGCGTTGCCCCCAAACCGCTACCAAACTCATTTGCGACATTTTTTAGTGGTCTATTTTAATTTTTTGCAATCAATTTTAATGGCCTTCCATGAAAGTTGTTCTACTAGAAGAGGACTATTTCTACTTCCTGCATGGCTATCATTTCTCAGGGAAGAAATAGTTGCTCTAAACTTTGCATATTGTCAATCTTAAACTCTATGATGTTATCCACAACTACCAAATAGCAGAATTGTAGTAATTAGCTGTGCTGTCTCTACAACTTCTTTTGCAACTTGGCCAGTAGAATTAGAGTGAAATAGGCATCTTCATCTGATTTAATGTTGACAAGGTTAAAAATCAGCCTCTTCTTAAAAAATTCTCTCAATATGAATTTCCTTTAATAAAAAAGGAAGAGACAAAAATGTATATCATGGTTCCACGTTTGTTGCCTTTTTGATATGTTTCCTTTTATCAGTTATGGAAGGATTGATGTTGGCTTTTCGATATTTCCATGCCCATGTTTGAGGATGTCATATAGGTTAGAATCCTCAACAGTGGGACCAGTGAGGCCTCTTGCCTCCCACCATTGATCTTCAAATTTATTATGGATATGGATGGCCATTGTTGGCATGTACTGTCCTATGGAGGTTGGGCCAGTCCTATAAGGTGTCATCTGGACTTAAATTTGATATATAGTCACTACTGCATTGATCACTCTCTTGTCCTCATTGATGGGAAGAGATGGAAGTTGGTTCAGAGACTTGTTTTTGTGAAGTGCCTGTATATGCCTGCATGTGAATTTTGGCACAATTGATTGTTTTCTTGTTGATGTTTGTGTTGGAATGTATTATCTTAATTAGCTTTGAGGTGGAGTGCTTTGCTTCTTCTCGCACATCTTGATGTTTGTGCCAGAGTGGAGTATGTGCACCTTGTTTTGGGCATTAATTGATCATTGAGGATGTGGGGGCATTTATGTTATTCTCATTGAGAGCTTAAAGTTTGGAGAGCTAACCCAAAAAGTAATACGGAGGATGCTGAGACAGCTCATGCACCAAGATTGTGCATATAGTATTGCACTATGGACTATGGCACTTGAAAAAACATAGAAACAAAAAAATTGCTGTGATTGCGTTTTCCAGATTTCAGGAAGTTGAATATTACTTCTAGGGGTTGGAGCATCTTGCTGTGTTTGATGATTCCAAGAGCTAGTTTCTATACACTTAGAGGTCAATTCTGGTTTGAGGAGTGTCCTATGGATCAAACATGACATTGGACGTCCAGGTACGCATGATCATAATCTACATCGATTTCCTTCATGGAAATGATTTGCTTCTTGTTGCATGTGTTCCCTTATTATGAAGCATATACATTGCTTGCTTCTTGTGGAATGGGTTCATGACAGGAAAATCATTCTTTATTATGGCTTGTTGTGGTGCACTTGTATTGGAACTTCTTGATTCATGGTTTGACACTCTACATTGAGTATGGGAGCTTCAGACTTGCTGGAGCATTGCTCGATCCTTCACCCTTCTTGGATATCATCTGTGACACTGATTTTTCTTGATGGGCATACTATGTTGTTTTAATCTTTGTGTAGGTTATCTATTGACCTGTGGGTGAACGGCCTTTACATATTATGTTGATCCCATCTTTGCTTATGGAGATTTGGCTCTTTGCTCTTGGGTAAGCAGCCTGGCAGATTGTGCTGATTCCATCTTTGCTGTCACAAAGTCTGATTCTCAGAGATTGATTCCATATTTACTGTACATGGACAATAATATGCAGGGCTTGTAGTTTGGCTGTGTTTTTTAATAGGGCCTTGGCTACCTGCTTCCTCTGCCTTATATGTTTGTGATTACCTACTGTTGTAAGTTGAACTTCAATCTTCAACAGAATTCCAGGCACTATTACCAATTAGAAGACACCTAGTTGTTCTGTGCAAGGCTTGCATTTTACCATGTACACTTTGTGTTTTCAGGGCCCAGTTCTCTTGTTTCCCTGTCCCTTTCTGGAGGTAGTAGGAGTCTTGGCTAATCTAGATGAAGCATCAATTAGAATGGGTTCTAAATATTCAACGGATTAAATACAGTTGTAAATTGACAAGCAACAAAACCCCTGATATTATTTTTGCATGCTAGACAGCTACTTGTACTTTCACATTCAAGTTTCAAAATATAGATGTGTGATATTTAGCAAGTTATAATATGACTTCCTCTTCCTACTCCCATATACTCAGTGTAAACAATAAATGGAATGATCTTTATAACAGATTTATATAGTAAGTCTTTATTCAAAATCAAATGTAGACATTGGCATTTTCTTGAGCTTGGATTGTATGAATGTGTGGACAGTCAATTATGTCAGATGCTAAACATGTATTGGTTGTATTATCATGCAGGGTATCTACTATTATTTTTATCAGATCTTTCGAAGCAAGGCAGAGAAAATTGCTCTTGACCGAAGAAAAAATGGTAGAGGTGATGGATCAGTTGGAATGCTTTCTTCTCTTCTTGTTGCAGCATTTTCTGGGTGTGTATTTCAATTTGCATAGCTAATAGGATATGGTGCCCAAAACATGGATTTTAAATTTTTGATCATAATTGTTATTGTCATTACAGGTTTAAATGTGGAAAAAGCAATAGATTTATTATACTGTTTTCCTTTACAGGTGTTTGAATGTATTGTTTACAAATCCAATATGGGTTGTTGTCACACGCATGCAGGTAGGGAACAAGAATTTTGTTCTATTTTAATCTGTTATCCAGCCTCTTAAAGTTTAATTAATCTCATAATGCGTGCATATTTTTAATGGTTAAAATGTAAAATGCTAAAAAAAGTTGTCCCTGCATTGGTTTGTTGATTTGTAATCCTTACAGACACATTCAAAAGTACAAAAGAGACATTTGCATGCAAAGGATGAGAATTCTACACAGCTGATTACCGAGCTTCCAGCAACTTCTACAACTGATATATTTGTCCCACAGTTGACAGAAGTTCATCATTTTGGAACAGCACATGTGGTATATTTCTTCTTTTTCATTTAGCATATGTATAATGATTTAAGTAGATAAAATGAGGGGAACATGTGCCATTTCCAATTTCTTGGTTGTTTTGTAGACAGACTAACCATTGTTGACTTATAGTTAGCTATGATGATGATGTTATAATTCTTTACTGAATGGTCATTTTATTTATGTTTACCCTTAAGGTGTAAGGCTAGATTTAATAGTTGGCTATATCCACTATAGATCCAAATATCCCAAGGATACATTTAAAATATTTTAGTTTAACTGATTTTTGCGGATTGGAACTAAATTGCTAGTATGAGATGAGGTTTACAGTTCACTAGCATATTTTTTTCCAGGTTTGGTATGACTACTTCATATTACCCCTGATTTACCAAAAACAAAGAAAGAAAAAAACGAATTGAACACAGTAAATAGTGAAAGATAATTGATAATTTAATGTCAAATATAAAATCAAAACAAATTATAATCAATAATCTATATCTTTCACTTCCTTGAGAACATCAAAGCCATCTTTGATTTGAGTCACAAGCAACTACACTGCCACTCCAACTAGTGGACTATGTAGGAGCACCTTCATCCTCTAAAGAGACTATCTCAAGCTGTGCAATAGATGCATCCAAGTCAGGACGTTCAGGGGTTACATTTTAATTTTAATTTTTCATCTTCTTTGTTTTGACTTGCTTTTGTGACAGTAGATGCAAGTTGGAATTCACATAGACCAACTCTTTTTTGTTTTAGCCAACTGGTTGCATTTAATGAAGTGAATAAAGGAGTACGTACTCCAGTTCAGCTCAGTCGAAGAAGAATTTGTTCCTTGTTGAAATTGGAGACAAAGTCAATACAACATGTGTAATTATAAAATATAATATATAATTGCAAAATAATAGTAAGAATGCTAAATAATAAAAAATTCTTATCTATGATTGAACCTTGATTGCAAGAGGTTGTAATTACATAGAAACTTGCTCATTGAGCCCATTGAGGTATGACCATGTTTGAGTGCATTCTAGCACTTTTATTGAAGATTGCTAAGATAGTGATTCTTCGACATAATGAAATCTCCAAACTCACACACAACAGTATCTCCCACATTTGGACATGGAAAAATTCTTTGAAATTCGGGTGTTATACCAATCAAATTTTATGTCACTATGTGGTGCCACTGTCTTTCGCAAGTAAAGCATCTTCATGTGGTAATATTTGGGAGACAATGCAAGGGTATGTTCGTCTTGTTCCAACAATCAACAATGGTTCTTTTCAAGGGTATGGTCATCTTGTTCCAACAATCAACAATTGTTCTTTGCACCCTTTTGGAAAATGCTTCTGTTGGATATTTCTCCTTGGTTGCTATTATGTGCTATATTTTTCAATTGTGGAGTTCATGCCATGATATATTTCTCTTAAACATGACTGAGCTGTATTAGCAATCTCGATCACTCTCATAATGGGCTTGGTGAAACTTAAGATATAATCCACACAAGGCCCCTATCCATTATTTAGGATTAGTGATTTGACCCTTTGAGCCCTCTTAATTTGACTATCTTCACACACCCCAAAGGTTGCTAATTACCATGGTGCTAAATTCCTTTCACACCACTCTGAGTTTTCTCAAGATGATTGTGTGATGTGAATTGAGTCTCAACAACCTACTACTGTGTTGAAAAGAACATATTAAAATTTGTAAAAGGAGATGATGTCATATAATTAAAATTTTTATTCTAAACTTGAGGTAAATTAAAAAAATATGGGATTTTACAAACTTACCTTCAACATGGAGAAGCACCTGAATATGGTTCGTGACATATGATGGGTTGTCACAAACATATGAATCTCATCATCCTTGGTGTACATTTTTTTCACACAATTTTTGTGGCTATCTTCTACATTACCAATTCAAGGGAGTGGATGATGCATGGTGTTAAAAAAACTGTCCTTGTATATTGCCTTTACCAATAAACATAGGAACTAGGAATCTTGTGAAATGTTCTTGCTAGTCTTATAAGGCACTGAGAGGGGGGGGTGAATCAGTGCAACCACAGATCTACAAAATCTTTTCATAAACTTCCAAATAAACCAACATGCAAAGGTAAATGTAACATGGAAGAAAAGTAAGTCATGCATCCACAAATGTAACACAACGACTCCAAGATTTTTTTCTCATGGAATCCCTTGGTTAGAGGGAAAAACCATGGTGGGAATTAGTATGTATGAATCTCACTACTGCAGCAATAAGATCTGCTCTGTTAAGCATTAATCACCCTGTTAAGGGTATACCCGGTTAAGAGTATCTATAACCTGGTTAAAGGTTATTACAACAATCTAGTTAAGAACTACTCGGTTAAGAGATTTTAAAAGTCCTTCTGAGAGTCACCTTGTTAAAGGATTTAATCTTCAGACTTGTTAGGATCCTGCATACCCTGTTAGGAGTAACCTTGTTAAAGGATTTTGATCGCAAGTCTGTTAGAACCTGCCTTGAGTAGAAAACTCAAAAAATGACCTGATGATGACACCTGCCTGACAAATCCGCTTCTGTATTGCTCACTGTGCTGTTCTGGTCGCTCTAACACCTTTTTCCTTACTTCTTCAATGACATGCAACCATCGCAACAAAATGAAACCCTTGATCTTTCAATCTACATCATCTTTTATACAGCTTTTCAAGTTGGCATAAAACCCTAAAACATTTTACCAAATTTTGAAACTAATATGCGAGCGCGCCAATTTACCTTTTCCCGCTCTCTGATGTCAGCTCTAAATGTTCCATCAAAAACTTAAGTCAACATTTGACTTATATTCCACCGTTTGACTGATCAAATCAAACATGCCTTGCCGGTGAACTGTTCTCCCTGGCATCATCGGTTCTTTACCTCGTAATTTCACTTGTGCTTCAATCTGGCTGATGTAGTCATAGAAATAGGTTTATATGATATTGATGATGATAAATCATGGACTGCATAACCTGGATTCACTGGCATCTTCACCACTGATCATCTGTTCCACAACTAGCTCACTATCACCGGTTCACTGAACACTTAGAAACTTTTAGCTGTATGATCCATTTCACCACTGGTATGGCAGATCTATCACCTGCAGTATACTTTGTTGCCAGCAATGACAACACCACTTCAACACTTCATGCATTCAGACTCAATTATCTTCATCATTATGCCAACAGTTCCATCATGTCTTTGCAATCCTTCACCACTCAAAAGACTATCTGCCTTTGCTCATGAAAAAAAAAATATTAAATTTGGACAAATTAGAATGAAAGATAGGTTGTTTTTTGTTTTTGTTTTTGTGTTATGTTTTAAACTTTTAAGGAATGCATTTAATTTTTAGGTTATTTAATTTTTTGTGTTAAGGGTTTTTTATTTAAAAAAGTTTTTTATGTTTTATTTTAATAAGGTGGTTTTCTGCAGCTTTTTGTCTGCAGAGACCTGAGGGTAGTTCACCCAGGGTGCTTGTAATGTCAAGTTCTTGGATTTCCTTATTTTTGGTTTAAATAAATTAGCTCACAGTAGGGCTTGCGAACATTATTTTATTCTTATACTATAATTTTGATATATAAAATTTTAAAATTATAATTATATTTGAATATAAAACTTATTTTTGAATATCTGCAGTAATTCTTCTTATAGTTTGCAGCTCTCTCCTTTGTACAAATGTCTTGAAATACTCTTGCTAAAGTTGGGGGCTTTCATCCACTAACTCATGAAGAAATTAAAGGTTTTCGTCCTTGAATTTCTGATCTATGAGGGGTTTTGTCCTCAAGATTGCTGAATCATTGATTCATACTTCATGAAAGAAAAATTTAAAATATATATATCCACCGAATTGTTCTTTCTTCTTGATTTCTCCTCTCATATACTTTATCTAATGGATTTCAAAATTTGGACAGAGCAAACGAAAGTACGGAAGATTTTACAAACAGAATAATAGGCCTCTTTTTTTGACTACTTTTTGTGCAATACATTTACTTATATATAGGATTTGTATATCTTAGATTAAATTTCTATGGAAACTACCTATTACGACCTAGTAAAGATACAAGTTGTTTTAACAATTCATAATCCCAACCAATTGACAAATAATTATTATATGACACACTAGCCTACGAGAGTGATGTAATATTCCCAACATTATCCTTCATGAGCCTTTTGACCATTATTAACCTTTTTCTTTTAATTTCAGTTTTATAATATTACTTATCCTTTGTTGAGCCTTGAGGGAATCATAAGAGAAAGAAAAGAACTGCTGTAGAAAATAAAAAGGTGTTTAAGGAGGGGGCTTTACAGTGCTGCCTGGATGACTTGGTTATGCCACAGGTAGGCCTTTGGCATACCTGTGATGCACCTGAACCCAAAAACATCTGTTACGGGTAAGGGGGCCTGCTGGGGGCATATCCACCAACTTAGGGTTGGAGCTTTTGCTTTGGCTCGATTATATTCTTAGACTATGTTTGACAAATATGATTACAATAGAATTTTGGATTAACAGTAGAAATTTGAAAAATCTCAAATGAGTTACCTTCAATAAATGCTGTTTATGATATTTGTATATAATTCTATATTGAGATCGCATTTATTTTTTAGGTACAAGAGGTTTATGATGAAGCAGGAGTTATGGGATTTTGGAAAGGAGTTATGCCAACTCTTATAATGGTCAGTTCCAGAATGTTTTTTAGTATACAACAATGGCTTCTTACTAATGGGCTTCCAGATATGTTTTGTGTGACTATCATAGTATAAAAGGGTTGTGCGATGAAGTCTTTTTTTAATGTCTGAACAGGTGAGCAATCCATCCATTCAGTTTATGCTTTATGAGACTTTATTAAAGCGCCTTAGAGCCAAACGTGCCCTGAACAAGCCAGGCTTCCAGAGCATAAGTGCTGTAGAGGTAATAATTTTCTCTATACTAATTATTTGCATGAATTCTTCAAGAAATAGTATTTAACAATTAGCTTAATATATGATGATACAAAGCCTAGACATTCACAAATTCTTGTTGCATTCAAGTAGATTTTCTTACTTGGAGCACTTGCAAAACTTGGTGCGACTGTCATAACATATCCTCTATTGGTTGTTAAGGTAAGTGTTTTTGGCTTTATTGCCTTGAAGAACATTGCAATTATGTGGCATTTGGTACATGTTCTCAATTCTCTCTTGCATCTCTTTTTCAGTCAAGGCTTCAGGTAAAACAGCAAACCGGTAGTGATAATGCACATCAATATACAGGTCTTCATTTATCACCTCCTTTTGTTTCTGTTACAACTTTGAACATATATACATTTTAATTGAGAGTGTTATATGAACGGGAAAAATGATAAATTTGGTCACGTCATATATTCTGAATGCGTAGATTATCATGCCAGGTACTTTGGATGCCATTGCAAAGGCGATTCAACATGAAGGGTTGTCCGGGCTTTATAAGGGCATGAGCACAAAGATAGTGCAGAGTGTACTTGCAGCTGCAATACTTTTTATGATTAAAGAGGAGCTAGTAGAGGCTATCCGTAAACTGGTATCAAGGAACCGAAAATTGATTAAATAGGGAAGAATCAAACCCTTTTTGGTTATCTATTTGAGTCAGATTTGCAAAATGAATAAAATATTTTTAACATTTAATGTGGATAACATGTCTGCTTTCCATAATGTAAATCATAATTTGTTGAATATAGTCTTAAGAAGTAGTCTATTGGATGAAGGGTTCTGGTTTATTTAACCATTTAATAATGTACATGCCATTATTTGCTCTTGCAGCAGAACAAATAAAACATTTTTTACATTTTGTATATCATACAATAATTATATAATACATGTCTGTTTAACCTCTTGCTTGCTAAATTAAACTACTAATTAAATTGAAGTTATTTTGTATCATTTAAAGCTGATATAATTATTTATGTTTGTCCTTCCATACTAATTACCACTTACAACTAGTATGAGATCTGGGACCGCTCATCAATTGTTTCTCTAATCATGGGTGAGAGAGATAGCTCACTGGCAATTGTTCAAAACATCTACGCAGTTGAATGAGGAATTTTTTTAACAATATTCTCTTATAAGTGCTTCGATGCCTATATTTTGCTTTTCATTTTCTACGCAGCTTGGCTACATACTGCTTACCTATGTTAATAGAACTACCTCGAATGAATGCTTATTTCCTCGTACTCTAGAGAACAGCCTTATGCGCTTTTATGATTATCATCGAACAGAGTCCATAATTCTTGAAGTCATATTTTTCGAAAATAAAAAAGAAGCTCATTATTTTGTTATGCTTAATAATGAAACCGGTGTAATCGGTGTATTTTGCTTAATGTTGAAACCTATATATGTTAGGGATTCTAAAGAAAGTGTAATCTATGCTAAACCAATAAGATGCATACAATTAAGTACAAATTAACCTAAACCAACTAATGCAAAAAGTTGAGGCTGTAGTATTCAGAAAATAAATAGAAAATAAATGCACTTTAGCTCTAGAACCAAAGAGTGAACGTGTGCTGTATGGCATTGAAATCTTAACACCTTAATATTATCGAAGGATCATGGCATTTTGTGGCAACTTCTAAACAGCAAACTAAAACGTATATCTTACCAAAGGGGGAAACTTATAGTTTTTCAAACTTTCTTTAGAATATTGTATATATCTTTATGGGGTTATAATGTCCTCTTAATGGCCGTCAGTTTATTTTTCAATATTTTTTTTCGACATAATTGACATCAGAAAAGGGAAAATTATAATAATTTTGTTAATTATTTAAATAAATATTTTTATAGAGAATTTATTTTAATTATTTAAAAAATGATTTAAGTTGTAAAAAAATTGAGGTTTGAGGGAAAAAATCTAGTTATTTTCATTCTTAAACATTTTAAAATAATAAAGTGAATATAGAGCTAAATAATAATAATATTTTATTCACAAGAAAAGTTATAAAAGGAATTGTCAAGATAAAAAGGTTATCATTTTTCATATTTGCTTTTTGTTTTGAAGTTTTTTTTCTTAGTTTTTGAGGACAATTTTTTATAATAATTATTAGTTTTGGAAATGAAAATCCTTCTAATTGAATTGGGTGATTTCATTTTTGTAGTCACAACTATATTTGCAAGTGAAGTGTTTTTAGTTTTTGTTGGGACTAATAAAATTTGTTAAAATCAAGTCTCTAAGATTGCCTACTCAAAAACCCTAAACCCTATGCTTGATGGTCAGCCCACTTTGATTTTGTTTTGTTATTAACCTTTTTTATTTTTGATCGTAGGTTAAATAATTCCCGTCTCATAAATTGCTACTGTCAAATTTGGCCCCAATGTGTTAGGTCTTCATAATTTTATCCAATCTAGATTGTCTGTCAAAGTGTAAGTATGTCCTAGTTATATGACACCTAGACCCTTCCGAATATTGGTAAACTATCTACAGTATGTATGTTACCATGTGCTTAAGTGTTCACTTATGTGATATGCTCATTGGTGGAGCTCTGTGTATCATTGGATGTCTTTTTAGGTCCCAACGATCCAATAATAAAGAATGCGATCATCTGCATGCAGGAATAAAGCTTATCGGTGAGACTTATGTACATCATTGGGTGCATTTTTAGGTCCCAACAATCTAGCAATAAGAGTGTGGTCATATGTAAGTTTGAAGAGTTTATCGTGGAAACCTGTGTATATCGTTGGGAGCTCTTCCGGGTCCCAACGATCGAATGATGTCATTGGGTATGAGGCAAAAGTTCATCGTAGAGATTCATTCATATCATTGGGAGCTTTTCTAAGCTCCCATGGTCCAATTATTAGTAAAAGTAGGCAGTTGGGTTGGTGGGCCCGAGCTCATCATTGATAGTTTAAGGGTCGTTGGAATTGTTTTTCCCTTCCAGCGATCCACCGATGATATATATTAAAGGAAGCAGTGGTGGGCTCGTGTTTCTCGTTGGAATCCTCAAGCATCGTTCAAACGATTTTTCCCTTCCAACGATCCAGCGATGGTAAACAATGAAGTGGGTGGGTTGTCTTTGTAAAATCTCATTGGTAGGATAGAAGTGCATCATTGGAAGCTCTTTCAAACTCCAATGATCCAGCGACCTCGGCTTGTGGGAAAGTAATATTGGTAGGAATATTCGAACTTTGCTGATGGTCGTTGATTCTTTGGATCCAATGGTGGAAATTCAAAGTTGTGTAGTAACTCCATTGATGTTAATAGCTTCTGCATGAGTGAACATTGATGACTGAAACTTGATGAGTAATAAGCCGGATTTTGCATTCATTTGTGGTGTTAAAGCTTCTGTACTTCCATGGAAAGGCGAGAGACAGTTGTGAAAGTATTTAGTGTTGAAGAATATGGGTCCTCAGGAAGTTTTAGAAATGGTGAAGTATCGTTAAAGGGGAAGTGTGTAAGCTTTTGCTGATATTTTATTTGAGTCTCTTCCTGAAGAAGTTGTAAATTACATCCCAGGGTTCAGTAATTGTGATAATTAAAAATGTAGAGAAGAATTTTGTGCTTGCATTCAGAATTCAATTGTTTTATGAGAACCCAGTAAAAAATAATTAGTTTTTCAAAAGTCCCTTCTTAGCCAAAACCTAAGAAGGAAAGAAAGGAGTCAAGGCATGCTAATAAAGATTTAATTGTTCAACTATTTGGTTCTATTGCAAGATCAAAATGGTTCACTAGAGTGAACCCTAATGTATAGAGGTTTAGGACTGTCAGAAAGGCCTGGGATGCTTGAACTCCATGCAAAGGGTATGAATTGTTCATATCTCATTACATAAAAATGTACAGGAATAGATCTATATGTAACCCTTGGAGATCAAATTTGGTCAAATTGGTCGTTCCCAATGTGTTTGTGAATGTAGAATTGATAATAGCTACAGCTAAGAGTTATAATTTAGATAGAAAATAAATTCTCTTTAGATGGGTCTGCATTTGTCCCAATAACAAGGGTCTATATTTGTAAAGTATTCAGTCCAGATGTGCGTGTGGATTTAAAGTTGAATTTGGGAGAAATCCGTGTTAAATACAAGAGTTTAGAAATGACTACAAGATGTGAAGGTTGCCATTTCACAGGCCTAGGGATGATGAAAAATTGAGGGTGTTCTCTGATGAAGAACCACCTTTTTCAATAAGGTTGTTTGAAGAGTATTTTGAATATACCTACTATTTTGTGTACCAATTTATGGGCTTGGATGCTCACACAACTATGAAAATGATTCCAATGGTGTTAATTGTTGATATTTAGAGTCATGATGCAAGGCCATTTGGCTATGCAGAGTACCTAGATGTAGAAATAAATAAGAGTTTGACTTTAATCAAAAGGGATTATATGAGATCATTGTTTTCAAATATTACTCACTATTAATGCATTTCATTTTATATGAGGGACGCGAGAAGAGCACACGTCAGGAGCCTTTACGAATAAGAGATGAGGATAACAATGGGCATGTGCATCTTATTCAAATATGAACTACTACACGGGATGGAAAACATGATAGATCACACTACTTGAATTTTGAAGAATTCTTTGTAAAACAAGTGTATATGGAGCTAAGTCATCCCTGGGATTATAGTTTGTCACCTGCAATTAAGAGGTTTCTGAGGCCCCAAAATAAAGAGACAAGAGTAAACATTGACCACAATTGGGGACATTGGTATGCATTTGAAGATTCTACCAAAATCAAAGTTTTGGCTATCATGGCTTTCCTTATTTGTTACCTAGAACTGTAATTGATAGACTTGCTTATTTAGAGATCGTTAGATAGATGACATGCTCTAATTTTATGCATTTTAAGTCTCATACTAAATAATTTTTCATGCTTGCTACATTGAACTTTGGAGGTTTTAATGTTAATGCTTTTGAGGGATATATCTCATTGATAAAAAGTACGAGTACTACAATTTATTCATTGGTAATACAAGGAAGTGGTTTGATCCTAAATGTTTAATAAATGATAGAAAATTAGCTCAAAATTTAAAACACTTAATAAAACTTTAAAACTGTGTTGGTGAATTCACAAACAATAACAATATCAACTTTTGATCTATCGGTTAACCACATTAAACATTCATAACATATGTAAACATGAAAGCACAAAAACACCAACACAAGAAACACCAAAATTTACTTGGAAACCCAAACCGGGAAAAACCATGGAGAAGCTAATTCTCATGAATTGAAACACTGGTTAAGGTGACACCAGTTAAGGTGATTTTCACAAAGGCTCACTGCCGGTTTGCACATTGCAGGTTGCTCACTGCGGTTGGCTCACTGCCCTAAAATATGAATATGGATAACTACCGATATAAATAGGCTTACTTCTAGAATATAAGAAATGAGATTGAATCCACAACTGAGAATACTGTCATTGATACTTTGGTTTACATAAATGATATATTAGTTTGCTACCAATTGCATCCACACACATGATCATCAACACATAGATCTACTCTTGTCAGATTCACATTCACTTCGCATACAAGCATCACGCAAGCCCCACAAACAACCTAAAACATCACTCTTCTTATACTACTTGATGCCATCAACCAACTCGACCTAAACTAATTTGAAATAGGTCACACCGAAACATTCCCACAACGGTAAGGAATGAAACGTGGACCACATCGCTCAATATTATATGTCTCATGCATATCAAAACACTACACCATCTCTAAAGCTTTCAGTACCAAGGGATATGATCAACACATTATATGGTAGCTATTGGGATCGAAACATGGTGAACACGTTCCAAATAGGATTGAACCCAATTATTGATCCACCATATGTTGCACATGAAATAGAACCACCACTAAAAATGATAAGTATAAGCATTTAAAGCACCTCCTTCAGGGAACACCTCTACCGATATGCCAAGGATATAAGTATACATCAATCGATATAGCAAAACATACAAATCATAAATAAATCTCCTCTATGTATTGGATATGTTGATATCAATGACGACCATTAATGACAACAACATCAACAACATCAACTTCACATTCTAACAATCTCACCCTTTGTCATTGATGGCAACATTCATCAATAACATATAAAACAACTCATTTTCAAAAGGTATTGTGATAAGTGAAAACCTAACCTATTCGGAACATGCGTAGATAGTAAAACATTAGTCAGAAGCATAATATACCTAACATATAGAAAAACTATTTGCAAGACACCTCAGATAGAGCTTAAACGAGAGCACCCTGTCACCATTTGATTTGCTCTTAGGTTAGGGATGTGGGTGTTCTCTTGAAGCACAACAAGCTTGTTCCCAATGTTGTTTAGGAAGGATTATGACCATTTGAAGGCCAAGGATCGCATAATGGCATAAAACCAGGTATGGAACACCTGTTTTGCCCCTAGAGTCCCAAGGGTTCAAATGAAGCCAGATGCAGATTTGAGCTAAGAATGAGATGCAAAGTTGATTTTAGCCAAAGGATAAGTGTGAGATGATATGTAAATGATATGAAAAGCTTGAAAATGAACTAAGTTAATCCATTAAGCTATGCTAAGATGAGCTAAAAAGCATGAAGAAAATCTAACAATTAGGAGATATGCTAAGATAGTCTAGATACAAATTGACATGATAGCATGCATGCAATGATAAAAACTAAGCTACTAATTTGCTCTTGGAAGTGAGGGTATTTATAGGATTTTCCTAAGGGCTTGGGTTAGGAAGGAGGGTTAGAGTTAGGGGTTGAGTTAGATAGGATAGGGATTGCATTCATGGTTGAA
Source organism: Chamaecyparis obtusa (assembly GCA_027943335.1). NCBI lineage: Eukaryota > Viridiplantae > Streptophyta > Pinopsida > Cupressales > Cupressaceae > Chamaecyparis > Chamaecyparis obtusa. The sequence continues at coordinate 758,837 of BSBK01007397.1, forward strand.
TGCCCCAAGGGTTGCTCATACATGTGTGAGCAACACTTGGGAATTGTGCTTAGGGGACCAAGGTGGAAGAAGGGTCATGGGCCATAAATGAGGGTGTAAGGGGCCATTAATGAGTATGCAAGGCTCTTTAATGAGGGGTGTTGACCAGAAGTCAAAGGATGAGGGTTTAGACTAAGAGGATTAGGAAACACCTCTTAAGTAGGTTTAGGGAGTGATTAGGAAAGTAAGGATAGGTTTAGGGTTTTCTAGAAGATTTCTAGGGTTTTTGGGAATTAAATAAATAAATAATTTATTTAAAGGGTTTTGGGACAATTTATTAAACAATTAATAAATTGGAGGAATAAACATTCAAATTAGATTTAAATATTTTTGGCTAAGGTTTCTTAATTAAAATAGGAGAAGAGATAATGACAATAAAAATAAATGAATGAATTAAATAATTTAATAAATGATGATGTCATCACGTGTTTTATCAACTAAATTATTTCTAATTGACAAGTGGATTTTTAGATGTCTACATTTTGGCCCTCTTTGATGCGATTCCGCAAGTGGCGTGGCGTCAAAGACAAGAAAATAAGATGCCTCAGGCTAGAATTAGAAGATAAGGGGTTGTGCCCCCTTGAGAAAATAACACAAAGAGGAAACTTTGTGGAATTTTCTTGAAAAGAACACATAAAGGGAGGGAAAGGATGAAAAAAGACGGGAAGGGGGGATAAACAGATGACCTTCCAAGAGCAAAGATGCATGAATGCAATATGATATGAGATGTAGGATGCATGATGTAAGATTAATCTAGATGATGCAGGATGAGGGGGATTTGGGGAGCTCGTTGTGTTGGATATTTTTGAGAGCACAACCTAGTTTGATATAGAAATGCTAGAGACCGGCCAAGGTTACTGGAAACTCAAGGCCTTGTCACCAGTGTTGCATAGGACTGACACAAAAAATAAGCATGCAAAGGGTTGCCCCATCATCACACATAAAACCTGGAGGAGGCATGGTGGAAACGATGCTAGAGAAACCACAATCAAACAACATTTCCCAAGTGCACCATGTAACCCGAAAGATCACATGTGAAACGTGCAAGGGTCACATATGATTGACTCACAAGAAGAAGGAAAAGATCAAAAGACCTTGCCCCAAATTGTCCTCATTTGCAATGTACCACGATATAAAGGATCGTGGTGAATTTGAGGAGAGGAACAACGAGAAGCCATAAAAGATGAACAAGATCCAAAGGACAAAATCCAAGACCAAAGTGATAAATCCACAAAATGTCCTTTTCCAAGGAGAAGGATTGATTTGATTGATGGGGGGAAGATTAGGTCGGGTTGTGAGAAAGGATACATCTTGCACGGACCCGTTTGATTGATGATGGAAGATTAGGTCAGACATGAGGAAGGATACATCCTGCAAGGACCCGTTTGATGAGGAGAATGATGTGTTGTTGTTGGTGAATGATGGATCAAGGATAATCATGTGATCAAGGATAGTTGACAAAAGATGTTGCTAAAGTACAAGGATGGTTGAGACAAGCTCAAATGATTAAATACTGCTGTAGGATTGACAAGGATATGTACAACAAGATGATGATATGTACAAGGGAGCTCAAAAGATAAACAAAAGATCCAAATGAACAAATAAAATACCAAGTATCTCACAAACCTTTTTCCATAGGTAGGATGATGGATGAGGATTGATTGGATTGATGAGGATGGTGGAGGATTGCTAAGTGTCAACAATGAGTTGCTGCTTCCTGATGTAGGATCAGATAGGATTGGATTGTCAACCTAAGATAGACTATTGATCTTCGGAAGAGCGGATCCTTGCCAGTGCATGCCAATCTCTTGCTTGTGATGATGTAGCCTACAAAGACAAGTACAAGATGCCCTAGACAATGCTTAGTCAAAGGGTAGTGTTGGGATGATTCTGATTTAGGATAAGGATTAAAGCAACTCAATATGACACAAAGCAGATGGTGGATAATTGGATAAGGATTCCTATGGCAAGAGATAGGTAAGACACTTGAACCTCAAAAGAACCAAGGGATGATTGCTGAAGCGCTGAGATGGATAAAGTCAAAGGTTGCGACTACGCAAGGGCTAATTGACATAGAGGATGGGACCTAAAGACACATATGTACAAATGAGCTTAGGTGGAGACACGATCAAAGTTGGGGTACAAGACTTAGGATAGGATGTACAAGGGATTGAGGATGAAGCTGATGCTGCAAAGATATGCAAGATGCCCCAGACGGGCTGGAAAGCCAAGATGGACTGATGGTGGATAGGGTGATGAGGATGATGTGTTCTGAACTAAAACTAATTTGGGAAGGACGCATCCCAATGATGATAATTGGATTGAGATCAAGGCTTTCCACAAGACTAGGAACAAGACTAGGGATGTGATTGGATAGGTTGGCCTTATGCTGGATAGCTAGAGGGTATGGATAGGCTTTGCATATGATGGAAGATTGCTGGGAGAATTTGCATATGGATGGATGGCATTGGATTGCATAAGGGTAGCATGTAGCTAGATACCAATGACAAGGGAAGTACCAGGTGATGGAAAGATGGAGGAAATGTTGAGGGATGCAGATAAAGGAATGCTTAGAGATGGAGAGAGGATTGTTGAGTATTTGGATAGAGGAATGCTGAGGATTTGGATAGAGGAATGATGAGGGATTGGATAGAGGATCTGATGAGGGATTGGATATAGGATTGCTTAGGATTTGGATAAAGTCTCCAAGGAATTTGTCACCATGGAATAAGATGCCCCCGCTTAGGATATTTCATGCATTCAAAGGCATTAGGAGGGGGTACGATATGATGGAAGATAAGATGAAAATAGGATGAGGAAGGTAGATGGAAGCTAGGATAGTCGGTGGGTGAAGATTGGCAATGGGGAAATGGATGGATAGAGGATAGTGTGGATACAATTTGTGATAAGAAGATGGATGCTGAAAGGTTCCCAAAAGCATGTATACTGGGTGGGCTCTGTTTCTTTATAAAGATCTAAAGAAGGATGAAGGAGGTGAAGAGACAAATGCGATGGAGGAGATGCTGGATAGGAAGTGCTAGAAGGAAATTGCCCCCAGTTGAACTGGATGGAGGGATTATGCATGACACCTGTTTGCCAGGTTTTCATCATGGTACTTGTCCAAGGTGCTTGAATTGCCAAGTTTTCACTATTGGACGAATTTTTTTTCTCTTTTCTTTTCTTCTTTTTTTTTGATATTTTTTTTGATTTTTCAACTTTTTTTATTTTTTCACAGACTTTTTCTTTGACCGGATGTTGGTAGAACCTTATTAGGATGGATAGATTATGCAAAGGAATGGATGAGATGGGGGAGATGTGGGATATGCATGGGTAAGGGAGATGTTGGTAGAAAGAGTTTGGATGGAATGCTATAAAGTGATCATGATAGGGAGATGTTGTCAGGATCAACATTGGCACATGTTGTGAGGCGGGTGGATGAAGTGGATGGGAGATGGATGGTAGATGTGGATATGATGGAGGATTCATGCTAGGAGATTTTGGTACATAGGGACCCATAATGGATTTAGGAGATGGAGGAGAAGAATGAGTAGCTGGTGGATTAGCAACTTTGGATGCCATTGTGGATTTTTATTTTAGATGCATTGCATATTTTTTCTTTGGGATCCACATAGTTTTTTCTTTTGCTTTGGTGGGCCTTTGTAGCCATTGGGATGTAGCAGATTTTTCTTTTGCTTTGTTGGGCCTTTGTGGCCATTGGGATGCATTAGATTTTGCTTTTGCTTTGCTGGGCCTTTGCGGCCATTTGGATTTAGTAGATCCTTTGATTGGATTTTTCTTTTATTGAGCATGTCTTTTAGAGTGGACATGGTAATCCTTAGATTTTTCTGGATAGTTATCTTCATGCATCTTGGATATGGCATCCGAATTTCAAGGAGCATTGGAAGGAATATGAGGAGATGTGTGGGATGGAGGAGATATGGATAGAGATATGGAAGTAGATTGGCAGATAGGAGATGTGGGAATGTGCCTTTGTTGATCTTGACTAGGGATGTATGGATTTTGGATGAAGGATTGAGTAGGATAAGATGGGGAATGATATATTGGGATGTAAGGCCCCAAAATAGATTTGGCATGTGGAGGATATGTGCTGGTAGATTTTGGGATATAGGGACCCAAAATGGATTTAGAGGATGAAGGAGAAATGTGATAGGTTGTCCTAGGTTGCAATGATGGAGGAGGAGAAATGGCGTTGTATTCTTTGGAGGGATGATGGGAAGATGTGGTGGTGGGTTTGGAAGGATGTTTGAATATGTCTTGAGCTGTACCAACATTTCTGGAGGAAGTTTCTTCAGATGTGTGATCAATATCGTGGATGTTTCTTGTCATAGATGGGCTCCAAATTTCCTTGTTCATGGGAACCTAGGCCTTTGCCTTGATAATTACATTTCTTGAGCATTTTATCCAAGTAAGGATACTTTTGACTTGTGGAATAAGATAAATATCCAGTTTTAATTGCCGTGGTGAAAGATATGAAACTAATTTCTTCCGCTTTGAGTGGGCTTTCCTTGACAAATGTAAGTGGACCAAGGGGATAGTGTGATGGCAGTGGGATAGTTTGGATTGGAGGATCATCAAGTGGAGAGGATGGGATGATGGAATCTTGACTGGGATTTGGAGGTAGTAATGGATCTTGAGATGGAGGAATTGGGATGGGAGGATCTTGGATTGGGGGTGATGGAAGCAATAGATCATACAATAGAGGAAATGAAGGGATATGATCTTGATTTAGGTCAATGGATATTTCAACATTATTTTGGACAAGATCTTGACTTGATAGGATTTGTGCAGATAGAGTGATGGGGGATTTATGGATGGACTCTTCAGATGATATGGATAAAAGGATGGGAGATTTTATAATTGTGATGGCGGGAAGAAGGATGGACTCAAGGGTTTCATCGGATGTGGTTTGGATAATGCTACTATAAGGAGATGTGGATGGGGATTGGATGGAATCAACAGATGGAAATGACTCAATGATGCTAGGAGATGGAAGAGGATCAATAGATGAGATAGATGGAAGAGGAATGATGGTGGATGTAGGATGTGGATGGGGATCATCACTGATGGATTCACATGAGGGAGTGATATGACATGGCTCATCAAATTTAGGAGAGGGATTTTTCGATGGCTTCCTTGTGAAAATCCTTGGAGACTTTCGTGATGGAGATTGAGGTGAAGGATTGGAGTGTGTAGAAGATGGAGAGCTAGGATAGTCCACACATGAAGGTGGGGTGGTGGATGATGAGTTTAGTTGAGGGGATGACTGGGTAGAAGAAGGTTTGGAGGATGGCATGGCTAGATAGTTCACATAGGTAAGAATAGGGGAAGCTTGTGAAATTGATTGAATAACTGATGAGATAGGGTTGATGGATTGAGATATGGGATATGAAGTGGATTGAGGGATGTATTCTTCTTGTGAAAGGGGATTTTCGGTAATTTAGGCAGGAATGGAAGATAGTAGATTGAGATAGGATGGGGGATTAGGGTAATGGATTGGAAGACTAGGATCTTGAATTTGAAAATGGGTTGGAGGTATGTAGGCTCAAGATAGGAAGAAGGTGTGGATAATGGATATGATAGTGGATTTCCCTAGTCAAAGGCGTAATAAGGAGTGCTAGTGGATATGCATAGAGGCATGATAAGATAGTTTGGAGGAATGATTGGATTCTGGGGGATATTTTGAGAAAGCTTGCTAAGGTTTTAAAAGTACTTGTATATGATGAAAACCAACCTGTTGGGAGCAAGTTCAAACATGCAAACGTTAGCAATAAACAAGATATTGAAACATTAATCTAACATTTTATGAACTTGCAAGAACCAAACAAAAGGCTTCCACCACAACCTTCGATGAGAAAGAAGCAAGTGCACCCAAGCCTTCCTTGATTTAAGCTCTTAGAGAGTGTTGTGGGTGTGCTCTCCCAACACAAGTATAGATCTCACTAGGAATGCAAAATAAGATGAAAATTGAGATGCTCAAGAAGAAGTTATAGAAGCAACTCTCAAGCTCTCAAATTCAAGTGGCCAAAGAAGCTCAAGGAGGAGCTATGAAAGCAAACCTCAAGCTCAATGACATGCAAGTAACAAAAGCTAATGAAGCTAAAGCATTGAATGAAACTAAGTCTACACTGATAATTTAGCAACTATCAAATGGTTAGTAAAAACTCTATGAAAATAATTCTAAGTCTAAACTAGCATAATAACTCTAATGCAAAAATGAATGGATGATTTGCTTGAGACAAGGGTCCTATTTATAGGATTTTGGAGGGTTGGGGTGAGGTGGCATCTATGTGAAATCCACATAGGTGCCACCAAGGGGACACATAAGCCATGCAAAGTCCAAGACTTTCTCACACATGTGTGAGCAACTTGGATGTGAGAGGTCAATGTGTACTCCAAGTATATGTGTAAGTGTGTGTAAGAGATGTGTAAGAGAAAAAGTCCATTTTCACCATTTTAGAAGGTGTAAGAAGTGTCATAAAAAATGTAAGAAGCCTTGTTTATGCAAATTTTAGCAATTTTTGAAAAGACAATTTTTAGAAATTTGCTCACACGTGTGAGCAAATAATTAGGACTAATGGATGTAGGAATCCAAAAATTAGCCTAATTAACCTTAGTTAATTAGTGAGTAGATTTATTAGATAGAAAATGATGTGTGTAGGATAGCATCTAGGTTAGATTTATGATTAAATTAAATTAAATCTAATTTAATCATGACTTAGTAGAAATAAAGAATGTGAGGGAATTAAATAAATTAAAAATTTATTTAAAAGGGGAATATGGAGGAACATTTATTAAATTAAATTTAATACATTATGAAAGGTAGTATTAAATTTAATTCAAATACTATAATTAGTGAATTTATTTAATTAAATAAATTTAATTAAATAAATAGATGAATTTAACAAATATAATTAATTAAAATTTAACTATAATATAATTTGGGGTCATTAATTAAATTAAATTAAATTAATGTTAAAGGACGAATTTAGGTGTCTACATTTTACCTCTCTTTGATGCGATGTCAAAAATGTCATCGCGTCAAAGAAAAAAAAATATAGATGCCACGGAGGAAAAATGAGATCTAAAAGGTGCACAGATGAAAAGTCAGTAGGAGGATGTGCCCCCTCAGAAAAATAGGCCAAAAATAAAAATTTTGGTCAATTTTCACAAAAGGAGGGAAAAGAAATTTGCATGACTTGGATAGAAGGGGAGGCTCGACTGGCAGTTCAAAAACCCACCTTCATTTTGGCTCCAGTTGGTTGTGTCGGGGGAGGGGGTGATGACAAGAGAAAAGGGAGAAGGGGGCATATGACAAAATAAGGTGTCACCACTTGGTGAAGGGAAACATCCAATGGCGGTGGAGCCATTGACTATAGACAAGAATGGATGCTCGATGAAGGAGGACAAAGCCACTCAATCATAAACGGGGTTGCCAGTCAGGGAAGAGCCACCCATCAACAGGCAGAACTGCTCGTCGATGAATGGGTGTCTCCGTCGATGGATAGGCATCTCCGCCCGTGGTGGAGCCGCCCATCTACAGGCATAGCCGCCTATCTACTGGCGTAGCTGCCCATCTATCGGTGGATAAGCGTCTTCGTCGACATACATGCATCTTCGCTGGCATGGAGCCGCTTGTTTGGGGGCAGAGCCACCCATCCCTAGATAGGCGTCTCCACCTAGGCGGAGCCACCCATCTCCTGATGGGCATCTCCACTAGGGTGGAGCCACTTGTCTAGGGGCAGAGCCGCCCATCCCCAGACAGGTGTCTCCTCCTAGGGAGAGGGAGGGAGGGAGAGAGAGAGAAAGAGGATAGGAAGAGAGAGAGAGGGAGAGATAGGGAGAGATGGAGATGGAGAGATAGAGAGAGAAAGAGAAAGAGAGAGGAAGCTTGTGATGGAGCCTCTGGTTGCCAGACATGCATCTCCGCTTGCTAGAAGAATGAGGGTGAGGAAAAGTGACCCATTCACTGAGGGAGATCTGTATAGGAACAAGATTAGTAGGGATGAAGGCAAGGAGGGAGATGGGAGGTTTGTATTGGATGAAAAATGGGGAGGAAAGGGTGTATAAACATGACCCTTGTCTCAAGCAAAAATGCAAAAAAAGGAAACTAACTATGATGAATTTGAGCTAAAATTCAACCTAACTACATGATTTAGTGGGATCAATTATGTTTATGTTGGAGAGCACACCCTAGTTTGATATTGCAATAGGAGGTATACATCATGTGTTATAAAAGCACATATGACATTGTTCCATTACGTGAACTAGACTCTATGATAGCTATAGAAATAGAGATGTAGATTTCCTGACTATGATAGAACCTATGACATATACTCATTGGAGAGGTCTGGGCACACTTAGGTCTTATAAGGGACATAAGTATGCTAACCCATTTCCCCCATTAAGATACACATAATCATAACTGGGAAACCAACAAAAATGCTCCTAAAGTATCCACAAACAGATCATACCACAATCAACACTTGCATCAGATTTCACTAGTCACAAATTACTAAGATATGGAAGATCAAGGTAATCATGAGTAGGATCTATTGATACAAAAAGATAAAATCAACAAAGAAGGCCTGCTGACCAAGTGGTCATTCGGTCCATAGTTCTTGCCATGAATAGGATAGGATTAACGAGATTGATTTGAGCCGATTGCAGAAGGACGCATCCTACAGGGCAAAGATTGATTGACTGAAATGGATATTCGCTGGCAATAGATGTGAAAGGAATAATAACTCAGAGATTTGATTTTGATGTTGATTTTGATAAGCACTTTTACGATCACTGTGTCTGGGAAAAGCTCAGTGTGATGGGGTTAAGCTCAGCGTGCTGGGAACTGCGGTTGGATCTTTATGGCTATACGTGAAGCGATGACTGAAAACTAGAACTGAGATGAGGATGGATAGTGGACGTGAAGACAATGGATCCAAATATGCTATCATGGTGCCTAAAACAAGTTTTCACCATGATACTTGCCTAGAGTGCTTGTTTGCCAAGTTTTCACTATTGGACGAATTCAATTTTTTTTGTTTGTAAGGTGCCTGTTTACCAAACAATGATTTTTCAGGAACATTTTCTTCTTTTTAGGATTTTCTATTTTTCTGATGTTTAGGATTTCTTCAGGACTTTTTCTGCTTTTTAGGATTTTTTCAAGATCTTTTTCTGATTTTTAGGATTTTTTCAGGATCTTTTCTATTTTTTAAGGATTTTTTATTGAATAACACTATACAGAAACTGAATGCTGAGCTACACATAAATGCACTTCAAATGAAGAATATTTACAGGATCAAGGAACAGATTTCCTTAGATGTTGCAATCTGATATGCCCCAGATAGGCACATATTGTTCTTTGATGCACCAAGTAGCGCTAGTGCTTGAAGTTGGAAGATTCTGTAGTCATCACCAGTAAGGAACATTTGTAGAGATACCATAAGTGAAGGTACCATATCCAAGGAAAGACCATTCCAAAGAGATCAACAAAAAATCTCTAGAACCACTCGTAACGCCTTGTTAGATTCCTCATGTTCTAGACACCTAAGGAAAGTACCATCTAGATTTCTCTTGAATAAGTCATTAGTGATGAGGAGATACAAGGATGCACTTTGGATTGTAAAGGATCTTGTAGGGGTGATTTGATTTTGGAGGGAGTGGTAGTAAGGTGGCATCTATATGGAATCCACATAGGTGTCACCAAGGAGACACATAAGCCATGCAAAGTCCAAGACTTGCTCACATATGTGTGAGCAACTTGGGATGTGAGAGGTCAATGTGTACTCCAAGTACATGTGTAAGTGTGTGTAAGAGAAAAAATTCATTTTCACCATTTTAGAAGGTGTAAGAAGTGTCATAAAAAAATGTAAGAAGCTTTGTTTATGCAAATTTTAGCAATTTTTGAAAAGACAATTTTTAGAAATTTGCTCACATGTGTGAGCAAATAATTAGGACTAATGGATGTAGGAATCCAAAAATTAGCCAAATTAACCTTAGTTAATTAGTGAGTAGGTTTATTAGATAGACAATAATGTGTGCAGGATAGCATCTAGGTTGGATTTAGGATTAAATAAAATAAAATTTAATTTAATCATGGCTTAGTAGAAATAAAGAATGCGAGAGAATTAAATAAATTAAAAAAATATTTAAAAGGGGAATATGGAGGAACATGTATTAAATTAAATTTAATACATTATGAAAGGTAGTATTTAAATTTAATTCAAATACTATAATTAGTGAATTTATTTATTTAATAAATTTAATTAAATAAATAGATGAATTTAACAAATATAATTAATTAAAATTTAACTATAATGTTATTTGAGGTCATTAACTAAATTAAATTCAATTAATGTTAAAGGAAAAATTTTAATTGGATTCTGGGGGATGTTTTGAGCAAGCTTGCTAAGGTTTTCAAAGTACTCAACATGATCAACAAGACTTTCATCATCATCGAGATAAGATGGAGTAGGACAAGTGATGTAATAACCAAACTCATCATAATAGTTTTGTGACATGCTGACTTGCAGATGAGTTGGATGGGGATGAAGGATGAGGAAGGAAGACTAAGACTCAAATTTAGGATGACTGACAAGCTCAGACTGGGATTGGATTAAACTTAGGATAGGAGGAAAGACTGACTATAGAAGGAGATGGAAAGAGGATGAGGGATGACCAAGATGTTAATCTCTATTGAGCATTTTAAAGTTGTCATTAGTATCAAAGGACAGTAAACAGGTCAGTCGATTATTTACATTGTGATAGTCGATAACTAGAAGTAAGACAGAGCAGTCGGTAAAGCCTTACACCGAGCATCACAAAGTTAACCGAGTACCAGCAACATCGACACCGACGGTCAGTAAACACTGAGCATCGCAGTATACACCGAGTAGATTATATAGTGTTTACCGATGATCACAGAAAATGGCATAGTAATCAGAAATGGCACATTATTCTATGCAAATGGTTATAACAGATCGTAAAATGGTTTATCAAGATTGAGGAGCATTTATTGTAAAAGATATTCATTAAATGTAATGATTATCTTATTTGTATTAGTCGATCTAGGTTATTTTGCACCGTAGATCTTAGGGTTATGATTATTTTGTAACCTTATTTTTGTTTAAGCGGCAAAACAAAACACTATATATTGTATATGTTCGCACCATTTTATGAGGTTGTTGAACTGATATATATGAATCATGGAGCACTTGAAGAAATTGCCTATCTTCAAGGCAATCAGTTTACCAAGCAGAATAGAGTACATAGGTTTTCAGATTGAGCAGAATCAGACAAGGCTACCGAGCAGATCAGAGCAGAGAACCATCATAGATAAGGTGATATTTTGATAAGAACTTATAGATCTATTTTAGACAATTGAGTTGTCAACTAGCAGATAGTTTACCTATTACTTTCTAACAATTGTGATAGAGTTTGGTATAAATCTCTTAACAGAGTAAACTTAACAGTCTTTGTATAAATCTCTTAATTGAGTACACACTTCATATAGTGTTGTTAAATCCTATAACTAGGTAGATCTAGTTGATCTAATATGTTACTCCTAACAGGGTAAGATAACTAGAAGTGATCAAAACTTGTAGCCTTAACAGACAAACCTTTTCTATCTGCAGTAGTGAAGAATTTTTGGGTGTCATCCCCACCGCAGTTTTTACCTTCTAACAAGGGTTTTTGCATTACCAAAATACTTGTGTTATGTGACTGTCATATTGATTTCATGTTGTTTACTTTATTAAGTTAACTAGATGATTGATTTATGCAATTAGATTCAAGTTATTTTGATCGGTTATCACAGTATTCAGTTATATATTAGAAAGGTTTTGCAACTAAAGTTTTGAAGGCACTGATTCACCCCTCCCCTCTCAGTACCTATCTCTCCTAATTCCAACAATTGGTATTAGAGCACAGTTCTCTTGTTGAACAGTTTAATCACTGAAGGGAAAAGATCTAAGTCATGGAGAGATACAAGCTTGACAAGACTATTGAGAATCAGAAGATACAAATGTAGATGTTTGTGGAACAATATAAACAAGCCAAGGAAGAACTGAAGAAATTACTGGTTGAAAGAAAGAACCTTGCAATTCAGCTGAATGAAATAAGTTATCATGAAGAACCTATTGATGACATATTTGATCATATTGGATCAAGCTCTAGAAGCATCTCTGACGGATCCGAAAGCATAATCTCTGAATTATCTGAAAAGAATCAACATCTATCTGAGCAAGTGAAAGCACTTCAAATCGGTCATGAATCTCAAATGGTGAGAATGGTGGAAATCATGAACAATGGTAGACAAGCTGAACAAGATCAGAATCTGGCTATTGAAGACCGAAGACTGATGACTGAACAACTTCAAGCAAAAGAAAGTGAAATCCAGAGACTCATTGATCTTCACTTCCAAGTATCAAATCAGATGATGATAGTTAATCAAGAAATGAACTGAGTAAATGGAGAATTATCAAGAAGACTTGAAGATGTTGCAATACTCAGAGAAGACAATGAAAAACTGAGAAATGAAATAAAGACACAAAAGCAACACAATGAAATGATGAAGATAGCCGAGGACAAATCTAAAAAGATTGATGATTTTCTGACTAATCAGAGGAGATTCGAAAGCAGAGCTGGTATAGGCTACACCGGTGAAGGAGAATCATCACAAAAAGCTATAGAAGTCAACAACAATCAAAGTCAAAAACCTAAAGTGTTGACATGTTACCACTGTGGAAAACCATGACATACATCTAATATGTGCAGAAGCAAAGCACAAGGTAAACCTCCTGTCATCCTAAGTTCAATGGATATTGCTATTATTGTGGTAAGTTTGGACATCCAGCTTATGAATGCAGAGCAAAGAAGAATGACATTGCTAATAATACTACTGAGGACAAAATATGCTATACTTGTAATAAGTATGGACACACTGCAAGGCGAAAATGAAGCAGGTCTCGACACCTAAATAGAAACTACAACGAAAGCCATATCAACTGAAGAGATAAGGTAACTCATATGTTTGGGATTATAATACATGGACTAATTGTACTGCATGTGGTCGGTATGGACATATTGCAGCAAACTATTTCAAAAAGAGTCGGATTGGACAATCAAGAAACTGGACAAATGCAGGAATGACATGTTTGCACTACACAAGGTCGGTCATGTAAGCAAGAACTACAGAGACCGAGCACCAGATGAAAACCACATATTTGAGAGTGGATATAACATTGCAAAAATTACAAAGTTAAGGAACACAATGTGGAAGAAGGCATCTAATGAGAATGCTGAGTCAAGTAACACTATCGGTGAAACCTCGTCCAGTGGATTGGGTGATATTGGTACCTCCAATTAAGATGACAAAGGTATATATGGAACTTACATTTTAAATGATCACATTTTACATACAGTTCCTTATATATGATGTACAATACCAAATCTGCATGAATGAAGATGCACTATGGTTTATATATTATAAGTTTGCAAATGTTATCTAGTCGGTAAAAGAAGAAACGTGAGTTGGTTACCTGTTGGTAATCACTATACAAGGTTAACCGACAATAGTTCAAACTGATGAAGAAACTCTATGTTAACCGAGCAAAAAGACATTACTGAGCTGACAATCATCTCGTACCGAAAGTTAGGTCATGCATTTAATGCTCAAATTTTGAGTGGGAATATCATAAAACCCTATATATATGCGAAAACAGAGTTCATTGTTACATTGCGATTTCAAAGAAAGGAGATTTTACAGAGAAGAGTTTGAGCTAACAATTTTTAGAATAGATTCAAAGCTACTATAGATCGAATCGATGAAAAATTCTTCGACGAAAACTAGTAAGTTCATCTGCCTACCAAACACTGGTTATCAATTGCTTGCTGAAACCCTAGAAACAATCGACCACAAGAAAATCATAGAACATTGAGGAGGACGTGGAATTAATTGTTAGGGCACACTTGGCCGAGGAGAAATTCAAACCTCATCCTAAGGTCGCAGCACAAACAGATGATATGGGTGCATTTTCTAGTATTCTTGATAAGGTTTTGTTAACATAAGATGTTAGGGCTTACATTCACTGCAAGATCGGTGAAGTATGTGACTTTGAGACCGTAGTAGCTTATCAGCAAATATGTGGACTAGATGGTAAGTTCAAATCCGAATATAAGAAGATTGAAGAGTTAGGGTTACGAAGTTTCACATACTTCCCGCAATCATTTCACAACAGCTAGATAAGAATCGTGCTTAGCAGATTTCATGACGGAAAATTTTGGCTAGACAAACTGGTTGAGGTCACCAAGAAGATTATCAGTAGGGTCATTGGGTACCCTACAACCGACAAAGCCAAAGCATTTCAAAGTTCATCTTGTCCCGACGTAGAAAAGAACACTAGAGCTCAATGGGATGGTAGGGCACTGAAAATATCAACTATCAAAGATCTAGTGGTAAGATTCACAGCTCATGTCATCGGGTACAAGATATTTCAATCAAGCAGACCGAATAGTGTACCCTATAGCGCCGTGGACATGGCTTACAAAATTGTGAAGAAAGATCACTAGGTTGATCTTGCCGAGCTACTACTACACCAACTGCATGACAACATGAAGACAATAAAAGCAAAGAAGTCCAATACATGTAAGTATGGATCATTGCTTGTCTGTACATTCCTCTATTTGCAAAAATATGTACCGGGTATTGGAAAAGTAAACTGGCAATCAGACAGACCGATAACTACTCAAATCGGTGATATGATGAGAAGTCTAGGAGACAATCTAAAGAAGGAGTTCCATGCATATTTCAAGGAATTTCAAACAAGAATGCAACAAAGAAGTAGAATTCCAAAAGAATTAGTGAGCAAATTTGAAGATGACATATGCTTTGTGGTAAGTATAGACCATTCAATGATAAAGGTAGTCGAATCGAGAACAAAATGGCTAGCACCAATGGGTTATGAAATGAATCATGATTTCACTTTGAAATCTATAAATGCATTACTGGCATTACCAATTGACATCACTGCCAGTAGGTTTGGAGTGTATGAGGAAGCTAAGTCTAGAATCACAACGGACATTGAGATTGGTAAAATGTCAATTAGGGCAAAGAAAATGAAAAAGGATCTCTCAACAAGATATGGAATGACATCTGACTCACATAAGGAGTCACTGGTTGATGAAGTAACCAAAGGTTAGTTACAGTTGGCTGATAAACCCTATGACAACGAGGAGACCAAGTCAGACAAAGAGAAGGATAATACACCAGTTCCTCCCACCAATGATGAAGAATAAACTCAACTTCCCACAACTGATGAACAAGATATTCAGCTACTAGAATCTGAAGGAATGAGGACATGTTCAGCAACTGTAGCACAACCAACCGAGCAGAAAGAAGAAGCAGTAAAAGTAGCAAAAAGAAGAGCAGCTACACCGACGAAGAAATACATCAAGAGAAAGAACAAGAAAGCAATTGAACCACCTAAGAAAAAGAGGAAATACATAAGAAGTAAGGAAGATATAGAGGAGACTGACACTGAAAATGACCCTGATCAATTTAAGCTAGTTAGTAATAGGGATAGTACCATAGAAGAAATAATTGAAGATATTATTGAAAATGGAAATCTTAATGATCTAGGTATAGGCAAATTTAACAACCTGTCAATTGAGGACAAGACAAAGATAGAACATGCTATTGTTCAAATGATGATCAAGTTCAAAAGAGTACTGATGGAATTTGCATGTCAATTGCCGAAGGAAATTGATGACAAAATAAGTGAAAGATGGGCTATTGCACTAGAAATAGAGAAAAGAAAAAGAGAACGATCTCTAGGCCGTGCAACCACACACTTTAGCTATGCTGAGGTAAGTGAATACATGACAAGGTATCAGCCTAGGCTTTCAGTCAAGAATAGAGCTATGCAGATTATGGATGAGAATGTAGATGATATGGATGTCGTATGTGACTCCCTATGGACATCAATTTTGAAAGAAAAAGAGAAAGCTGAACAGGAAGCATTCCTAAAATTGTCCAAAAAGAGATAGTTCAAAAGGTAAAAGTATTTTCATTGATGATAATAAAGGCAAGAAAATAGAAGACACCGGTATATTAGTTACTGATGTAATTGATGTCACCGAGCAAAAGGAAGAAATCAAAATTTCACAGGATGCACCAGATCAAGTTAAGATCCACTTGCAAAAGAAAACTGATGATGATGCACTCATTAAGGACATCACTAACGGTGATCCTGATGATAAGGATGACAAAGATGTAATAATTACATAATACAAAGATGAAGCATTAAACACTGACAATGTGTGTACATCTCTACCGGGTGAACTACCTATACTTGCAAAGGCCGTTGAAATAATTTCACAAGTACAACCTAATGTCTCTCATCCTAAGCCAACCAAAGATACAATTGAGATTCAAGCACCCAAGCAACCTGCAGATACAAATGAGCCTAACAAACCAGAGGCACAGTCTACAGAACAAAAGCAACTTGAAGAAACCAAGTCAACTGAGGTGAACCCACCTGACACTACCACCGAGACTCCCACTCAATCTATCGAGGAGTAGAAGAAGGATGATGTAGTGTCAACTGGTAAGGATACTCCGAGGAGTGAAGAAAAAGCTATTGTCGTAAGTGAGAAGAAGTCACCTCTAGCCCCAAAGAAGAAGAAGAAGAAAGCCAAAGGGATGGTCACCATTGATGAAGTTATCATTATCCCCGAATGTGACTTGAGAACCCTAAGCCTTGAGGAACTAAGTCGGTATGGGGAGTTATGTTCGAGGAAAGTGGCACAAGAAAAATTGAGGCAAGAACAAAAATGTAAAGAAGTGTTAAATGATCTACGGGATATTCTACAATAGATAGTATTAGAAACAAACATTGATGAGAATACTCCCATTTTAGATCAACTTGCCACCCTCACCGACAAAATCAATGCCCCTAATACAGATGCAGACAAAAGAATAGAAGAAAGGGTAGAGTCAAAGATTCAAAACAAATTGGCAGAAAGGATTAGCATTGAAGTGGCACTGAATAAGGTGAAATTATCTGAGGTCATTATCGAGGTAAAATCTATCACCCAGATAATCTGTCAACTGCTAGTAAAGCTTTGTACTACAGTGATGCAAGAACATCCTCGGTGTAAGAGCAATCTTGCATCACCCAAAAATATTTTTGTTTTTGTATTCAATAAGGGCTATCTTGTGCAGAGTTGCTATTTATGGAAACTTGCTATTTTTAGTAAGTTGGTCTTACGATCTCGGAATGTTCTGATTTTACATGTGGAGGTTCATCTCAGTCATATCAGCCTGCCAGCAAAGTTTCATGGCTAGATCAGGTCTAATTTTGAAGATATGGAAGATTTTCGGTATTGGCAGCAGGGTACAGAAACTTCAAACTCAATTTTGAAGGCTTTAGAGGCCCCGGATGAGGTCAAAAATTTGGGTGACAAGAGCTTTGCACTGGTTACGCCTGTAGAGCACTTCGTGGCATTTCTAGAATGGGGTTATAATAGCCAATCGGGTCAACGGGTGATGACTTATGGTCTTCGAAAGTTGGGTCACCTGAAGTAATAAATTTCTGTTTGGGTTTCAAACTCATTTTGAGCAGACTTTGATGTAATAAATTGTAAAATAAAATAATTCTAAGTTTGGTCGGCCCTAAGGGCTAAATTTCTAGAACCTTCTCGGGCGGTGGAAATTGCCTATATAAAGAAGGCCCGTAGTGTTGTCTAGGGCAGTTCTGGGTAGTAGATCTGGGTATTGATTCGAGGCTTTGTCCTACAGAATATTGCAAGGGAATGCCCATGTGGCTTTGCATATTGTAATTCTGAAAGTTTGTAATTCCACATTTGTGGAGATAATAAGAAGCCAATTTTCTGTTCTTGCATATTATTGTTATTGTTTCTCTATTTTTGTTAAGTGTTTGTGGTATTAAGGGGAGCACCCTTCATCAAGTGGTATCAGAGCAGGAGTTCTTGAGTGTGTAAACAGATCGCCGACTGTGAGGCAGTTTGCACTGGGACTGTGGTTAGGGTTTCAGCGTGCATCGTGAAAATACCTCCATGAAGAGAACGTGGCGGAAGAGCTGGTGCTGTGACACCTGAGGTTAGAGAGCTGCAGAGACAAGTGTGAGCATTGCAAGAAGAGATTCGCAGAGGAATGAATCTTAATGTCAGAGACGAAAGCGAGGATGAAGCCGAAGAAGAATATCAAGAAGGAGAAGCTGAAATTGTGAACCAGGAGGAAGAAAGACTTTTTCGGGCGATTTCCAAGATTGGGAAAAGACCTAAGATTGAGGTTCCTACATTTTCTGGAAATCTTAACCCAGAGGAATTGATCGACTGGATCAATGAATGTGAGGAATATTTTGAGTATGAAGATGTTGAGGATCCTGATAGGGTCAAATTTGCGAAGGCCAGATTGAAAGGTCATGCGAAGATCTGGTGGCAAGAAATTCAATTGGAGTGAAATAGAAGAGGGAAAGATAAAATCACAAGATGGGATTGGATGGTGGATGAATTGAAGCGACAGTTCATTCCTGTTGATTATGAGCTTGACCTACTAAAGAAAATGCAAAGTTTGAAGCAAGCAGGAAGATCTGTTCAGGAGTATACAGAGGAGTTCTATCGACTCCTTATCAGAACAGGCCATGCAGAAGCTGATAAGGAGAAAGTTGCCCGATACCTTAATGGGTTAAGGCCGAGCATTCAGGAGGAGTTGAATCTGGTTCGAATGAACAGTATTGAGGAGGCATACCAGTTTGCCCTAAAAGTAGAGGAAAAGCTGAACAAGAAGTTTGAGAGCAGACAAAATGGAAGAGGTCGTGGTGGAAGATCTGGTGGACGGTCATATGGTGGTCGAAATGAAGATCCAAAAAAGAAGGATGAGGCCAGTAGCAGTCAGAATCAGAGAGGAAATAATTCCAATCATTTCCAGGATCAGAGTAATAGAGATCAGAGAGGAAGAGGAAGAGAACAAGGATCTGGAAGAGGAGGCTTTCGTGGAACATGTTTTCACTGTGGAGAAAAAGGTCATGTTTTCCCTATGCTATACCAGCGGTATTAGCACCAAAGAAGAATGGAGAGTGGAGGATGTGTACAAATTCTAGAGCAATAAACAAGATCACAATCAAGTATAGGTTTCCATTGCCACAAATGGATGATATTATGGACTGTTTGAGTGGAGCTGTGTATTTCTCAAAGATAGATCTGAAGAGTGGATATCACCAGATTCGGATTAGAGAAGGAGATGAATGAAAGACTGCCTTCAAGACAAAGGAAGGATTGTATGAGTGGTTAGTCATGCCTTTTGGGCTAACCAATGCACCAAGCACTTTCATGCGGCTCATGAACGAGGTTCTGAAAGAATTTCTGGGTAAGTTTGTCATTGTTTACCTAGATGATATTTTGATTTTTAGCAAGACATTAGAGGAACATATGATGCATATTCCTATGGTGTTTGAGAAGTTGAGAGATGAGAAATTGTTGATTAATTTGAAGAAGTGCAGTTTTGTGAAGGTAGAGTTAGTGTATTTGGGATTTGTAGTTTCAGCAGAAGGTCTAAAATAGACCCAGAGAAGGTACAGGCTATCCTTGAATGGCCTACTCCAAGGAGTGCTACTGAGGTAAGATCTTTTCATGGTTTGGCTAGCTTTTATAGAAAGTTTATCAAAAATTTTAGCAGTATTTGTGGACCCTTGACTGAAACAATGAGAGGGGATAGAAAAGAGTTTAAGTGGACTAATGGGGCAGAAAAGAGTTTTCAATTGTTGAAACAGAAAGTTACAGAACAACTTGTTTTAGCACTTCCAGATTTTAATAAGGTGTTTCAAGTAGATTGTGATGCTAGTGGTACCACAATAGGAGCTGTTATGAGCCAAGAAGGTAAACCGGTTGCTTATTTCAGTGAGAAGTTAAATGATGCCAAGAGGAAGTATTCTATTTATGATCAAAAATTTTATGCTATAGTTCAGGCATTGAAGAAGTGGAGACATTATCTGCTTCCTAAGGAGTTTGTTTTGTATACTGATCATCAAGCGTTGCAATATTTGAATAGTCAAGGAAAGTTGAATCAGAGGCATTTGAAATGGGTTGAGTTTTTGCAGAGTTATACATTTGTTTTGAAACACAGAAGTGGAAAGTCTAACAGGGTTGCAGATGCTCTTAGCATAAGGTAACTATTGTTGACAGAGATGCAGATTGAAGTGGTTGGGTTCAAGGAACTCAAGAATTTGTATCCGGAGGATCCTGATTTTGGTGAAGCTTGGAAAGCTTGTACAAAACCTGTTACTCTAGACAGGACAAAATGGCTGGATTTTATCATCCAAGATGATACGCTATTCAGAGGGAGTCAGTTGTGCATTCCACAAAGTTCTATGAGGGAGAATCTCATCAAGGAGAAGCATAGTGGAGGATTGGCTGGACATTTTGGTCATGATAAAATCCTTGCTTTGGTTGGTGAGAATTATTATTGGCCACAGTTGCAGCAAGATGTGAAGAAGTTTGTACAGAGTTGCAGAGTATGTCAGATGGTGAAAGGAGTGAAGCAGAATATAGGGTTATATCAGCCATTACCTGTACCAGAGAAGTCTTGGGAGGATATCAGTATGGACTTTGTTCTTGGTTTACCGAGGACTCAGTGGGGACACGATTCAATTTTTGTAATAGTTGACAGATTTTTGAAGATGACACATTTCATTCCCTGCAAGAAGACCAATGATGCTGTTCATGTAGCAGGATTATTTTTCAGAGAAGTGGTGAGACTACATGGTTTGCCAAAGACCATAGTTTCAGATCGAGATACTAAGTTTGTTGGATATTTCTGGCAGACATTGTGGAAGAAGTTTAAGATAGATTTGAAGTTCAGTTCATCACATCATCCACAGACTAATGGACAGACAGAGGTGGTGAATAGAAGTTTGAGAAATCTATTGAGATGTTTGGTTGGAGATAAGCCAATAGGATGGGATTTGATTTTACCACAGGTAGAATTTGCATACAATAATTCTGTCAATAGGAGTACTGGTAAATCACCATTCTAGATTGTATATGGAAGTAGTCCAAGAAATGCATCTGAATTGAGAAAGATAGATAAAGGAGAAATAAGTAGTGCTGAAGCTGAGGATTTTGCAGAACACTTGAAGAACATCCATGAGGAGGTGAGGAAGCATATTACCAAGATGAATGCGTAGTATAAGGCTAAGGTAGATGAGAAAAGGAGGCATAAAGAATTTTAGGTTGGAGATGAAGTCATGGTTCATTTGCGGAAGGAGCGATTTCCGGTTGGTACATATAACAAGCTGAAAATGAAGAAGTTTGGACCATGTAAGATATTGAAGAAGCATGATTCAGGAAATGCATATGAGGTAGAATCACCTAGTGAGCTGAATATTTCACCAGTGTTTAACATTTCAGATTTGACAGAGTATCATGAAGGAGGTGTTGAAGATGAGGTTGCAGCAGCACAGTGGAGTATTCCAGCAAGTAGTTCAGATACCAAGGAGATTGAAGACATACTGGACAGTCGTGTTGGCAGAAGCACAAGGAATAGGACATATGAAGAGTATTTGGTCAAATGGAAAGGATGACTTGTTGAAGATTCATCATGGCTAACAAAGGAGGAGGTTAACCATCTTGGTTTTCCTCTACACACCTTAGTCATGACAGGGTCACTTCTCAAATTACCCCGGGTGTCTGATGCAGGAGCATCCTGGGTGTAAGAGCAATCTTGCATCACCCAAAAATATTTTTGTTTTTGTATTCAATAAGGGCTATCTTGTGCAGAGTTGCTATTTATGGAAACTTGCTATTTTTAGTAAGTTGGTCTTACGATCTCGGAATGTTTTGATTTTACATGTGGAGGTTCATCTCAGTCATATCAGCCTGCCAGCAAAGTTTCATGGCTAGATCAGGTCTAGTTTTGAAGATTTTCGGTATTGGCAGCAGGGTACAGAAACTTCAAACTCAGTTTTGAAGGCTTTAGAGGCCCCGAATGAGGTCAAAATTTGGGTGACGGGCACTTTGCACCAATCAAGCCTATAGAGCGCTTCGTGGCATTTCTAGAATGGGGTTATAATAGCCAATCGGGTCAACGGGTGATGACTTATGGTCTTCGGAAGTTGGGTCACCTGAAATGGTGGAAAATAATTTTTTTTCAAAATTTCTGTTTGGGTTTCAAACTCATTTTGAGCCGACTTTGATGAAATAAATTGTAAAATAAAATAATTCTAAGTTTGGTCGGCCCTAAGGGCTAAATTTCTAGAACCTTCTCGGGTGGTGGAAATTGCCTATATAAAGAAGGCCCGTAGTGTTGTCTAGGGCAGTTTTGGGTAGTAGATCTGGGTATTGATTCGAGGCTTTGTCCTACAGAATATTGCAAGGGAATGCCCATGTGGCTTTGCATATTGTAATTCTGAAAGTTTGTAATTCCACATTTGTGGAGATAATAAGAAGCCAATTTTCTGTTCTTGCATATTATTGTTATTGTTTCTCTATTTTTGTTAAGTGTTTGTGGTATTAAGGGGAGCACCCTTCATCATACAGACACCTTCACTGTAAAAATCAGTGAAAAGATAAAAGGTTTAGAAGAAGAAATCAAGTTGAGTACACAAGCAGCTATTGCTGAGCCAACTGCTTTCTTAAAGCACATTAACTGAGTTCAGGAACTCCGGTAGCTGATAGCAGACTTAAGGAAACAAGAAGCGCTCATCACTGATTAGGTTACAGAGTTACAGAAAGAACTCACTCCTTACTTGAAGATTTTTGAAACACATACTGTCAAAGCTAAGCAACTTGTGGCAACACTAGAGATTTTGGTGTTGGAAAATATCTTTGACATGCATGCACAAGTCGGTCTTGAGCAAATTGCTCTTACCAACTTGAAAGAGGAATGGGAAAACCTCTTGGAGTCTGTGAAGAAAACCCATCAGAACATTTTTGATAAGATGTAAGTATACATTACATACTTTTTGGGTATTTGGCATTATTATCAAAAAGGGGGAAAACATGTATATGCCAAATAGTATATTTTTTGATATGTATATTACATAATACCGGGAGCATGCACCGAGGGGGAGTACTTTTGTACTTATGAAGTTTTTTGTTGTGGATATGTATATGGCGGAGATATAAGGAATATATAGAAACATTTTGTCTATATACATTATGAAGTTTTGATACTAATGCCAAAGGGGGAGATTGTTAATATCTATTGAGCATTTTAAGGTTGTCATTAGTATCAAAGGACAGTAAACAGGTTGGTCAGTTATTTACATTGAGACAGTTGGTAACTAGAAGTAAGATAGAGTAGTCGGTAAAGCCTTACACCGAGCATCACACAGTTAACCAAGCACCAACAACACCGACATCGACAATCAGTAAACACCGAGCAGATTATACAGTGTTTACTAATGATCACAGAAAATGACATAGTAATTAGAAATAGCACATATTCTATGCAAATGGTTATAACATATCGTAAAATGGTTTACCAAGATTGAGGAGCATTTATTGTAAAAGATATTCATTAAATGCAATGATTATCTTATTTGTATTAGTTGATCTAGGTTATTTTGCACCGTAGATCTTAGGGTTATGATTATTTTGTAACCTAATTTTTGTTTAAGCGATAAAATAGAACACTATATATTGTATATGTTCACACCATTTTTTGAGGTTGTTGAACTGATATATATGAATCACGAAGCACTTGAAGAAATTGCCTATCTTCAAGACAATCAATTTATCGAGCATAATAGAGTATAGAGGTTTTCAGATTGAGCAGAATCAGACAAGGCTACCAAGCAAATCAGAGCAAAGAACCATCACAGATAAGGTGATATTTTTATAAGAACTTATAGATCTGTTTCAGACAATTGAGTTGTCAACTAGCAAATAGTTTACCTATTACTTTCTGACAATTGTGATAGAGTTTGGTATAAATCTCTTAACAGAGTAGACTTAATAGTCTTTGTATAAATCTCTTAACCGAGTACACACTTCATATAGTGTTGTTAAATCCTATAACTAGGTAGATCTAGCTGATCTAATATGTTACTCCTAACAGGGTAAGATCACCAGAAGTGATCAAAACTTGTAGCCTTAACAGGCAAACCTTATCTATTTGCAGTAGTGAAATTTTTTTGGGTGTCATCCCCACCATAGTTTTTACCTTCTAACAAGGGTTTCTGCGTTACCAAAATACTTGTGTTATGTGATTTTCATATTGATTTCATGTTGTTTACTTTCTTAAGTTAACTAGATGATTGATTTATGCAATTAGATTCAAGTTATTTTGATCGGTTATCACAGTATTCAATTATATATCAGAAAGGTTTTGCAACTAAAGTTTTGAAGGCACTGATTCACCCCTCCCCTCTCAGTACCTATCTCTCCTAATTCTAACACAAGATGAATCTGCTAACCTAGGATAGGAGGAAAGGAGGACAAGACTAGATAGAAAAGATGTAGGATGAAAGGAGGACCATGATTAGGAGACTAGGATGACAAGATTTTGCAAGTTGGGATGAATTCTGGATTTTGGAGGATTCGAATGACATGGCAAATGATTTGGTGTGTAGAACTCTTCATTTATGTATGTTCAACATATGTTTTACATTGAGTCTAAAACTTCAAAAACACATCAGACAAGAGCTACCTAAAAGACATGCTAGTATCAAAATGTTTGCCCACAACTTGGTAACCCAAAGGAATACAGATGGTGAGTAATCTTAAGGAGATTTGGGAAACCACTTGGACCAGTCCTTGCATAAAGATTTTGATACCTTTGGGAGTAGATCGGGAAGCCTCTGATTAACAAGTATCTGATTAGGTTCGTGGTGTCCTTCCAATCAGTTTGTATACGCATGACTCACTTAAGAGCCTAGTTGACCATGCTAAAATAGTAGGGATATTCACCTACTTGGGCTATTGTCAACACACATCACCCAAGCTTGAGGGGATGAAGCGAGAGTTTTCTCAGTGCTTTGCTTCTATACTGATCAGGGAAGTACCGATTTGAGGTCATTCTCCAAAGAGGAAACACTTTTCTCACTGGACAGGCCTCACTAGAAGTAAAACAAGTGAACTTGTCCTAGTTCAATTGTTTTACGTCACTTAGATTAACAAGGATTTACAAAATTTGAAAACCTCCTAGAAGCACATGAAGAAGAGTTATTTTCCAAAATTATTTTAAGTGTTTTATGCTATGACTTTCAAGCACATATGTTTAGGATTTGATTTGTTGTTTCTTTGAAAAAAAATCTCTTTTGAAAAGATTTTGCAAGTGTTTTATCCTTTTGCATTCAAGATTGAGTTTTCTTTTTAGGATCCTAATTGAACTTGATTTTGAAATGAATTTGCTTTGTTTTCACTTTGTGCATTCAAGATTTTATTTTTCTTAGGAATAAAATGAAATGACTTTGACATTGACTTTGGTTCATTTCTTTAGGGTCATTCAAGATTTGGTGTTTAGTTCAAAATTTTGAAAATTTTCCTAGATTTTGCACTTTGAGACTTGCATAAAAACCCTTAAAACATTGAATTTTCTTAGACGCGGTTCTTTTTAGCCAAAAAAAAAGTATCAAGATTGGTTTAGGAAACTTTAGGATTGGTTAGGATTGTTTTGAAATAGTTTAGGATAGATATACAGATTTAGTCCTTTTTAAGCACTCAAAACTTGAAGTGTTCCTAGATTGGATGAAAACCCTAAAACACTTAATTTTGGATGAATAAAGTTCTTTTTAGAAACAAAAAACATCATGAGTGATTTTGATCACTTTAGGATTGAGTAGGATTGGTTAGAAACCGTTTAGGAAAGATATGCAGTTTAGTCCATTTTAAGCACTCAAGATTGAATGAAAAGTTCTTTTTAAGATTTGAATGGAAGTTGATTATGTTCCTAAACATGCAAGAGAGTTAATGAACCTTAAGGATTTTATTTTTTGGTGATCAACTTGAATTTCAAGGAGAACCTACAAGATTGAGCATGGATTTAGAACCTACAAATTTGAAGTTTAGGGTCACTAGGAGGCCCAAATGAGCCCTAAAAACTAATGAAGACCAAGTTTAGGGCCTCACAAATGCCCTTTGTTTCCCATATGAAAATCCATGACATGGTATTCTATGCTAAAGTTTTTTACAAGTTTACATAGGTTCCCATATGGTAATACAGGGGTCCCCATACAACAATTCATGCCAAAAAATGGGAAAAAGGCCTAAAAACACCTAAAAAAGCCCATACGACAATACACATGCTCTAGTATGACCATTGGGGGGTTCCCATATAGAAATACATGCTAGGTAAGGAATTTCGTATGACTCTTCCTCCAAAGATGCCTGGGATGTGCCAAAAAGTGAGTTTTTTGACCAAAAAACCTTTAAAAAGTAGTTTGAAGAGTGTGGTGGGGTCCCACCGGGCATGCCAAAATGTGATTAGTGAAAACCTAACCTGTTCAGAACATGCATAGATAGTAAAACATCAGTAAGAAGAAGAATATACCTAATATATAGAAAACCTATTTGCAAGACACCTCAAATAGAGCTTAAACGGGAGCACCATGTCACTGTTTGATTTTCTCTTAGATAAGGGATGTGGGTGTGATCTCGAAGCATAAAAATATTGTTCCCAATGTTTTTTATGAAGGATTAGGACAATTTTAAGGCCAAGGATACCCCATAATGGCACAAAACAAGGTATGGAACACCTGTTTTGCCCATAGAGTCCCAAGGGTTCAAATGAAGCTAGATGTAGATTTGAGCTAAGGATGAGATGGAGAGTTGATTTTAGCCAAAGGATAAGTTTGATATGATATGAAAAGCTTGAAAATGAACTAATTTAATCCATTAAGCTATGCTAAGATGAGCTAAACAACATGAAAGCATGAAGAAAATCTAACAATTAGGAGATATGCTAGGATAGTCTAGATACAAATTGACATGATAACAATGCATGGAATGATAAAAAATAAGCTACTAATTTTCTCTTGGAAGTGAGGGTATTTATAGGATTTTCCTAAGGGCTTGGGTTAGGAAGGAGGGTCAGAGTTAGGGGTTTGGTTAGGGGTTGAGTTAGATGGGATAGGGATTGCATTCATGGTTGAATGCCCCAAGGGTTGCTCACATATGCGTGAGAAACACTTGGGAAGTGTGCTTAGGGGACCAAGGTGGAAGAAGGGTCATGAGATCTCATTTATGGATGTAACAACCATAAATGAGGGTGTAAGGGGCCATTAATGAGTGTAAGGCTCATTAATGAGGGGGGTTGACTAGAAGTCAAAGGATGAGGGTTTAGACTAAGAGGATTAAGAAACACCTCTTAAGAAGGTTTAGGGAGTGATTAGGAAAGTGAGGATATGTTTAGGGTTTTCTAGAAGATTTCTAGGGTTTTTGGGAATTAAATAAATAAATAATTTATTTAAAGGGTTTTGAGACAAAATTTAATAAACAATTAATAAATCAGAGGAATAAATATTCAAATTAGATTTAAATGTTTTTGGCTAGGGTTTCTTAATTAAATGTTTTTAATTAAATTAGGAGAACTGATAATGACAATAAAAATGAATGAATGAATTAAATAATTAATTAATTAATAAATGATGATGTCATCATGTCTTTTATCAACTAAATTAGATTTTTAGGTGTCTATAGGTATCAACATCAAAGTTCTCTGAACTTTTCCAACTCTTTGTTTTTGTCCCCCTTAGACAACAATGACAAAGGGAAAAAACTCCGCTTACTAAGTCACTCTTCTCCTCCTGAGAGGAATCTACCAAGAATTGATCCAAAAAGGAATAAACATGCAATTCATTAGACCAATGCACACATTGGTGCATTTAGTGGATAATAGGAAGGGGAAAAACACCCAACTTCCCCCTAAGATACTCAAAGGTATCCTTTCACAAAGGTTTTGTAAATATGTCTATTATCTTCTCCTTTGTGGGCACATACTCATGCTTCACTTCACCTTCCAATGTCTTCTCTCTTAAGAAGTGATATTTGATAGATACATGGTTCATTCTAAAATGCTACACTTGATTCTTTGAAATGTTTATAGCACTGGTGTTATCACACATAATTGAAATGGGCTCATTAAAATTTACTCATATATCCTTCAAAGTCTGTTTCATCCATAACACCCAAGTACAACATGAGGATTCTACAATGTATTTTGATTCAATAGTCGATTAAGTTACAAAATCTCACTTCTTGCTTGAGAAAACAACTAACTAGGAGCCAAAAATGTAAGCTCTACCACTGGTACTTCTCCGATTATCCAAAAAGCCTCCCTAATATACATCAGTATAACCTATCAATGTAAAATTTGAACCTTTTGGATACCATTAACCAAGATCTTCTATTCCCTTCATATATATGAAAATCCTTTTTATTGTCATAACATGTGATTCTTTCGACTCTTTCTAAAATATGACTGCCAAACATATTGCATACATGATAACTAGTGTAGTACCAGTCAGATACAATAATCATCCAATGATTGATCTATACTTACTCGCTTTTGCCTTTGATGAATCATCATCCTTAGTCAACATACAATCAATAACAATAGGAGTACATACTAGTTTAGAAAATTTCAAGCCAAACTTCTTTAACAATTCTTTAACATACTTGGAATGAGAAATGAAAATACCTTTACTAATTTGATTTACTTGCAATCCAAGAAAGAAATTCAACTCACCAATCATAGACATCTCAAACTCTTCTTGGATTTCCTTTGCAAATCTCCTACACAAGTCATCTTTTCATTTGAAAATGATATCATCAATATACACAACGACAATCATGATTTGATCTTAATATATCTTGTAATACAAGTTATTGTCTCTAGAAATTTTTTGAAATTGTTGACCAATCAAATACCCACCCAATCTTCCATACCATGTTCTCAATGCTTTCTTCAAACCATACAATTTCTTCTTCAATCTCCATACTGCATCTGGCTCCTTTTCTAAACTAAAACCTTCTAGTTTCTCAATGTAAACTTCTTCCTTTCAGTTATCCTTTCAAGAATGCTAACTTGACATCCATCTGATAAAATTTGAATCTTTGTATGCTGTAAAAGCTAAAAATATCCAGATCACCTCCATTTGGTTAATAGGGGCATAAGTCTCATCAAAATCAATTCCTTCAATTTGAGTATAACTTTTGCATACTAACCTTGCCTTGTTCTTTATTACTTTACCATTCTCATCCAACTTGTTTTGGTAGACCCATTTTGTACCAAGCACATTCTTATTAGCTAGGCTAGGCACAAATTCCCAGGTCTAGTTCATCTCAATTTGATGAAGTTCTTCCTTCATTTCCTTAAACCAATTTTGACAATTTCATGCTTTTTCTACAAATTTAGGCTCAACTTCTGAAACTAAGCACACCAAAGAATGGTATTGTATTTCTCTACTTCTAGTAACAGCTCTATTTTTATCACCAATATTTTGATTCTCAAAATGATGTTTCTGTACATACCTTGGTTTCTTAGTTGTAGATGTCGAAACCTGCACTGTCTCTTCTTCCTTTCCTTTTTCCTCTGCAATTGATCATATTCAATGTATTTCTCAGGAGTTCTAAAAATATTCATCAACCTTCACATTCACACTTTCAACTATCTTATTAAGTCTCTTGTTGTAACACCGGTAAGCCTTGCTCCTTGTAGAATATCCCAAAAATATGCCTTCATCAACTCTATTGTCAAACTTACCAAGATTGTTTTCATCTTTACGAATGTAACATCTACTTCCAAAGATTTTGAAATACTTAACTGTAGGTGCTCTTCCATGCCATAACTCATATGATGTCTTGCCATACTTCTTCCAATAAAAAACTCTGTTTAGTGTGTATGCAATAGTATGTACTGCTTCTCTCTAGTAAACTTCTGATAAACTTGCTTCCTTCAACATAGTCCTTACTGCTTCCTGAATTGTCTGATTCATCCTTTCCACTACACCATTTTTTTGTGTTGTTTTAGACACTAAAAATTATCTCTTGATACCATATTTCTCACAAAAAATTTCAAACACATTGGAAGTAAATTCTTGTCATTTGTCAAATCTCAAACACTTAATCTTTCTACAACATTCATTTTCAATTCTAGCCTGAAATATCTTGAGCTTCTCAAAAGCTTCTGATTTATCTATTTGAAATGAGACCCAAGTCAACCTTGAATAATCATCAATAAAGAGTATGAAATATTTATCACCTTGTAAACTCCTTATTTTGGTAGGACCACAAAGGTCGGTGTACACTAGATCTAGTAAGACGGTAGATGAATGATCTTTCACTTTGAATGATTCTCTCTATTTTTCTTCCATACATCCCTTGCAGATAATATTGTCTAGTTTGCATAATCTAGGTAAGTCTCTTACTACATGTGATGAACTTATTCTTACTAAGTTATCAAAATTGATGTGGCACATCGTTTGGTGCTAAAGATATCTGTCATTGGTTTGAGATATTAAGCACCCTTCTATAACTCCTTCAAGATGGTACATATTTCTTCCAATCCTTTTTCCAATTAAAATCACTACTCTAAATCACTTTCGAATCTCACATGCTTCATTCTTGAATACAACATCATAGCCATTCTCACACATTTGTCCAACACTCAAAAGATTGTGACACAAATCCTTCACATAATAAACATTTCTAGTGTTATTATTTGCGCCAAAAGTAATAGAGCCTCATCCAACAATATAAGCTTCCTTATCATCACCAAATCTAACAAGGTCACCATCATATTTGTCAAGTGAAACAAACTTACTTTTAGCTTCAGTCATATGATGAGAACAACCACTATCAATTAGCCATTCATTTTTATTGCTTCTGGCATATAAGAAAGTTTCAAGATCATCATCATCTTCATCACAAATGTTAGAAATATCAATTTCTTATTTTTTAAATCTTTTTCAGCATAAAATAAATAATTTTGTTCCGACTTATCACCCAAAATACTAGCCTATTCATTTACATAGTAAGCCTTCTTCTTGATTTCTTAAACTTCTATCTAGGACCTTTCTCTAGAAATATAGTATCCAAATGACCAATCTTTCCACATTGAAAACATTTAAGAGGTAACATACCTTTGTACTTGCCAATACCTTTCTTCAATCTCCTTGCAAAATTTTCTTCAAATTCATCTAATTCATCATCACCATTAGGATCTTCTTCTGACTTAGTTGCCTTGAATGTCATTTCAGATCTGCTCATCTCTTTTCCAAACTTGCTCATGTCAAATCCAGTCAAAGTGCCAAACAAATTTTCTTTGGTAAACCTCTTTGGATCATGGACCTCCTCAATTTCTGAGATCTTGTCATTGTAGCTATCCGATAATGTCATCAAGTTCTTTTCCATGAAATCTTCATCGATAATACTGCATCCTTGATTCTTGATTTTATTAGCTACATTATCGACTCTCTGAAAGTAACTCCTAATATATTCTCCTTCTTCCATTCTAAGATTCTTATAGTGGCGTTTAGCTGTTAATTTCTTAAATAACTTAACTCTATCATTTCCTTCTTAAATCTCTTTCAATTTTTCCCAAACCTCATAAAAAGTCTTGAAAGAAATGACTTTAGCTAATTTAGTTTTTGATAAAGCACTAGTGATAGCATACCTCTCTCTTTTCATTGTCCTCATATGCTATAATTTTGTTTGGAGTCTTAAGGCCATTCTAAGGGAACATATCCTTCATCTCCATTTCTTTCCAAGTATTTTAATTGATCAGAATCAAATATCCTATCATCTTCTCTTTTCATGAACTGTAATATGATCCATCAAAATTAAGAATATTCAATTTGTGTGCCATAGGATCTACCTCAAGCAGTTAAGCTCTATATTGAGGAACCAAGCCCTGATACCAATTGTTGAACAAGCAAAATAACTAAGAGGGGGGGGAGGGTGAATCAGTTATTCAATTTTTTTTTATAAAACTTTTTCTAGTGTTGATAAACTCACAAAAATTAGCAATATCAACTTTTGATCTATTGGTTAACCACATTAAACATTCATAACATACGTAAATAAGAAAACACAGAAACACCAACACAAAAAACACTAGAATTTACGTGGAAACACAAACTAGGCAAAACCATGGAGAAACTAATTCTTATGAAATGGAATATCGGTTAAGGTGACACTAGTTAAGGTGATTTTTACAAAGGCTCACTGCCATTTTTCTCACTTTAGGTTGCTCACTATGGTTGGCTCACTGTCGACCAGGCTCAGTGCTATTTTTCTCAGTACAGGTTTCTCACTATGATTGGCTCACTGTTGGTCGGGCTCACTGCCTTGAAATATGAATATAGCTAATTTCCAATATAAATAGGTTCATTGTTGGAATATAAGTGTATCATCTTAAAAAGTAAGCACCCTTGTTAGGTGCTCATTTTTAGCCCTATTTTAGCATTTATGGGTTTCCACATTGATTTCACATTCTTCTAGCATTTATTGGACATTTTATAAACTTAAATTATTATCTAAATTAATATTATGCATCCTCCTTAATTAATTTAAATTAGTATTTAAATTAAGATTAAATATTAATATGGGCCCTCCTTTATTAATTTAAATTAGTATTTAAATTAATATTAAATATTGACTCCATTGGTTCAAAACTTGATATTAGCCCTCATTTCTAAAAGTGCTCCTCTATTTTCTCCTCCAACTAAATAATTCATTTCATCTCATTAGACTTTTAATTAATTTAAACTAATATTAAAATTAATTAATTGGGTCGTCTCTTAATTTATTTATCATCTAAACTGGGTTTGACCTTTATTAATTTAAATTAATATTACATGTCTCCTACTATTTTCTAAATTGGGATAGACCTTTATTAATTTAAATTAATATTATTGATCCTCCTTTATTAATTTAAATTAATATTTTAATTGATTCTCACAAGAAATCTCATTATGGCCAATTATTTTATTTTACCACTTTAAGATGGGTCTCACCTTATCTTAAAGTTCAAGGCACCTATCATGTCGTCCTAAAGTTTATTTTACTTTGAGTTCTCTATATAAAGGAGACTTCTTCTCCTCATTTTCACTTCTTATCTCATTCAAGGAAATCATCCACAAGCAAGCTATTGTGCATTCAAGGAGTTCAAGTAAACAAGAAAGCATTCATTGAATGCATTCATCCATCTTCCATCAAGCACTCAAGTATTTCCTTCTATAGATCTAGCTTCTTTCTCCATAAAGAGGCAAAGACATTTTCTATCAAGGAAGGAGATCTACATTTGTTTATCAAGTTTCATCCTCAATCCAACATTGTGAAAAACTACAACATTCGTCATTCAAGCGTTTGGTTTCATGATTTCCTATTAAGTTTTTGTGGATTCCAAGCTATTGCATCAACACTTGTGATAATCTCCAAAGTGACATTGCATGATTAAGGTGTAAGGCAATTTATGTTTCAAATCTAAATTACATTCTCTCATGCACTTTCAATTATATTTCAAGGTAAATCCCTATACAAGGGCTTGACCAAGGCAAGCCCCTTCCCCCAATAGTTTCTCCTTCTCTCTTGTGTGTAGGAATAGGTTCACAAGACATATATAGTTGCAGATCTTATGACCTATTTGGAAGAACTTCCTAGATTCACTTTCTTTTTGAGATTTTGACACTCTCAAGTATAGGTTGAAGTTGACCTATACCTTACAGTTCAGAAGTACATATTCATTTGTAGACTTGGAAAGACCAACATAAGATATAATAGACATAGAAAATATTTATGTTTCTTGCATAATTAGGTATAGGTTGAAGTTGACATATATCCAGAAAGTCGACCTATACCCAGGAGCAGAACATAGAACTACCCATTTTAGATTTGCAGGTTGCAGGCTACCAAGTACAAAAACTAGTTCATTTCGGGACTCTAACAGGTAGAAAATCAGCCTTAAATCATTCCCTTTCCACTCATTTTTTAGGTGCATATATTTCTATCTCCATTATTTTCATCTTCTTTCATAGATTAGATTCCTCTCTTGCATATCACTCATGACTCCTCTTAGGGAAAGGAAGACCAAACCCAAGACCCTACATTGTGAAGATCATGAATTGACACCTTACCTTGTGCTAATTGGGTTTACTTTGTTCCAAGGTCTTGGATCTTCCTACATGTACCTATAATTTTGTGAGTGATCTATCTTAGCATTGGTCACCATTTTGTATGTTACATTTTGGTGAACTTGACTTCTTACATCTCCATTTTGATTTTGCTGTTAGATTTCATTTTCTTTCTAGATCTACTTTGTTACATAGTATGCATCTAGTTAGATCTCTTTTGTATTCCATTTACATCATTGTGTGTGCAGGTTCACCTATGTTACATTTTTGTGAACTCAACACTTTCATGCATTATACTTCCTAATTTTGGGTGTTAGATCCTCTTTCTATGCATTTTTGTTATCTAGATCTATTTTTTATGCATTGGTAGTTATAATATCTTTTGTATTAATTTAGACACATCTAGATCTACTTTATATACACTACTTTCTTTCCTCTCATGTTGTACAAGCTATTCTCCCAAAACTATTCTATCACTTTTGAGATAAAACAACATCCTCCTATTAACTTGCCTTTACATCATGTTACTCCTAAAAAGAATCAATTTAGTGTATGTGATGTTTATTTTTCCACTCTTATATTACCTTATAAGGACATATTAGAGCAAGAAGATGATTTAACCTATCTCTCAATCTTCCTCTTTGGGGAGGAGGGTTGATGATTGATGTTAACTATTCTCCTAATATAAGCCTTATCTATGAGGATATTTTCATTTAGGATGAAACTTCACCTTCCTTTCCTTTCAATTCTCCCCCCTTTATGGACCAAGATTTAATGAACCATGGCTATTCCTCTTTTACATGTTGATCCCTAAGTTTTTTTTTCTATTAGTGTCTTACACTTAGTCATTTTCTAGGCAATGTTGATCGGTAACCACTGCGACCGAGTCATCATGTATAGCCAAGTTAAGTATAGACTTGTATATTGTACATTTACCGAGGACTAGTCACTGTCGAGCAAGTCAGAAGGTCACCGAGTGCTTCAGTAATAGTCAAGCAAGCTTATGTCGAGTTGTGTAGCTATGTCAGTGCCGAGTACCAGGGTATGAAGAATAGTGAATGCTGAGTGCTAGAGATTTCACATGCTGAGTAAGCCAGATATGATATATGTATTCGTAATGGAACAAACACTTAGGTAAGCCATTTTCGCTAACATCTACATTATATTTATTGTTTGTTGAGGAAATCATGAAGGTGATTATGCTTTAATTTATAATCATTGATCCCTATGTAATCTATGGAACCAATCAGAATTAGGGAATGCTGAAGCGGCAACAATAGACAATCTAGATCGTTGATATATTGTTTATATACGATAAGATCCAAACCCTAAAATGTAATGGTGTGATGAGAAGTGTATAAAGGGGATTTCATACATGCAGAGCAGTGAAATGTTTTGATTATTAGAAGCAGAGATCAATAACCTAGAAGAGAAGTGAAGGACATAACATAGATATATTTGATAGAGGAGATCAAATCTATATTTGAAGAAGAAGATCTGTTATCAGCATCAAAGTGCAAATTGAAGGATCAGGTACTGAATCATTCTAATAGGTGAATTAGGGAGAATCTCTTAACAGAGTGGTTTTAATAGACCTAAGTAAATATCTTAACTGAGTGCTTACTTTGTTGTAAGTTTAAATTGTTTTACAAGGTAGATTGTATAAGTCTTAAAGCTCCTAGCAAGGAAGACCCCTCACAGGGTAGATCATTATTTTGTGATCAAACTTTGTAGCCCTAACAAGCAAACTTAATACTACAGTAGTGAAGATTTTTGGGTGTCATCTCCACCCCAGTTTTACCTTTCAAGGGTTTCTGGGTAACCAAAATCATTGTGTTATGTTTCATTTTCATGGACGATGATTAGAATGTTAGATCTATTTCAATATTGAATTTGATGTTTATGTTATGCAAGAAAGTTTATGTCAAAATGGAATTATTGGTAGATATCTGATTCACCCCCCCTCTTAGTATCTCACTTTCCCATAATAGATTTCAAACACTACAATGTTCTTCATTGATAGAGATGTTCCTACCCTTGATGATTCTCCTATTTGGGATGAACCCTTGGATAATGAAATAAATTACTCTCTTCCTCATGAAGTAAATTTGGTGGGAATAGATGATACAATAGTTGAAATTTCATCTACTTCTCCTATAGATGACCCATTCATGATATATGTTTCTCCTTCTTCTAAACCACCCCCCTTTGAAAATATATTTTAAATAAAGACATTCATATCACCTTATCTTCATTTGACACTCCTTCTAGCGATGAAGCATTAAAGGAAGTCACTAATCCCTATTCTAAGGACACCTTGGAAAAAAAATGATAATATCAATTTCCCTAATTCTTTCCCTTCTATTGATGAAGCCAGGAAGAATCAAGAGTGTGATCAAGTTAATGTTGTCAATATTATGATCAACCTATGGTAGTCATCAAGACTATGATAACTATCAAAGGCTATCCTTAATCAAATTCTTATCAATCTCCTAATAGACCTATCATCATTATCAAGACTTATCATCAATTTACTCCTCAAACTTCAACTACACCTGTGATTATGGTTAAAGGATGTAATCCTCAAATTTCTCTTCAAACTCCGAACAAGCTTATCATAATTGTGAAGGGAAAACCTATAAATCCCTTAGGGTTCTTTCAGGATTATCATGCAGTGACTCTCACCTATCGAACAAGAAATAATCCTCAACCTTCTAATCTAGTTGTTCCTTCTTCTCTCCCACCTTCTCAACCTGTTCTTCCTCCTCCACTCCGTCTTCCCCAAAATCGTAGAAAGGAGTATGGTTTGGTAGAGAAATTATGTAATACCCCTACCAATATTTCTTTTTGGGAACTTCTTCAAACTTCTCCTAAATATCATAAACCCTTGCAAAAATGTTTAACTAATCTTCCAACTCCACCTCCCAATCAAGATAATATCAATGCATGAGTGCTACCCTTGTCCCACATCAAATTATGTTTACTCAAGATGATTTACCTCCTAAATAAGTTCAAGATCGATACGATGCTCTTATGGTATCTATCCTTATCAACGATAATGTTATTTGTAGGACCTTAATTGATAATGGGTCTGGGATTAATGTTTGTAGTATGGACATGCTCAAATAAATCAAAGGTAATCTTTCAACTATTAAACTTGATAACATTCCTATATGTGGCTTTGATAATGTTTCTAAGAAAACATTATGCATCATCACTTTACCTATCAAAGTAGGCCTGATTATTTTAGATACTCCTATTCATGTGATTCCTGAACCTCTTAATTATAACCATATTTTGGGTAGAGATTGTTTACATAATATGCATGGTGTCCCTTCAACTCTTCATTGAAAAGTCAAATTATTCTATAAGAATGTAATGTAAACTCTTCATGTAGATGATAGACTGAATAGTTGTTTGAATTATGAATCAATAAATACTCCCATGCCTATCAAATATAAACAAGACCTTGATTCTAAAATTGATTCTCAACCTAAAGATGATCCTCCTTCCTCTAGTTCTCTTTCGGATGACGATTGGGGATCCTTGTATTTCACACCAACTTTTATTGGATAACATAAAGTTTCATACCTTCAATTTATGCAATCTAATTTTGACAAAGAATTCAAAACAACTCCTCTTTCTAGTGATTTTAGTAACAAATTTTTCGCTGCTTCTGATCTTAACAAATCTCGAGAAACTATCAGACCTGGGTCCTCTCTTAATTTATTTATCATCTAAACTGGTTTGAACTTTATTAATTTAAATTAATATTATGTGTCTCCTCTTATTTTCTAGATTGGGATAAACCTTTATTAATTTAAATTAATATGATTGATCCTCCTTTATTAATTTAAATTAATATTTTAATTTATTCTCCCAAGAAATCTCATTGTGGCCAATTATTTTATTTTCCCACTTTAAGATGGGTCTCACCTCATTTTAAAGTTCAAGGCATCTATCATGTTGGCCTAAAGTTCATTTTACTTTGAGATATCTAAATAAAGAAGACTTCTTTCCCTCATTCTCACATCTTATCTCATTCCAAGCAATCATTCACAAGCAATCTATTGTACATTTAAGGAGTTCTAGTAAGAAAGAAAGAACTCATTGAAGGCATTAATCTATCTTCCATCAAGAACTCAAGTATTTCCTTCTATAGATCTAGCTTCTTTCTCCATAGAGAAGTAAAGGAGCTTTCTATCAAGGAAGGAGATCTACATATATTCATCAAGTTTTCTTCCTCTCTTTCCTCCTCAATCCAACATTGTCGCAGACTACAACATTCATCATTCAAGGGTTTGGTTTCATTATTTACTATTGGGTTTTTCTGGAGTATTGCATCAACACTTGTGATCATCTCCAAAGAGGAATTGCATCATTAAGGTATAATGTAATATATGTTTTAGATCTAAAATATATTCCCTCATGCAATTTAAATTACATTTCAAGGTTAATTCCTATATAGGGGCTTGACCAAGGAAATCCCCTTCCCCCAAATAATTTCCCCTTCTCTCTTGTGTCTAGGCGCATGTTATCAAGACATATATATTTGTAGATCTGATGACCTATTTGGAAGAACTTCCCAAATTCACTTTCTTCTTCAGGTTCTGACATTGTCAGGTATAGGTTAAAGTTTAACTATACCCTATAGTTGAGAAGTACATTTTTAGTTGTAGACCTGGAAAGCGCAAAAAAATATCTATCAGACCCAAAA
This sequence comes from Chamaecyparis obtusa, assembly GCA_027943335.1. Taxonomy (NCBI): domain Eukaryota; kingdom Viridiplantae; phylum Streptophyta; class Pinopsida; order Cupressales; family Cupressaceae; genus Chamaecyparis; species Chamaecyparis obtusa. The sequence continues at coordinate 797,702 of BSBK01007397.1, forward strand.
ACTATTTTTGTATTTGGCATAGTCAGTTATAGGTTGAAGTCAACCTATATCCAAGTAACCCTATACCCAAAAAGTTGACCTATACCCATGAGTAGAACAAAAAATACTCATTTCAAATTTGCAGGTTGCAGAATACATGGTACATAAATTAGGACACTACAAAACTTTGACATGTAGAAAATCAGCATCAAAGCATTCCTTTTCCACTCATTTTTCAGGTACATACATTCCTATCTCCATTCTTTTCATCTACTTTCATAGATTAGATTTCTTTCTTACATATCACTCACAAATCCTCCTTTTAAGGAAATGAAGACCAAATCCAAGACCCTACATTGTGAAGATCACTAATAGGAACCTTACCTTGTGCTAATCAGGTTTTGTTATTCTGAGGTCTTGGAACTTCCTAAATATAACATATAATTTGGTGTGTGATCTATCCTAGCATTTATCATCATTTTGTATGTTACAGTAAGAAATAAGATTGAATCTACCATTGAGGATACTATCACCGATGCTCTACAATATAATTTAAATGATACATCAATTTGCTACGGATTGCATCCACACACACAATCATCATCACATAGATCTTATCATTTTAGATTCACATTTGTTGGATAACTGAGGGGGGGGGGGGGGGTGAATCAGTTATAGAATCAATTATCTCAGGTCCCTTAGCAATTTTCAACCTTAAAACCTTCTCGGTAACTACTCTTTATAATCAGATTTCAACATTAAACCAACCATAGTAGTATGCATCAAAAAATTAGTAAATAATATGCAAAACATTCAATCACACATTAACACCAATATTTAAAGTGGAAACCCAATTCAGGTAAAAACCATTGCGAGAATTCTCACCCACAAAATAGTTCACTCTTCTGAAGTGAGCTTGGTTAAGAGCCAATCTTGACCAATATTACAAAACACATTTGCAAGATGTGACCCTGTTAAGGGATTTTCACCAAAGATCAACTAGATCTGTCACCATATCATGAGTGGCCTTATTAGAGGACTTTAGAACATTAGTTAGAATGCCACCTTACAAAGGATTTAGAAATAGGACTGTTAAATCCACTCGGTTAAGATGTTTTCTGCTACAATAGTTAGAAAGTAATAGCGAAATGATCTGATAAAATATGCAACTACCTTTGCCTATTTAGATCTCCTTTCTTCTCATTTTTCTTCTTCAAAATCTTTTTTTCTAGTTGATCAACACTTACTCTTCATCTCATCACTTTCCTTCACTTGATTCACACTTTTCTTCAACTCTGTTATGCTTGGTGTACCCTTCTGTACTAATTCAGCTATTTTTTCTAGCTATTATCAGATCAATAATTAGGCATCAACAATATTACCATCATGATCATCCTTTATATAGAAAATGTTTGTCGCTTAATCCTATTCACCACCTAATCTCGTCTATTCGATCAAATTTGTAGCTCAGTAAAACATTTTATGAATCTTGCCAGCTGTATCTTTATCTTGGAACTTGAAATTTTCTTGGATCTCAAACCAATCATCAAATATTCACCCTTTATCTATACCTAACATTTTTGATTTGTTCATTTCATTAACTGACTTTTTTCCTTCTTTAGAATCTTCTAGATCATTTCAGATCATCATTCGATGTTGTCTTTTAATTGATTTCTTGTTTAACCGACCAACTTCATCTATTCGGTTAAGTCTTCCTTCGTTATCATATACTCAGTTAAAATCTTCCACAGTTATCAACTTCTTGATTAATTGTATCAGACCGATATCTTTACTTATCGACAACCATTTCCAGCTCGGTAGAACACACTATTTCCTTGTCTTTTCACTTCGTAACTTTAATCCTTCATTACTGACCAATATAACTGACTTTTGCATCAATCTAACACTTCATCAAATTATGTAAAACAATAAAATCAATATTAGCTTGTCATAGACTGATTCAACAATTGCCCATTTAAGCTCACATACTTAACATCACTTCTTCATTTCATTTTCTATCTTTACCAACCGCTTCTTTACTCAACATCACAATTTTTAGATTGATATGGTAACTTGTATAAATTAGTAAGTCAATAGGCTTGACATCAATGACAACATAATAACTGATCCAATCCTTCTACATACCTTTCATTGCTCAGTTACTAACCTTTCTCTTTATCTTCATCAATCAATATCAGTTGGGGTAACAATCTCCCCCTTTGTCATTGATGGAAACATAATTTATATATCTCATCTCACATCTGAAATATACCATTAATAACAGTAATCTTCATTCTTTATTTCTCCCTCTTTGATATCTTATAGTTGTACCTTGTACCTTGATTGTACCAAAACTCAATACTTAGTGTTGTACCTTGTACCAAACCTCAATACTTATAGTTGTACCTTGTACCTTGATTGTACCAATTACTTCTATTTCCTCATATATTTGTCACAACTTTAGGCTGCTCCTAAGAGTGAACATTCACATCAACTCACAAATAGATAATCTGATAGAGCATGAATTGATGAAACTTGCATCTTTCTCTAATGAACATTAGATAGGAAAATGACCCTTAGTTTACCTCTGAGGTACTCAAAAGTATCCTTAGGTAATGACTTTTTGAATGTATCATCATTCTTCTCCTTGGATTTCACATATTCCATCTTTACTTGTTTCTCCTATACCTATTCTCTCAAATAATGATACTTTATTGATATGTGCTTTGTCTTTGAGTGCATCAATGGATTATTTGAAATATTTATAGCACTTGTATTATCACAATAGATTGTCACATGACCATGTATTTCCTCTTGCACCCCTTCAAGTAGTTGTTTTATCCAAACAATGTTAGAATAATTGATTGCAGCAACAACATATTCTGCCTCAATAGTTGACTGTGAAATGCAACTTTTCTTTTTGCTTATCCATGTCACTAATCTTTCTCCTAATAAGAAAGCTCCACCACTAGTACTTTTCCCATCTTCCACATTATCTTCCCAATCAACATTAGTATACACTTTCAATTCAAAATCTCCATCTTTTTTGTACCATAATCCATAGTCCTCGGTTCCTTTTAGCTATCTAAAGATTCTCTTCACAATAGTAATATGTGTTTCTTTAGGATTATAAAAAAATCTTATCACAATACCAACATCATGTGCAATATCTAGCCTACTATGAACAACATATTGTAGCTTACCAATCATGGATCAGTATAGAGTTTCATTCACCTCGGTAGAGTCATCTTCTTTTGACAATTTGCATCTAGTGATCATTGGTGTACCAAATGGTCTTGAGTCTTCCATCCCAAAAGTTTTCAGGATCTCTTTGATGTATTTGACTATGTTATGTATATTCCATCCTTGATTTTTAAAATTTTCAATCTAATGAAGAATATGATCTCTCCAATCATTGACATTTCAAATTCCTTCCTCATTGCATCAACAAATGATCTACACATTAACTCATTTCCTCTAAATATGATATCATAGACAAAAAATTTAGCTATTAATACCTTATCTTCAGATTCACTTTTCAAGTACACATTACTATTATCACTAGTTCTAATGAAACCTATTCTCATTAGATATGAGTGGAGTCTTTCATACCATGATCGAGGTGCTTGCTTTAAACCATACAATTCCTTGTGTAGTTTACATACCATGTTTTTATGAATTTTGTCAACAAATCCTTCTGGTTTCTCAATGTACACTTCTTCTTTCAGTATTCCATTAAAAAATATAGACTTTACATCCATTTGATAAACCTTGAAACCTTTATAGGATGCACATGCAACTAGAATTATCACACCTTCTAATCTAGCAACAGGGGAAAATATCTCACCATAGTCAATACCTTCCTCCCAAGCATATCCTTTGCATACAAGTCTAGCTTTATTCCTTATTAGATCTCCATTTTCATTTAGTTTATTTCTGAAAATCCACTTTGTACTAATAACATTCTTATCCTTAGGTCTCGGTACCAATGGCCAAGTATTGTTCTTTTTAATATGATCAATCTATTCTTTCATTACATTGACCCTAATCTTTATTTTCAGGTGCATCCTTGACTAATCTAGGCTCAAATTAAGAAATCAAACATGCATTGTCTCTCAACTTACTTCTTGTGATGACTCCTGCAATCTTATCTCCAATTATTTGAGTTGGTGATTGATTCCTTCTGACATACTTTACTAGTTCTGGCTCGGTTCTTTGTTCTTCAACATTTTCTTCTCTCGGTGGGGGCTCAACTGGTTCCTCAGTTTCTTCTTGCAACTTGTGCAAAGTACTCAAAAATCCTTCCTGTACATATACAAATACTTGATAATCTTTTGTTTCCTTTTTTCTATCTCCTTGATTTTTATCTGCAAACTCATCAATCCTTACATTTGCACTTTCCACAATTTTGTTAGTAGCCTTATTAAAAAATTTATAAGCTTTTCTCTTTGTGGAGTATCCTAGGAATATACCTTCATCTTCTTTAGAATCAAACTTTGCATTCCTAGCATCTTTTAGAATGTAACACCTACTTCCAAAGATTTTAAAGTAGCTAATAATAGGTGTATGCCCATACCAGAGTTCATAGGGATTTTTATTTGTACCTTTCTTTAGTTGTACTCAGTTGAGGGTGTAAACAACAGTACTAATGGATTCTCTCTAGAATTTTTTTTTAGCCTCCTTCTCAATCAACAATGTTCTTGCACAATCAACTATTGATCTGTTCCTTCTTTCAGCTGTGCCATTCTATTATGGAATTCTCAGTGTAAAGACATGTCTTTTGATTCCATTCTCATTGCAGAAGATAAAAAATTCATCATAGATAAATTCACCTCCCTTATTTGATCTTAAACACTTTAGTTGCTTACCTATTTCCTTCTCAACTCTTTCCTTGTACCATTTAAATATTTGAAATGCATAATACTTTTCTTTTAGAAACATTACAAACATCATCCTTGAGTAGTCATCAACAAACAAATCAAAATATTGATCACCATAATAACTTTGTTTTCTCATAGTGCCACAAAGATCAGTATGAACTAGCTCCAATATACCATTAGATGAGTAAGACTTGCTTGAAAATCTTAATTTTTTCATCTTACCGATCTAACATTCCTTACACATAACTTTATCAGGCTTGCTCAATCTTGGTAAACCTTTGATTCTTTTCTTCTTACTAACCTTGATCATGTTATCAAAATTCACATGACAAAATCTTTTATGCCATAACCAAGCATCTTCACTTCTTGCAAATAGACACACATTTCCATTAGAATTTAGATAAAATAAGTTACCTTTAGATTGTTCACCGATTCCAATCAAATCTCCAACAACATCATAGATCTTCACTTTTCAATTTTGAAATTCCAGTCGGTGACCTGTGTTATTTAGTTGTGCAATACTAAATAAGTTGTACTTAGTCATTGAACCCAATAAGCATCATCATACTTAATATTTTCATTCAGAATAATGGATCCCTTTCCTTTTACATAACATGGAGCATCATTTCCAAATCTATCAAATCCTCCATCATATTCTTCTAGGTTTTCAAACTGATCAATATCACCAGTCATATGATGTGAACAACCACTGTTAATAATCCATGTGTTAGTTTTACTAACTTGAGAAATAAGGGATTTTTCATCTTCATACCTTTCTTCTTCTGAATCATCCTTCATAGAAACATAAACCACTTCCTCACCTTCAACTGTGTCATCATATTTATCGTTGGTTAGTCCTTCCTCCTCTAGGTAGCATGATTTATTGTCTTTGTCCTTGTAGTCTCTAAACTTTTGGTATTGGTTCTCTTTCTTGTCCTTCTTATCATTCCTGTCATTATTAGGACACCTAGATGCAATATGACCAATCTTGTTGTACTTAAATCCTTTTAGAGTCAATTTACGTTTATACTTTCCTTTTCTTCTCGGTAGCCTTTTTGCTAGCAGTGCTTCCATTTCTTCTTGTTCTTTTTCCTCGGATAGTATACTGTCATAGTCACTTCCACTTGAACTATACCGAATGTCTCTTTCTCTTCTTGAAATACCAATGGTTAGAGATGATTTGAAATTCATTTCTATGTTCAGTAAACTATTATCAAAGTTACTAAGCTCAAATGTAGTCAGCTTACCGATCAAAGCATCAAGAGTAAAAATATTACCAAGTATGGATCTCAATTCCTGAATAGAAGAGACTCGAATAGCATATTTAGGTAAGAGAGTTCTAAGAATTTTTCTTACCACATATTCTCCATTTATTGTTCCACTAGCATCTTGTTAGAATAATAAGCAAAAAAATGCAAATATTAACACACAAAAGAGAACACAATAACATAAAATTTAACGTGGTTTACCCAATCCTTGGGCTATGTCCACCAACAATGAGTCCAATGTCTTTATTATTATCCAGTGATTACAATCTGAAACTTGCAACTCAATACCGCCATAGGAAGCTACAAAAAAACCATCATACACTAAATCTCCAACCCTAAGCCCTTTTTTCAAGTATTTTTGACTTCACCTAATTAGGGAAAAAAATACTCCAACTAATAGAAAATTGATGGCCGAACCTTTACAATATTATTAAGTCATTGTTGGCATCGAGGGGCACTGCCCCCATCAGGGGCTCTACCCCTTGACCCCACCTAGGGTGCTACCCCAGGACCCTGCAAGGGGCTCTGCCCCTTGACTCCAAGCTTGGGGGCGCTGCCCCCAATCCCCTATAAATAAATCTGGGGGGAAACCATGCCAAAAGAACCTGAGTTTGATTAGGCTCCACATACATAACACAGCCTTGATGTCACTAAGCACTTCCTTAATTCTAAAACTATATTGTGCAACATTTTCATCTTCTTTCATTCTCATCTCATCAAATTTTCCTATGAGACTATCAACCTTTTCTTTTTGTACATGAAGATCACCTCCATAAAAAAATGCAAGTTTATACCACATTTATTTCGGTGTAGAGAAGTCCTTTATATCATTAAACTTAGCATCGGTTAGGGAAGAAGAAATCTCAATCATTATCGAGCTTTGATCCTACTTTTCTCTCATCTGATCAAGTGTCATAGGTCTAGGAGGTGGTGGAGTGTAGTCATTTTCCAAATAGTAGAGTGCAGAGTCTCCAATTCCAAATAGATGTAACTTCATCCTACTTTGCCATGTAGGGAAGCTCTCTTTGTTCAAATTCAATACTTCTCCCCTATACATCTTTGGATCTTTAGCTTAATTATTTTAAACTTTTACCTCTAAGTACCAAATACTCTGATACCAATTGTTGGATAACTAAGAGGGGGGGTGAATCAGTTATATCAGGTCCCTTGACAATTTTCAACCTTAAAACCTTCTCGGTAACTAATATTTATAATTAGATTTAAACATTCAACCGACCACACCATTATGCATTAGAAAATTAGTAAATAACATGCAAAAGATTCAATCACAGATTAAAACCAATATTTAACATGGAAACCCAATTCGGGTAAAAACCACTGTGAGAATTATCATCCACAAAATAATTTACTCTTCTAAAGTGAGCTCAGTTAAGAGACAATCCTGTTAAAGATTACAAAACACATTTTCTAGATGTGACCCTATTAGGGGATTTAAACCAAAGATCAACTAGATCTATCACCCTATCACGAGTGGCCTTATTAGAGGATTTTAGAGCATTCGTTAGAATTCCACCTTACAAAGGATTTAGAAATAGGACTGTTAAATCCACTCAGTTAAGAAATTTTTTGCTAAAATAGTTAGAAAGTAAAACTGAAATGATCTGATAGAATATGCAACTACCTTTGCCTATTCATATCTCCTTTCCGCTCATTTTTCTTCTTCAAACTCTTTTTTTTTTCTAGTTGATCAACACTTACTCCTCATCTCATCACTTTCCTTCACTTGATTCACACTTTTCTTCAACTCTATTATACTCAGTGTACCCTTTTGTACTAATTCGACTATTTGTTCTAGCTATCAAGAGATCAATAATTCAACATCAACAATATTACCATTGTGATCATCCTTTATATAGACAATTTTTGCCGCTTAATCCTATTCACCTCTTAATCTCATCCATTCAATCAAATTTGTAGCTAAGTAAAATGTTTTATGAATCTTGCTAGCTGTATCTTCACCTTAGAACTTGAAATTTTCTTATATCTCAAACCAATAATCAAATATTCACCATTTATCTGTACCTAACATTTTTGAATAGTTAATTTCATTAACTAACTTTGTTCCTTCCTTAGAATCTTCTAGATCATTCTAGATCATCACTCGATGTCATCTTTTAATTGATTTCTTGTTTAACCTACAAACTTCGTATACTCGGTTAAGTCTCCCTTCATTATCTTTTACTCGATTAACATCTTCCATAGTTATCAACTTCTTAGTTAATTGTATCCGACCAATATATTTACTTATTGACGACCATTTCTAGCTCGGTAGAACACACTGTTTCCTTGTCTTTTCACTTCAAAACTTCAATCCTTTATTACCGACCAATATAATTGACTTGTGCATCAATCTAACACTTCATCAAATCATGTAAAACAATAAAATCAATATTACCTTGTCATAGATTGATTCAACAATTGGCCATTTAAGCTCGCATACTTAACATCAATTCTTCATTTCATCTTCTGTCTTTACCAACCATTTCATTACTCAACATCACATATTTTTGATTGATATGGAAACTTGCATAAATCAGTAAGTCAATAGGCTTGACATTAATGACAACATAACAATTGATCCAATCCTTCTACATACCTTTCATTGCTTGGTTACTAACCTTGTTCTTTATCGTCATCAGTCAATATCAGTTGGGGTAACAATCTCATCAGCTGGGGTAAAAATATTCACTTTTCATATAAGCATCATTCAATCCCCATGAACAACTAGAAAAATCACTCTTCTTATAGTTCTTGATGCCATCAACCAAGTTGGCCTAAACTGATTTGGAATAGGTCAAACCAAAACATTCCCATGGTGGTAAGGAATGAAACATGGACCATCTCTCTCAATAGGATACACCTCATGCATATCAACACTCTACACCATATCCAAATCTTTTAGTGCCAACATATATGATCAAGACATTATATGATAGTTGCTAGGACCAAAACATGAAGAACATGTTCCAAATAGGACTGAACCCAAATAATCAACCCTCCATATGTTGCAAATGAAATAAAACCACCACAAAAAAAAAAGAGTATAAATATTTAAAGCACGTCCTTCGGTGAACACCTCTACCAATACGCTAGAAGGATATCAATACACAACAACTGATAAAGGAAAACATCCAAATCATAAATAAATCTCCTCTATGTATTGGATATGTTGACATCAATGAAAACCATTAATGACAAAAACATGAACAACATCAACCTCACATTCTAAAACAATCCCCTTGAGGACAACTAAAGTGGAGACATCAAATCAATTATCTTATGATGTGACACACCTTGCTAGTGAGAAATTTATTTTTTATAATTCATATTTTTACTCTTTTGAGTTCAAAGCATTTATTTTCTAATATAAGGGTAGACAATAAGAGAAAGAATGAAGGAGATCATTCTTGAGATGCATCTATAGGTATGCAAGTAGATACATGATAAGGTGGATGAAGAAATGAAGGACATGACCCTTGGAAAGGGAAGGAAACTGATACAAGAAGAACATGCCATAGTTCTACCTGAATGAGATCTCAATTTTGTTGTTTCCTTTGACAATTTGAGATCAAATTAAAATATGAAGGTGAAGTTGACTATAGATGTTGGAGATAAGATATACATAGGATCAAGATACAATCCTGATGATCATGCTCTGTCCATTCAAGAAATTTACCCTCCAAGAAAGAGGCCATTGACTATTGAAGACCTAAGAAAGATTTATGGACAACTTGTTATTCATAGACTTCAGGATATTGACCCAATTGAAGCAGTAAACTTGACTATTCATGCTACCAAGTTTACCAAGGCATATGGACAAGATATTCAAAGAGAACATATGGTATGCCACTAAGAATGAGCAATTGAGACTAGAAAATGTTGAATTCAAAGATAAATTGGGTTTTGTTCCAGGTTCTTACTAATAAGCATTGTAGTTTGATAAAACACTTATTGAAGTATCTACTAAGAAAAATTATTCGAGGAACATAGTAGAGAAGTCTCAGAATAAATAAGAGAAACTTATTGCACAGTTGAAGATTGTCAAATATGGTGTTACCTCTAGACTGGTAAATAAAAGGTTTGAGAAAGTGATTTCATATGCTGATAAGTTTTGGGGAGTATGTGAGGACATACAATGCCTTAAAGGAACATGACAAGTTGCAAAGAAGATTAGAGTCTAATAAGGAATAAATGAGATAAAAAGGTTCCACTACTGAGAAGGCTTTGAATTTGATAAATGAATAGATGGATAAGCACAAAAGGTATCAAGAGAAACTTTTTGAGAGCTCACTAAATATGATCATGTGCAATATATTTATCCCCCTCTTTTATTCAATGAATATGGTGATGTAAAATACTAGGATGAGTGGAAAATTGATATTGTAAAAGTGTTACCCTAGGCTTTGAGTTTTATAAATGATGAGGATAAAGTTTTTGGTAATACAACTATCCAACTTGAGAAGATATTTTTATTAGAACATGGAATGAATGATATCAATGCTACAAATGTCACATATAAAATTCAAGATTATATCAATCTTTGTCATACCTACATTTTTTCCTAGCTTGATCAATATGAAGATGAATGTAGTTCTAGATTATTCTCCACATAGAATAGAGCCTTGCTAGACCTTGAATGCTCATAGATGTCTATTAGAATATGGAAGAGAAGTGATCATTTTCTATTTACATTCATGTCTTGGGAAATTTATTTTCAAAATTGCCAACTTTTAGTTGTCTTTTAGCACCACTTTCAAATTGCAACAGTCATCCATATCAAAGTCAACACATCAAAGCTTTCAAGTTGGCACCAAAATTTGATGAATTTGAAATGAAGTTTTTTTTATGCATAATCGAGTAGTCAAACATTTTTATTATTTGCAACTAAAATTGAAAAGGGTCTGTAGCTTGTTTCTCCTTTATTTTATATAATAAGGAAATCAAGACTATAGAGTTAGGTTCAAATTTTTGGAATCAAGGCAGGGTATATTTTTTATACTCTTGATACATGAATGGAAAATAGTAATAATTCATGTTTAGATATATTTTCAATTATTTATTGAATATAATAAATAAACACCATTGAATCATCTTCAGAGTCTATTTATCTTTATCATATGAATCAATACATCAATGATATCTTAGTTTTTCATATCACTTTCATGATTCAATCAAATTTATTTGGTGGGTTTCTTAATGAGAAATTAAATTCTATTACGTAGATTACTATGGTTTGAGGAAATAAATTAAGATAAGCAAGTAGGGTTTTGTGGTTGATATATTTGCATGTTTATGTAATGATAAATAATTTAAGTGTGGAAAAATTTAGATTTTAGCTATTGGATGAATACACATTAGTTTTAAAAGTTTGACTCTGTTGCCTTGGGATTAATGGATTAATTATGGAATTTAGTTTGATTTTTAGTTTTCAGTTTCACTTCATGCTGGTGTATAAGGGAAAACAAAGGGGTAACTATGTAAAAGATTAAGTTAAACCAAACTCTAAGGTTATGTACGAAATTTATTTGCAAAGGCATCATTGTGCAATATTGTAAAAAACTTATATGATGATAATTATGGTTCACGTGCGAAGGCCTTGTAGATCCTGAAGTGTAGAGGATATTAACTATCTTGGTTATATCCTATTGATTGGCCAAATCCAACACTAAGCTTGATCATAAGAAATTGGCACCCCTCTAGGGTTTGATGAATCTGTTGATTTGGGAACCAATAGTTTGTTTCTAAAAGATGAATCTTTTTTATTTATTTTGATATGTTAAATATTTTGGTGTTGATGTTTGAAATTTAATAGTTTTTTTGAGTGTTGCTTATGTTATTTTTGAGTGTTGTATAGATTGTGCCATTTCCTCTTTGTAAGCGATACCATGATTCTCCTAGCCTAACATCAATCATAGACTTTGAAGGAGGATTTCACTTGATGTTTTGTTTATAGAGGTCATACAAATATATCAATGTTTGTTATATAAGTCTTGAAGTGAAATGGAGACATATTTATATGAGATTGTACCATGCATTGGGTCGTACCATCATGAGCCAAGTGTGTGAGTTTGGAAGGTGAAGTATCTAGGTTTTGGAGGCCATTCCTTCTTGTTTGGAGCTTCTTTGGGGTGATCTCATAATGCCTAATGATTACCATGTGAACTTTGATGAATTGGTGGGTTTCTAGAAAATTGACTGTAATAACTACACTTGATTTTCTTTTATAACTATGTGTAGACACCTAAAATCCTTTAGAAAATAAAAGTATTTTTATTTTCTGAAAAACCCCTGATGACATCATCATTTGTTAATTAATTAATTAACATATTTTTATGCCATTAAATCCTCCTATTTTAATTAATCACTTTTAATTAAAGAATCCCTTCCCAAACCATTTAAATCAATTTTAAGTAATTTTCCTCTCTTTATTAAATCAATATTTAATAAATGATGTCACATTCCCTAAATAAATTTTATATTTATTTAAAGCCTCAAAAGCCTAGAATCTTCTTGCCTTTCCTAAACCCTTCCAATCTTCCCTAAACCTATTTAGGAGATGTTTCCTACATTTCTTAGCCTAATCCAAGTCCTCTTTGACTTTTGGTCAAAACCCTCCCTTAATGAGCCTTACACACTCATTAAAGCCTCTTACACACTCTTTAAGGCTTCTTACAACCTCATAAAGAGACCCATGTCTCTTTTTCCACACTTGTTCCCCTTGCACACTTCCCTAGTGTTTCTCACACGTGTGAGCAACCCTAACCCAAGGTAAACCTTACCATACCCCTAACCTTACCTCAAACTCTACCTCTAACTCTAACTCATCCTCCTAACCCAAGCCCTTACCAAATCCTATAAATACCCTCACTTTCTAAGAGAAAATATCCAATTCACATCATTTATATTAAGTAGTGTTATAATGCTAGAATAGTCTTAGATCTTAAGCTTTCTTCATTATATGCTAGATTAACTCATTTTCCATGCTCTTAACACATCATAGAATAGCTTAATGGAATGAACATAGTTCTTTGCTAAGTGTTTATAATCATCTATGCATCATATAAAATCCTCTTAGAATGCATTAGGAACAAGGGCCAAGTGCTTAGAGAGCACACGCACATCCCTCTCATTGAAGCAAATCAAACAATGCTTTATAGCACCTATTTTGGCAACAATCTTGAGGTGGCTTGGTTTTGTTTATATCTATGATTTGAACTAATGAACATGTTTTAATATAATGTTTGAATGTTAAGCCTTTTGAGACAGGTAACAGATTCAAAACTGTAGCCTACATTCTGGCACACCCGGTGGGACCCACTTCACAGGTTCGTTTGACAACATTCTGATAGATTTTGGGGTGTTTTGCAACTTTTTAGGCTTGGAGGTGGATGAGGTGTTGTGAATCCTATTTATCTTCTAAATCTTGTTATTATTCTATTATGTCTACTCCTCCCTCTTGCGAAACCTTGGCCTATTCTTCTAGAAAAATCCATAAAGAAACTCATTTTCATGAAAAACCATGTAATTTCTATATAAAAACCCTGTTTACCATGTTTTATATTGCTAGAAGATTGCATCCGATAAGAAGGCTCACATCCAGGGATTTCCCAAATTGCACCTGGGTCCTGGGTCGCATTAAGTTAAATCTCAAATCACATTCGGGAAGAAGGCTCGCATCCGGGGTCTACTGTATTTCCCAGATCGCATCTGGGGTCCCAGAAGGTAAAAAATCATCTCTATTTAAAATCCAGGGTCGCATCTGGGGTTTCCCGAATCACATCTAGGGTTCCAAAAAGTCATTTTAGTTTGGATTAAAAATGAACAAAGGCAAAAATGCTACACATTTTGTATCTGGTTAAAATGAACCTCCAAATCACTCTTGAATGCTTTTAAGACCTAAAACTTACCAAATATTTTCTAAAAAGTTTCCTAAAACTAAAAATCCAATCAAATTAGTTCATCCTTGCAACATCAAGGTTTTAGAGTGCATTCATACAAAGTTAGGAACATTTCACTTTTTGGAGCTTAAAAGGAACTGTAAACTTGCATATCATATTTGGTTCCTAAAAGATGTCCTAATTTTTTTTTAGTCCTAGAGCTTTTATTTTGATAAAAAATAATGTCACTATTGCAAAATCAAATATTGAATGGTTTTCAAAGTTCCATACAAAATCTAGGAATCTCATTTTGGGCATAAAAGAAAAAGGAATACAACCTAGCACACAAAACCTTGAATGAAAAACCAAGGTCCAAAAGAGTCATTTGTACTTTGAGTCCAAAGAAAACACACTCTTGAGTGACTTAAACGGTGAATGAAAAGAATCTCTATTCCCTTCCTTTCAAGTTCAAAATTCAAAGTTCTTAAAAGCACACAAACTCAATCTTGAATGCCCAAGCAAAGAAACTGCAATCGCTTGAAATTCTTGTTTTCAAAAGGGAAAGAACAAATCAAAGCCTTAAAAACTTGTGTTTGAAAAAAATTCAATTTAATCACTTAATCAATTTGGGAAAGAACCTTTGTTTTTTGTGCTTTCTAGGAGTCTTCAAAATTCTGCAAATCCTTGTTAATCTAAGTGACATAAAACACTTAAACTCAGACAAGTTCACCTATTTTACTTCTAGACAGGCTTGTTCGGAGAGAAAAGTTCTTCCTCTCTGGAGAATGACCTCAAATTGGTATCTTCCCCAACCGGTATAGAAATAAAGCACTGAGAAAATCTCACTTACATCCCCTCAAGCTCGAGCGATGTGTGTTGATGGTAGTTTGGGGTAGGTGAATAATCACTACTATTTTGGCATGGTTAAGTAGGGTCTTAAGTGAGTCACACACATACAAACTAATTGGGAGGAATCCATGGAACCATGGAACAACTACAAACCTAATAAAATAGAAGCTACCCTATCTACACCTGAAGGTATCAAAATCTTTGTGCAAGGACCAATCCAAGGGGTTTACCAGATCACCTTAAGATACTCACCATATGTATCCCCTTTTAGGGGGTATCAAGATGTGGGCAAGGATTCTGATACTCACCTCCCTTTAGCTAGATCTGTTTGAAGTGATTTTCACAGTTAAAAGATTAGTAAAAATGCTTGTTGGAATATACACCTTTCAAAGCTTTCTCTCAGATTTAGAAGTTAAAATCATTGCTTGTATTCCACAAGGTTTCTTTGTCCCTTGTCAGGATTATTTTCAGAGTGTCTACTTTCAAGTTAGTCATTTACCATCGAAACATCATAGAGTTGGGCCAAAATCTTCAAACAAAACCTTGCAAAAGAGATCCTTCAAAATCAGACACCCAAAGCCTTGTTTCAAAACAATTACTAGAATCTCTCCAAGCTATGTCATATTTGACCCAACATAAAAAGGCTAAACTTCCTAGATTCCCAGTTTACGAAGAGAAGAAAGTTGCAGAGAGAAATCTCAAAAATCACCAACATTCCCTTAAAGCAATCCAAGAAGAAGAGAAAAATCAAGAGAGACTAGAAAACATCAAGTATAATGCAAGATTCAAGTAGTTTTCATACCGATTCCAAGTTAACCATCACTACATCAATATAGAGAGAGAAGACTAGCTGGATCCATCACATATCCATTCTACCTTTAGGCTCCCAAAAATCCTATCTTGACAATCCTTCAATATCCTAGCTCATCCTAGTTTCATCCTTGCATCACCACCAATCCTTAGTTGCATCCTAAAATCATTCTTAGTTGCATCATTGCACTCTTTGTCATCTTCCTAGTTGCATCATAAGTCATCCATTTCAATTGCATCTAACTCATCCTCTTAGAAATATCATCATTTCATCATCCTTCACCATCCTTCCCTTGGCAATCCACAATCAGAATCCCAAATCCTTGATCCAAATCCAACATCCATCATCCAAGTCAAAACCCATCATCCTTGCACCAAATCCAGTGATCCAAATCTAAAATACTTAGTGTTCAAACCCTTTGAGTTGCTTCAAATCCTTATCCTAAATCATAAATCTCCCCCTTTGACAGAGCATTTTCTAAAGGAAATCCAACTTTTCCTTGTACAACCTCATCATCTCAAGCGAGAGATTGGCTTGCATTGATAAGAATCTAGTTGACCAAAGATCATTAGTATATCCTAGGTTGACCAATCCTACCATTGATGCTACATCCATAAGTGACAACTCATTTGTTGACACTTAGTAAATCTTTCACCATCATCCCACCAATCCTCCACCAATCTTGATCCAAATCAGAGCATACCACCAATCCTCCATCTTTGCCAAGTGTTTCACCAATATTTCACCATCTCCCACCAATCTTCCACCATCCTTGATCCAAATCAGAGCATCTCACCAATTCTCTAGCATTTCACCATCCTTAGAAGTTTCTTAGACTTGCATCCATCATTCTATAGAGTCTTTTTAGGATCATCTTGCATCCATCCATCCTCTACATCTTCATCTTCTAAAGTCTCTGCTCCATGCCTGTCGAGAAAAAATCCAAAAAATGAAGGGGCATGGATCCTTATCAGACCACCAACTCATTCGATCCCAACATTTCTACCAGCCTGATGGTAGCTTACAATCTCTAGATCCAACAAATTGGTAATATATGGGATGATCCCAATATCCTCCTGGCTTATTTGGCAATAGAAACATTCATGAATCATCTGGGGAATGCACAAATAGTTGGTGCACTCACTACTCAGAATCAAAAAAACATATTGGCTAACTTCACATAGGAGGGTACTCCCATTCCACCATATCTCCAACCTTGCAATCCCATCAACACCATTTGAATCCCAACATAAGCATACACCCCCATCATCCAACAAATTCCTGATCCACTTTTTCACATATCATAAGTAGCTTCACCCATCCATCCTCTTTTGCAAAATAGTTTCACAAGCCCTACAACATAAGTGACACAATCCACTCCATTTCCTCTCATAGCCATTACATCATCCTCCATAGTAGCTCAAGCCATCAGTCATACCCAAAGCTTTTTTCAAAACTAAACGCCACCTCCCACACAAGCCTTTACACAAGCAATTCCTCCACCTTCCATGGGACAAGCAACATCATTATTTCTAGGGGCAACACAATCATCCTTCCTATTCATTCCACAAGCTCCTATACCCATGCCATCATTTCTGGGGGCAACACAATCATTTTCCTCCTTCTCCCAGCAAGATTCCACATCAACACCACCCTTCTCATGGGGAATGCAAGAATCTTCATCCACACCCGAACAAACATTTACCCAAGCACAAACCCAACAAACTGCATTCACAACAGGTATGCCTTCCATGAGATTTAAAAATCCACCTTCCATGTCCCAAAATCCCATCACATCTACCTTTCCCGCATGCTCTGCATCACAACTTCCACTACGAACCGGTTCTCATTCGAGCTTTACTCGAGAAGAGATGCTAGCTTTCAAAATACCAACCCACTTCTCCACATCCGTACCAAGAAACCAACAAGACACCTTCCCCCAAGTAGCACAACAACAACAAACATAGCCTTTGCCAACTTCATCTTTTCCATCATACACCAGCTTTCTATCCATTCCACCCTTCGCATCTCATGTGGTTCCACCACCTCAACAACATATTTCTTCCCATCTCACAAATTACCTTGCCCAACCACCTCCTGATTTTAGGTTCCCTACATCAGTTCCACCCTTAAGCAATGTAGGAATGTATCCATCTTACATTAACCAAGTGCAAAGCCAAGTACAACAAGGGCCATCTTATCAGCAAGCTGCATCATTTCACTAGCCTCCTCCACAACAACAATACTTCCCATCGCAGCAACAAACCTCTATCATTCCCCAACAACAACAAGCTTCCTTCTACCTGTCACAACAACAATATCCCATCGTCCCCCAATAGTAGAAAGCAGTCCCATATCCTCCTCCACAATATGCCCCCACACCTCAACAAAGTCCTCCCCAACAATCATCTCCCCAACATCCATTCCAGTCTACCTATCTTGCTGGGAAATCTTCATACCCCACTCCATAATATCCACCTCAAAATCACCCTTATTCACTAGCACCATTAGACCCTTTCCAATTTGGAGTACCTGCTCCAACGCAAATCAATGATGAGTGGGAAGAAATGAAGAATGCTCTTAAAGAGCTCAAATCTGGAACAGATAGAAAAACCTTCAAGTATGAAGAGGTGTGTCCCTATCCATTTGATCGATCAATCATAGCTGTTCCTTTCCCTAAGCACTTCGAGACACCCAAATTTGATAAATATCGAGGGAAAGGATACCTTGTAAACCACATCAAATAATTCTATATGGCATGCTAAGAAGTGGCTTATAATGGCAATTATCTTTTGCGCCTATTCCCCAAAAGCTTGGGAGGAATTGATGTTGTGTGGTTTTACAAGATACCCTGTGGGACCATCACAACTTTTTTGAGCTCTTTGAGAAGTTCGTTGCCCAATATGCCCACAATGTCGAGAATGAGTTGACCTTGCTAGACCTTTGTAACTCAAAAAAGAAAGAAAGAGAAAGCCTAGCAAACTACTTACAATGATGGAAAAACCTCACAACTAGGTTATCATATTAACCACCTGAGAAGCATCTTGCCAAGATCTTCATTAATAACCTTCATCCAAAACTATCCCACTTCATGAGGATGAACTACATCCAAACATATCAAGACATCAAAGGCAAGGGGATAGATATCGAAAGAGGTCTCTTAGACGAAGGCACAATCCGGCACCACAAAGAGGATTCCCATGGTAAAATTGACAATGACAAACCCCGTTACTAGAATCATAACAAAAATATTGTTACTGATGGAGCCACTGATGCCAAGCATGTCCAAATCATCATGGCTGGTCATACACCGAATCCTTCATACCAACATCAACAAGCACCCATCTATCAACAACCCCTGCAATAATACCAACAACAACAACCTCATATCCCACAACAACCCATGTAGAACTATCAACAGAAAGCATGTCAAAACCATCAAGGCAATCCGACCAATTAGGCTAATGCCATCTCCACTACTCCAAATTAGAATAGACCTAGAGCCCAGACTTACCAAAAAAGAACCTTCACATAACTTGGTGAACCTCTGGATGTTATCTTTAATCGAATGGCCAAGGTCAATTTGATTATGTATCCACTAGTTCAATAGTTTGATGATGCAACTCCCAAACCCAATTGGTACAATGATTAAGTGTATTGTGATTATCATCATGTCAAAGGACACACTACCTTAAGGTGTATGAAACTCAAACATTACATCCAAGATCTCATTGACCGAAAAGAGATCCAAGTGGACACACCAGCCCAAGCTTTGCCTAATGCTAACTTGCAGATATATCAAAATGTATTCCCGCAACACAATGCTGGGAAGAACCAAATCAACACCAATCCTCCTCCCCAGAACTAAGGTACAGGCAAGCAAGGAGACCATGCTGACCACAAAGATTATACTACAACCTATACCAACTACAAAAAGTTTGTTGGATGCATAATCCAAGTCAAGCCCACAATCAATGTCATACATGTCAAAGGAGTAGATAGTCAATGTGCAGTCACCACATGCCGAGGCCAGATAACTATCTCCTTTACACATCCAAGGACAACACAAAATGCATAATACAACCTTATATAACATCTTGGGAACATACCTACCCAAATCTCCATCCTTGACCTTCTCCGCACTTCACCCCTCCATCAAGAGATTCTCAACAGAACCCTCCAAGAAGGACATGTCCCTATAGAGATTAACACCATCCAGTTCAAGAACCTTGTTGGACATCTATCCTCATCCTATGCTCTATCCTTCAAACCATCTGACATACCAGCCATTGCACCTGACCATAATCTCCCTCTCCGCATCACCATTGTGGTCAAATATTTTTCCATAAAAAAGGTCATGATCGATAATGGCTCAGCCCTAAACTTATGTACTTTGAAATTCATTCAGCAGATAGGGTTCATAGAAGCTGACGTATTGCATGAAGTTATCACCATAAAGGCATACAAAAACTTAGAGCATACCTTTGGAGGTACCATTATTTTTCCTATCAAGCTAGGCCCAGAAACACAAGACACCATCTGCCATGTTGTTGATCTTGACTTAGCATTCAACATCCTCCTCGACCGAACATGGATCCATTCCATCAAGGCTGTACCATCCACTTACCATCTATGTATCAAATTTTCACATCAAGGCACTAAGGTTACCATCCACATAGATCCCCAACCCTTCACATATTGTCTTGTGATGGAAGCATCGTTCTCTCATTCCACCCATTATCCGGGAACTGACATTGGCACTTCTGTCACTAGCTCTTCCCGATCCCATAGCGATCCAGAGACTATCCTCGCCTCCAACCTTTCCTCCGTCAAAATCAACAACTAGGGCTGTGGTGAATACACCCTAAATGATGCATTTGCATTAGGGGCCCTCCCACTTGATCCACATACACAAGGGCGCCCAAACCATCAAAGAAAGCCCACCGAAGAAAATCATGAAATCAAGCAAATGGGACCTTTGACTTTTGTCTCCCATGGCAACATAAACAGTCAAGAGATGGACCTTGACATCAATAAGTGGTTGTATAGAGATCCCCCACCACCTGACACTCAACTCCTGGGCTATTCAAAGACAAATATCTACAATCACACAAGTACACCACTGAACAATGGAAATATCAAGGCGGTGGTCTAGGACCATAAGAAGGCAGAAGCAAAGACCCGATCACAACATCAAAGAATCCACAACATCAAGTTCTTGGATTTAATACCCCTTGTCTACGTATATAAGAGCCCAATACCACAACTGGGGGCACCAACATGACCAACGTTCCCTTTTGGAATGGCCCGGATGACCTCATAGAGATTGAAGACATTCTTGAAGAAAAAGTAAAGAAATCATATGATGACATCTTCGATGATGATACCCTCCTGGGCACTTCTGTCCTCCTTCAACTCACCATTAACCTCATAGAACTTCCCCTCATCCACCCCATAATCATAGACTGGGATCAACCAAGCATCACACACGTCGATGAGTTTCAAAGCACACAAGCGTTCCTAAGGTTCATGGGAGCATCAAGCCAACAAACAGATCAAGATTCAGAATCAACTCACATCTGTAAGCTTGAACCTAAAGGATATTTCAGGGAAGAGGAAATATTTAGTCACAAAATCAAAATAGAAAAAGAAAAGAATGATTCCTTATGTGAAAACCCTTCTGGGGCACATTTTGATTCTAAAAAAGATAAAATAAAGGGTGTATCTTCTAGTGAAAATCTCTCTAAGGTGCTGGAAGATGAAGACTTACCTCTTCCTCCTATCCAAGATTATAGACCCAAGAAGTCACCTATCATCATTGAGGAAACCAAACCAGTCAACTTGGGCACATAAGAATGTCCAAGAATCACTTACATCACAACATCTCTAATAGAAGGTGAAGAAACGACTCTCATTGCGCTTCTTTGAGAATCCATTATAAACTTTGCATGGTCGCTTGACCCAAATGTTGTTGTACACAATCTTGCAGTGGATCCCAATGTCAAACTAGTCAAGCATAAGCTAAGAAAAATGCATCCATAAGTGGCCTTATTAGTAAAAGCAGAGCTCGAGAAATAACCCAAGGTAAACCTTACCATACTCCTAACCTTACCTTAAACTCTATCTCTAACTCTAACCCATCCTCCTAACCCAAGCCCTTCCCAAATCCTATAAATACCCTCACTTCCTAAGAGCAAATATCCAATTCACATCATTTATATTAACTAGTGTTATAGTGCTAGAATAGTCATAGATCTTAAGCTTTCTTCATTATATGCTAGATTAACTCATTTTCCATGCTCTTAACACATCATAGAATAGCTTAATGGAATGAATATATAGTTCTTTGCTAAGTGTTTCTAATCATCTATGCATCATATCAAATCCTATTAGAATACATTAGGAACAAGCTCCAAGTGCTTAGAGAGCACACCCACATCCCTCTCATTGAAGCAAATCAAATAGTGCTTTATAACACCTATTTTGGCAATAATCTTGAGGTGGCTTGGTTTTGTTTATATCTATGCTTTGAACTAATAAACATGTTTTAATCTAATGTTTGAATGTTTAAGCCTTTCAAGACAAGTAACAGATTCAAAACCGTAGCCTACACTATGAAGATGAAATAATTAATATAAAATGAGTAAATTTCTTATTGTTAGCTTCAAATAACATTCATAATAATAACCTAACATATGAAATGATTTCAATAACAATTGGATAGAGTGGGGTTTAAATCATTGCCACTATGTTAGTAAAATAACATGGAAAATGGAAGACCAACTAGACTAAGTGGGGTCAATGAATTCACCACTTAATCAATACATTGAATAGAAATAAAAAGGATTGAATTCAAATAATAATATGAAAAGGGAGTTGGGCCAATTCCCTCTAACTTCCATAAATCAACATGGGAAACATCAATGCATTATAAATAAATATTCTCTTAACTTAACAAGAATGTATTAGCCCAATAACAATATCAAAAGATAAAAGAAACATATTTAGAATTTTGTATAATAAAATCAAACCATAATAAGGGCAAAAAACTAACTCCAACCAGTTAAGAAATGGCATATGCAAATGCCCTACCAAAAAAATCAATTTCTTACTAGTAGTTATGATGCCACAAAATTTAGATTTTAGATCTTAGAAGAGTTTGATTTTGACTTAGTTTGAAAAAATAGCTAAGGAAAAATGAAAAGACCTTGAAGGGTGATTTGTCTTGTAAAATTAATATATTTATCGATGGCTACAAATAACCTCTCAAAATTAATCACCTAGGCTACCTGAAATAGGTATAAATCAATTCCCATAAGTAAATATGCTTTCTCTAAGATGATATGAGAAAAATATTAATTCATCTACTTAGAAAAGAATACTTCCACAAATTAGAAAACTCACACCTGCACTCAAAAAATAAATTAAATCACTTGCAAACTATCACCACATAATAAAAACCCACAATACACGTAAAATACTTCATCACTCCAAAATCCAAACCACTTGAGAGCTTCAAGAACACTAAAAACCTGTAACTATGAGAACTAACCAATGAGGGTGGATCTTTTACCACTGAAACTAGTAATTTGAATGAAGTACTTATCTTCAATTAGACAAGGCATGCACTTTAGAATAATTTTGACAACATAACTAAATGTATCAACTTCAACATAACTCAAATGAGAACTCAAAACGTGAAAATATAGAGTGAAAAGTAGATTAGGGAAATCCTTTTCGATTTGAAACCTTTTCCCTCCAAAGTGGATTTGAAAGCAACTTAAAATCTTCATAGAAGTTCAAACCTTGATTTTTTTATATAAAACATTTAAAATTTTCTTTATGATTTATTATTCTTCTTAGAATCACCCTTTTGAAAGCATAATATAAGCTCGATCAATAAATATTTCACCCCTTCCTTAGGCATCCATTTTGGCTATCAAATGGCCGCACTTTTAAAATCTACTTCATATTACTAGGACAAGGGAGAATGTGTTTAAAAAGAACTTTATGGAGACTTAGTGAATAAAATAAAATAAATATCTTTTAAAAGAAATATAACTTGAAAAATATAATATGTACTAAAAATAATAGTATGTTGAAAATATAAAGTTTTCCAAAAAACAATAAAAGTATTTGAAAGAGATCTCCTCAAGACAATGCAACCCCAAAACATATCCATTTACCTTATGGGAACCCGAGAATAGGCTAGTGGAAAACTCAAACTGAGCTAGGTGTAAGAAGGGGACATTACAATTATCCCTCCCCAAGATTAGTTGTCCTCAAGAAATCACAACTTTAGATGCTATAAATTTTTCCTTTCTCTCCCATGTAGCATCTTCCACTAGTAGCACAATGGTTTCATTGGTAGGAAAATACCCTATCATGTGTGTTCATATTAGTGGGTTTAAAATGAGTATAAAATAGGGCAATATATTTTCTATATTGGTGTGGGGGGAGGGCTTTGTGGGTGGGGGGAGGGTAGGAGATTAAGAGGGTTTATAGAGGAAAATGGGTACATGGGGTATTGGATGGGTATTGGAGTGGGGTGAAAAAAAAGGAGTTTGGGGAATTATTATTTGAGAATAGATGTATTCTTTAGTATGCTATGAATGCACATGATATGACCCAAGTTTGCTAAGTAAAGCCCCAAGAACTGGTAAGTTATTTTCTTTCAGTAGATACTCTCCAAAAACCATTTTGCAAGAAGAGTACCCAAAAGATCACAACATTTTTCTAACTCCATAGTAAACTACTCTCTATAATCATAAATGTAAGGCTCTATTGGAAAAAAAGTAAGTGTGAATGTTAATTCTTCAACTCTCCATACTTTGTACTCTAACATAATGGCCTTCTATGCAAAATCATTTGTTGCCTTCTCCATAAGAGCAAGCTAAAAATAAGAAATATCCACCAACGGTTGCCCCAATACTCATATAACATTGCACTTGGTCAATCACATCACTCATTTTATCAAGTTGAACTCAAAATTAACCCTATCAAGAGATATAATGGTCTAAAAACCTTTAAGCTATAGTTCAAGTTAAAATTTCCCAAATTTAACACTTCTTTGGAAGAACAATCACTACAATTCGAAGAATCCTTAGCAAAATAAAATTTTCCATTCATTCCCTTGGTTTAAAAATCACTTCCATGAGTTAAAAAAACATAAGTGATCCAATTTGGTTGAACACCTCTTTCCAATCCACTTGTTGGAATGCAATTGGACTCATTAAATGACTGAAAAAACATATAATAAAAACATCTTTGTCCTCTCTTTGATCTAAGATCTACTACAATATGTATCTCTCCTCGTCTTTGATTTCAATCAGCCCATATAGGCCTTCCGAAACATAATTATTCAACCCCAAAAAATCTCCACCACACCAAGGTATCTCAAACTCTAAGGTATCACAATGTCCTACTTGTTGTAAATTCAAAAAATCATTCTTCACTCCATATTTGATCACATTCATATTGGCTCATCATAGGAAACACACTTCTATTAAGAACATGTTCTTCCTCTAAACCATGATATGTAAATCAAAAGAAGGATTATAGAATGCAAATTCCATATCCATGTTAAACAAAGGATTACCCAAAACCGGAAATTTATAATTACCTTTGTATTGTGACTTGGCGAGAGGAACATGATTGGATATGTTAGGAATAGTCCCAAGAGATAACAGGGGGGGGGGGGGGGGGGCTGAATCAGTTATCTACAAGATTCAATTCTTTATCTAATTAAGTATACTTAAACATTAAGCATAAATGCAATGAAAGAACATATGAACACAACACCAATATTTTGGTTATGGGGAAACCTAAATAGGTAAAAATCCCGGTGGGAATTGACACCCACTAATATTCTGCACTAGAGTATTATGATCCTTGTTAGAAGATCCTTAACCCTGTTAGGAGTTTCTTTACAATATATTTAGTATAGTAGACTTGGTGAAGGGTCAGACCCTATTAGGAATCTTTTACAATTGTCCCTGTTAGGGGAGAGGACGCACTGTCCGAGAGCACACTGCTCAAAGGGGTGAAGGCTACAACCTTCTGAATAATAGATACACACTATATCTCGATCTTGGTGAACTGTGCTTTGACCTACTGTCTAGATCAGTTCCAATGTATAGCACAAGTACTTTACTTGGTCACATGGACCTTCTTCTGATGGATCAACACTTAGCACACTCTACTCTGCTCTGCTTGATCAACTATGAACCACACTCTAGCAATCACAAATGACTGCCTATAAATATCTTTCCTCCAAATTATATAATCAAGTCAAGCTATTAGAACCACCTTGAAATCATAATAGAGAAACTATAACAAACTCCAATAAACATTCTATCAGCTCTACTATGCACGCAACACATTCTGGGACCTGTCCAATAATATAATTGTAGACGCACGCTACACACTGTCGGCTCTACCAAAACAATTGGATCTTTCTCCTCAAGATGAATTAACTCATGCAATCTTAACCAAACATTAATAACTCTCCTCTAAGCTTAAATCCAAGGGTACATACCCATAGGATAGGCGCAACTCTGGAACCAATAAAATCTCTGTCAGCTCTTTTGAACAAACATAGGAAACCGCTGCTAGCGAATAGCAACTGTATAACTTCACTTCTACTCATCAAAAGACTATGCATCCATGATTGAAACATCACTAACATGTCTTAAAAATATATCCAAGTGCACAAGGCTCCATAATAACTGTACGAACAACCATACACAGAACACTGCCTGTTACTCTGTTAGGAACACTGCTGACACCAGCTGCTATATAACTATCTACACTAAAAATTAACCTCTACGCCCATGATATCATGCTGATATCATGTCCATGCTTCATATACTAAAATATTACTACATAAGACTTCCACACATGCTACTTTCCATATGTTGTCATCAATGACAAACATACAGTCTGTACTGGCCTGTTGGCAAATCTCCAACATGATACACATTGCATTATTTGGAATGTAGCATTATGGGTTTCTTCTTGTGTCATTCTTCTCAACACCACCTTATGAATGCTCTAAAATTTTAGTTCTGTTAGCACTTTCAAATTTTGGTAAAATTTGAAGTGCCCATGATATGCATTTTAGTTGCAACACTTAGAATCATCCTTCCACATTCTTTTAGAGTTGCCTACTTTGGAGGGTCATATCTTGAAACCAATTTCTCATAATTAAAAAATGGCTTAGTAGGTGTACTCACGGGACATATGTGAGTTTTCTTGTCCATTCCAGCCTTCTAGAATTAGATTTGTTAAGTATTTGAAGCACCAAGTTTGTGGGTTTTGAAAAAGTTTGTTGTCAGCACCCCATTGTATTTGCTAGAGTAACCAAATTTAGAGATTTATATTTCAGATTCAAATGATTCTCATGTCAAATCAATTGGTGCTCACATTTTTCCTCATATTCATTAGCTCTTGTATTCATTTCCAAAGCCTCAACATCTCTTTTGGTATTTTTCCTAGGCCAAAGAATATAAAACTTGTTGAGATCTACTATCTACACATTGTTGAGTTTGTTACAATTTCACTCTATATTGATTGATATCTTGATACTAGTTAATTTTCAATTGAAGGGATCATGTTTGTGTACTCCCTTTCTTAATTGTAGCACCCCAAGTTTCAATTTGATTTTTTTTCAAAGCCAAAACCAAACAGATTTTATAGTGGCTTGTTATTTGTATCTTCCTCATAGTTTCAAAGAGGTCAAATTTAACTAGTATCTTGCAATATAAATGGTGTTATGAGAATTGCCTTTGCACACATGTTTATTGTACCTTAATGAATGTATTAACCCAATGGTAGTTTTCCAAAATAAAGTTTGATATTTTTTCAAAGCATGAAGCTAGCAGAGCTTAGAAAGGTTTTGACATGTATTTTTTGAAAATACCCCCACTTTGATAATTAAACTAGTGCAAACATGATCACATCATGAAAATCTATTTGGCAACCTTGTTCCCATATTACCAGTCAACATGTCAATGTATTTTTGTGACTCTAGGGGAATGTTTTATTAGTTTTATAGGGCAATTCCAGAGGCTACATGGCTTGTTTTGAGCACAATGTAAAAGCAACAAATGTCACAATTTTATGATGGCTTACTTTGTTATTTTTGTTCTAGATGAATTCAGAATCATTATTAGGCTAATTTGGGATGAATTTTTTTCAGAACAATTTTTTAGCTGGGCATACACATGCATTTTTTTAATGATTTAGATGCAAAATCAGTTTGGAGGAATGTGATATTAGACAAGTGATGGGAAAAATGCTTTTTTTCTAGAAGATAACTTAAGTGAAAAATTGAAATCGTTTAAATAATTTTTAATAATTTAAATACGTTAAATAGTTGGCAAGTGAAAAATTTTAAAATTATAGAAGGAATATTAAAATTATGTGCCCATGAAGATTTGCAAAGAATTGAAGGCTCCCCATCACCCCACATAACATAAAAGGATACCCTAAATCATCCTTGGGAACATGGGGAATAAAAAATAAAAGGAAAATAGATATTAAAATTTGTTAAGGTCTTAAGCACTTGCTAACCCATTGGTGCAAAGAGAATATTCTATGGGAGGCTGTGAACAAGTAGGACATTGAAGAGGAAAAACAAAAATTAAAGTCCTTCATTAAAGTCTTACATGCCTGCTATTCCATGAAGTGAAGGTGGTGAGTGCAGTTGACTGTAGGAACAAAAGTTACCAAATAGAACATGAATTTTTTTCTTGAAGTTTTTAGTACCTTGTGAAGGAATCGGGGTTTAATGAGGAAGGTTACGTGGAGAAGCGTATTCTCTGATTGTGTAAATAGAAGGTGACAATGTTTTAGTGTTTCTGTGTAGCCATTCCTAGTTTGTTTTTGGACACTATTAGTACGATGATTACATGGTCAAGATGTTATATGGCTATCTCCTAACTGCCTAATGTGTGATGTTCTATTCCTTTGCACTATGTACTGGGCTACATTTTTATGGCAGATTACTGGTATTGTCTTGAGGAATAATATGCAAGCAATCAACGTGATGTCTTTTAAATAGCTTAAGTATAAAACTGGGTGCAAGAAAAAATATTTGCAGTGGAGTTTTGACACTTGATTTCTGGTAGTATGTATGTGTAAAGAAAATGAAGATGACGATGTTGATTCTCCAAGATTAGACTCGATTCCATATTCTCAATTCAAGAAGTGGAATTTGAGTAACACGATTTAGGCTAATCCCAAAAGGATCCAATCATATGACCCAAAAAGTGTTGAAGTGAAAGTATTAGAACATCAAATCACAAAAAAATTGAGAAACATGCTAAGGTTTTTGATTCTTTCATCTTTTGTTGATCCATACTTCTTGAATAGTGTATTGCGACATGATATTTTCTATGTTGTAGATTCCATATGATAGAGAAACATGGAGAAACTTGAGGAAATAATACTAGTGAAAAACATTTTGTTGAGATATGTCAAAAGAAAAACTATAAAAATGACTCTTAGGGAGCCTCTGCATTAAAATTTGGTGGCTTCATGGGAGGAATGATATGGGTGCATAATTTGCACCTACGTATTGCATCAACTATCTTGGTTTGATAATTGATGGAAGGGGGTTCCCAATGGCTTGTTGGTTAACATTTCTCCCATGCCAACAAACTGTAAGCTTTAGCCATAGGACGAGAATCATTTCCTCAGTTCTTTTTTGGGTTGGATGATATTTTGACATAGAAGTATGCTTATAATGGCATTGAGATATTTAATATAGAGAACTCTACATGAGAAAGAATCATCATATCAGTAAATCAAACATTGTTCATAGGTTGCATCACAATCATACATGGTTGAGTGGTGATTTTTGTGACCATCAATGTTCCTCTACATATTTTTAATGGAAACATGAGCTCCAATATGTAGTGCCCAAATTTTTTATTTTTTTTACAAGGCATTACATAGCTTATAGACTACTAAAAGTAAATATTAATGTTCAGATAATTTTCACATATAAAAGTAGTTAATCAATCTCATAATAATCCCCATTTGAACTTTTAATTTTTCAGACAATACTCCACTTAAAATAGAACAAGGCTTTGCATAACAGAATACATAATAATGAACTAAAACTTTCTTTGATATCAAAATTTACAAAAGTAGTGGGAAGGATAAACATAGGAATTAATTTACTTTCTTCTATACAATTCTACAATAGTATTTGATACAGTAATTTGCAGATAATAAAAAAAACCACTATTAACTTATTGCACCATCATAATTTAACATCTTACTCAAGTACAAGGAGGGAATTTGTTTATTGACACATTAGAATCATAATGCAGTATTTCATACCAACTAATTAACATTGTCCTTGCAGAAACTATAAAAAAGAATAACTTTTCACACTTCCATTGTTACACAAATTACAGAAAATAGTCAATCTGTCTTTCATCCTATACAATTGACTAAATTTAAATTTCTAAGAACAGATTTACCAACTATACAACTCCTCTTAACAACATAAACTAACATACATTTATATCCCAAAAAGGTTTGAATTTCAAGCATTATCTCAATGCAAACATTTCTTAAAGTCTCTCATCCTTGACTTTAAATCTTCAATTAGGAAACTTCAACTTTATGCCAAGTAAGCCAAATAAACCTGCAACATAAAAATTCTTTCCACATGGCCATGGAGGCTCACCTCCCAGCCTAGGCCATTACATGGCCAACCCCGAGCTTGGGGAAACAAGGATAGGATAGGATACACTCATACAACACAAAGCTTAAACATTTCAACACAATTTGGAACACATATTTTCAGATTTTACTCCCTTCCCAAGCTTGCACAAAGGACTCTAAACATAGAATCCATAAAATGGGTGAAGGTGGAATTCTTCTCTTATGGAGACACCTAACTTATAACAAAAACAACATTTCAACATATATTACCAACCTTCACAAGGCCCTTCGAACCAGCTCAATCCATGAGCATCAACAATACCCTGATGGCCCCCAAACAACATAAGAAGGCTCTCATGGTGCCCATACACCATGCTCTCATACATAAGGAAATCCCAACTTAGGTCCTTCACCCCAAGATCTCCTCAAATCCTCCCAAGGATGAGGAGTGAACTTGCACACCCATAAACAAGAAACAATTCAAGAAAACAAACAAGTTTGAAAGCAAATTCACAAAATAAACCAAACAATACAAGATTCACACAAGGAATTACAATTTACAAAACTTTCACATAGTAAAATTCTTTCAAAGCATATTCAAAGTAATCACAAGATAGAAACCACCAACCTCCTCCTAAGCCAAGGCTAAATGGAGAATTGTAGATGAGCCCCTCTTGACTCCAAGCTTGCTATTCTCCTCAAGTCTACTAGTCCAAAACTCTCTAGATCCTCCTCCTCTCTGAAAATCTCACATAGACCAAAATGAACATGTGTATCCTTCCTAAGTCTCTCTCCCCTAACATCATTCAAACATGCTTCTCTCATCTCACTTCCCAAGACAATTAGGTTTCTAGATCTTAGACAAAATGACACTTGCCCTTACCTAAGGTTTGGAATGAATTTCAACACATGAAAATGAGAGACATCCTAGATAGCATCTCTATTTTCGTACATATAAAAAATGGCCCATTTGGAGAGGCAAAAAAGTGGCCTAAGAAAGTGGAAATAGAAGAAATAAGCCCCCTAACCCAAGCACTAGCCTTGGGGCACCAAAATTCAACCTAAACCTCACCATAGGACTCCACAGAACCACTCAAAATCTCTAATTAATCATGCATCCGAAAATGGAGTATTGGTTTCATCAAATCTTGGTTCCTTAAACCACCTACCTAGTTTAGGAATGCTCAAGACCAACTAAGGAGAGGGTGGGGTCCATTTTCCACTCAACATGCCACTTCATCACCATGGTGTCAAGTGACACCTCACTAAAGTACACATCACAAACACATTTGGCATGCCTTGTGGACAAATACATTTATATATTTTCACAAAAATAAAAATTTACTTACAAACATATATATACAAACATTGTCAACCACATACACACAAGCATCACGTTTATGAATAAAATCACGATACGACGAGGTCATTCTCTTCGAGAGTCGACCTTGGTTTCCAAACTGATTACACTTAGATCCCATCTTGTTTCCTTGAAATTACAACCATGACCATGTTCCTGCACACTCAATTTTGATGTCAGTACATCATATAATCTTTGCATCAATAATCATTTAAAAAAATGAAGTAATAACATCTAAACTTGACAAATATAAATAACTGCATTTCATGAATCTTTACATAATCCACATTATACCCTAATTTTATGAGCATTGTAATGTCAATTCAATTTTCACATAAGCATGTAATCCTAAGCTAATCATTGAACCATGATACCATCAGCATTTACTATTTTGTAAGATAATGTGACAAATGCATAATCAACATTAACATTAAATTATCTATCACATGAGGTACATTATTTTAGTCTCTATAATCCTTCATCATAACTTTAATCGTCACTTTAATCATTACTTTCAAATGAACAATGTAAATTGAATCAAGAGAACATGATCTCATTAACTCAATATCACACTAATCATTCCAAATCTATATAAATCATGATGTAGTTTTAACCAATTTACATAAGCATTAATTTTGTCAATTTAAAATCATTTATATGGCATAAAATCAAGTAACCAAATCATCAAGCAATTCTCATAATAATGTCTTGAAAATTCATTAATATATTTTATCACCTAACCTTTAACCTTCACAACATTTCACATCGCAACAATAATTCAAATTGTGATTAATCATTTTCCTAAATGACTCATCAACATATTTGTACCCAAATTGCAACATCTCAGTATTCATCTAAATCATTTATCTTAATGTCTGTTATAATGTATCATAAGGTCGATAGTCAACATCCTATGTATGGAAAGCATCAGACAAATATTTAGTCTCATCATTTACTGTAATCAAATTCTTGTCAAAAAGATAAAATCATATTAATTTATTAAAACCTTAGGCCAATTTCTAGGTCTATCATATTGTTAATGAATAGGTTATGAGGGGCCTAGGGTGAGGCCTCACATCCTCCCCCCCTAGGCATGAACTTCCTCCTGGAAGTTACCCAACTTAGGCTTAAAGTTCCAGGGTTGACATCTAGATTAGTTCATTGGATAAATTTTGAAACACTAATTCCATGCAACGAGGATTTATAACTTTGATACATGTTAAGGCTATGTTGTACCTTAGTTTAATAAATTCTAACATTTTAAATGTATAAGCTTGTATGATTGGACTATCTATCCAAACATCACAATCTAGTATTATTCTACATAGTTACCATATCTTCTTCTAGCAACAAGATCTCATAAGGTAATTCCTTCTAACCCACCAATGTTGGTTCTAAGGTCACAAGGAAATGCACAAAAAGAATGGGACATCTTCCCTACAACATAACTCATAAGTATGCTAACATCATTCTAGATTTTGACCCCTACGAATTTCAATATCAGGAGTATAAGTCCAATATTAACCTCAAAATATCATAATGTCTTATGAAATAAGATCATAAAGTAATCTTACATGGACTATACATACCACAATTAATAAAATACTCTTACAAAGGCTACAAGCATGTCATAGATAACACTAATGTCTATGGTGTACACAGTGTGATGGGATGCTTCTATACAGTTTCTCCCCATTTATAATAATAAAATATGATGGATTTCCCCGATATATCTTCTCCCTCATACAACCTACTATGAAATTTTTTTTTGCCAACAATTACAACCATAAGAGCCTCATCAATTAATCATGAAATCCAAAATTTTAAAATTGAAAAGATCAATTCAATAAAGTGAAATTGAAAAATTGGCCACAATGGTAAAACTTGTCACATAATAAGTAAAAAAAAACAAGTCCTCGAGGCAAATAAGGACATTAAAATAAAGTTTGGCTAAGTAGCCCAACACACAATTTAATTACTTTTACATTGTTGGCAATCGCAAAAAAAAAAATCAACTTGTGAAACAAAGTAAAATAATAGAAAATAAATTTAGCAATCCAATATACTACTACAATCACTACACGAACTATGTGACCTTTTGAGGTCACATAGAGGGAGATAGGGATGTCTCATCATACATTTATTGTGTAAGTTTTTTTAATAAAAAAAATAAGCCAATCCTACCCTTACAAGGGATAAAGCATCAAGTGTTTTACAAGAAAACATTTATTTGGGGAGAGAGGTAGACTCAAAAAACTTAGGAGACACTGCATATTTACTAATAATAGTTTTACTTACTCTATAAAGTTCTTTCACTACCTCCGAGCATATTATCAGGGTGTTTACACCCCAATATTCTCCTTTTTCAAGAGAGGTTCCCACTACAACGTGGTTCACTAAAGTCTCACTCTCAGCAACAAGAATTTACATCATCATTCTTGCAAAATATTCTATGGCCAACATACTTAGGCCAATAAGGCATAAAACAACACTTATTACAAAATTTACAAGAGTATTTATTTTATGATTAAAGGAATGATCATAGACATGTTTACCAAACACATTAAATCCATGAGAACATCAACTTGTACAATTAATACATATGTTTCATTATTACCACTTAAAATGTACTTCACGCATCATTCCTAAGCACTTCCTAATAAGTCACGATGAGGGGTTTCTTACAAGTCTTATACATAGTGTAAAGATATAATAGTATGGTTTTTCCCTCCTTATTATCAAAATATACTATAAAAGAGGGAAGATTATCTAGATAAATTAAACTTGATAATTAGTATAAGCTTAAGGGCTGAGTTAACACACCCCCAAAGGTTTATTTAATGAAATAATCACAAGCGATAGAAATCTTAAGTTCACTTCACTAAGTTGAATCATAAATCTATAAACCCCTATTAAATTATCATCTACTTAACCTATTATAGGCCTAACTTTACATTTGCTTACATTAGAATAACATGATTCATCTATTGACTTATGTCAAATTTCATTTTAAAGGTAAAATGACTATTTATTAAATAATAATAGAACCTATTGTGAATTCCATATTAGTTTTGGGTTTTTATATGAGTTCAAATTCATTAAAAAGATAGGTCCAATTATATAGACCATCCTGAACTCCAAAATTTGCGTTAAATAAAGATCTAGTGTATAACTATTATCATAATAATATAGGTCTAATTTGTAAAGATTATAAACATACAAACTTAATATTCCATTCTCCAAGTCACACTAACATAATTATGACAATTACGATAAAGTTTGATAAAATTATTTGGAGAAATTTAATGACAAATTTTAAAGTCTAAGGTTTCCGATGATGTTCAACTTATAAAAATAAAATTAATGGAAAAAAAAAATATAGTACTTTCTTTCTAAAGGAAAGAAAATAAACCCTATCAATTTTCCAATATCTAATACTCACCCATAAAACATTAATTTCTATATATATAATCGATTTAAAAAATTACAGAAGGATCTCAAGTCCCCATTTACAGAATTTTAAATCAAGGCTAGATGATAAAGGCGTACTTGACATTCTTTTCCTATTTATTTATCAATAATGTCTATTTATCAATATTAAGGTGTACAATAAGTACAAAATCACATTTTAACAAAATTTATTTAAAATTCCTTTAACCAATTCTACTAAACAAAAATATCAAATATTTTTGGCCCACAAAAATTTTTAAATTTAAAATTTTACCAGTTCATTATTATAATCTTAATAAGATCTAGCACTAATTCAAGGTATTAAATTAATTAAAATTATTTCCTTCTATATCAATTAAGAGATCAATGCCGTCATTAGTAATCAATATTAAAACTATAGTTTAACCATTCATTATCTAAATTTCTTTTAATAAAATAAATAGATATTTCTACTAAAGAATTAAAACTTAATAACATTCTACACAATATCAATTCTTTAACATATAAATTTTGCAATCTCCACTTCCATAATTTATCTTTTGCAAAATAATGAAAGAATAAAATGCAAACGTTACAACGGTATTATATTTTCTGTTATGTATGTGGAGCCTAATTAGACTCAAGTTCTTTCAGCGCAGTTTCCCTCCAGACTTATCTATGGGGTTAAGGGGCAGCGCCCCTTGCGAGGGCCCTTTGGGGCAGTGCCCCAGGGCGGGGTCGAGGGGCAAGGCCCCTCGAGGCCAAAAATGACTTAATAATATTGAAAAGGGTCGGCCATCAATTTTTTATTGAGTCAATAATTCTTCCAAAATTTCACTTAATGTTTATTAAACAACTTAAATGTATGTTAAGTACTTGATCTTATAAATTAAATTAAAGAATTTCTCAAAATAAATAATGATATTAAAACAACATAAATTTATAGAATATGATCTCTATTATATCAAATTTATAATGACAACTTAATACTTTAAACTAAAATTTCTAATATAGTTCATTTATATATATATATATATTTTTCAATTATCTAATTAATGATTTAAGCCCAACTATCAACTAGAGATATATATAAAATATATATATATATATATATATATATATATATATATATATATATATATATATATATATATATATATATATATATATATATATATATATATATATATATATATATATATATATATATATATATATATATATATATATATATATATATATATAATGGTATAAGTGATTATATTAAATTCTATAATTTACCCCTAATAACTTTGTGTTAAAATGAGATTAGAATTCCTAAGAGAATTAAATCCCAAAATATTAAAAGAAATCAATATGTATTAAACTCCCTATTAGACTTAGGATAATAAAGTAGAATCTTAAATCAAAATGAAATAAAAGCTTACATGAGTGACAAGTCCCTAACCCTAATTCAAATTTAGGGTTAGGGCCTTCTCTATATCTATTCCCCAAACCCTAATCACCTCATTTTTTTTTGTTGTTTGCAGGGAAGAGGAAAAAGAAGATGGAAAGCTTGGAGATGGAGAGTGGATTCACAAATGCACTTATGTGAGTAAGCACACCAGAGGTGTGCATACTCACATAATTTCATTTGTGTGAGCATATGGGCAACACAATGATGAAAGTCTGCATAACGAACTAGGGTTTCGTTGGTTGTAGTTGAAGCTTCTCCACTTTAGAATTTACAATTTTTTTGTATGCAAATCTTTTATTCTTATGTATAGTTTTCTTTAGAGCTAGGGTTTTAATTTATTCATTTACTTACATTTTTTTTGTTGAGTCTTTATATATATATATATATAAATTATTAGTAAGGGGCTAGGTTGGCGGCCATGGCCGCATACCGGCCTGCACCCTCAGCTGTCCATTGTGGTGGTGGTACCGCTCATGGAGCTGCGCCCTTCTGTGGTGGCAGTGCCAGGGAAGGAATTGTCCTATCTACCGTACATCCTATTCATGCAGATAGAGATAAGTTTTACTATATAAAAACTCATGGTTTCGAATGTGCAGGGGAGATTAGATATTAGCTCGTGGATTAGGGATATATTTTTGAAAGTTTTTTTAAAAAATAAATATTTCGTATGGCACTGTTATGCGATGATTTTTATTTTTATTTTTATGTAACAAAAAAAATAAAATGCAATGGCCGAACGGCTGGTCACCATGCACGCGCCGCCCGACCGCCGACCACATGGTTGCACGAGTAGAAGGCTCCTCCATATGCACATTGTGTGTGCATGGGCCTAAGCCCCTCCGCACACACAGTGTGTGTGTGGCCCGCACCCACTGTGCGGTGACAGAAGGAGGTACCGCCGCCACACCCTCTGTGCGGTGATGGAAGGGAGTGCTGCTGCTGAGCGGCGGCTGGGTAAGGGCTTCGGCCCTAAGCCCAAATAATATTGTTATTTAAAAAAAAAAATTCAAAATAAAACGCCGGTTATAACAAATACTATACTATTTTATAGTGTATATAATAATACATACATGTTACTGTATATATTATTATATGCATTTATAACTATAGTTTTCTGCTATAATATTATTTTATTAAATCTGTATATATAATAATATACGATATATAATTTATTATATAAATGTTCTCATCAGATGAGTGTATTACTTGATTGTTTATAAAATCTATTATTTGATTTTTTTTTTAGTTATGTTATATCATATTTAATTCACTCTATTAAATAAATAAATAAATAAATAAATAAATAAATAAATAAATAAATAAATAAATATATATATATATATATATATATATATATATATATATATATATATATATATATATATATATATATATATATATATATATATATATATATATATATATAGGTTCCTTAGTTTAAATGTGAAATGAGCATGTAAAAGGCTGACTGTCATGATCTTCTCTTTCTCTTTAAACAATCTTTATTGTACAAGTATCATAAATAGAAAAATAAGTAAAGAGTTTATTTAACATGAGCATTAACATGCTAAAGTTCTGTACTAATTTTTTTTTTTTTTTTTAAATATTTATTTTAAGCAGTTCAAATATTTTTGTATTTTTATTTATAACAATAATTGTTTATAAATGATCCTGAAATATACATAGAATTTTACTGGAAAAGTAACCTCCTAATAATTTCTAGAGAGGAATTCAATACTAGTATTAACACAAAAATTTGTAGACATGTGAAATTAGGAATATTTCCTTTTTAATTAACATCATATAACATGTGTAGGGAAATGTAACAACCTAGGACCTAGAGCTAAACTTGGCTCTGATACCAGAATGTAGTGCCCTTTTTTAATATATTTTTTTACAGGGCATTACATAGCTTACAGACTACTAAAAGTAAATATTAATGTTCAGATGATTTTCACATAGAAAAGTAGTTAATCAATCTCATAATAATCCCCATTTGAACTTTTAATTTTTCAGACAATACTCCACTTAAAACAGAACAAGGCTTTGCATAACAGAATACATAATAATGAGCTAAAACTTTCTTTGATATCAACATTTACAAAAGTAGTAGGAAGGATAAACATAAGAATTAATTTACTTTCTTCTATACAATTCTACAACAGTATTTGATACAATAATTTGTAGATAATAAAAAAAAACCACTATTAACTTATTGCACCATCATAATTTAACATCTTACTCAAGTACAAGGAGGGAATTTTTTTATTAACACATTAGAATCATAATGCAATATTTCATACCAACTAATTAACATTGTCCTTGCAAAAACTATAATAAAGAATAACTTTTCACACTTCCATTGTTACACAAATTACAGAAAATAGTCAATCTGTCTTTCATCCTATACAATTGACTAAATTTAAATTTTTGAGAACAGATTTACCAACTATACAACTCCTCTTAACAACATAAACTAACATAAATTTCTATCCCAAAAAGGTTTGAATTTCAAGCATTATCTTAATGCAAACATTTCTTAAAGTCTCTCATCCTTGACTTTAAATCTTCAATTAGGAAACTTCAACTTTATGCCAAGTAAGCCAAATAAATCTGCAACATAAAAATTCTTTCCACATGGCCATGGAGGCTCACCTCCCAGCCTAGGCCATTACATTGCCACCCCCAAGCTTGGGGAAACAAGGATAGGATAGGATACACTCATACAACACAAAGCTTAAACATTTCAACACAATTTGGAACATAGATTTTCACATTTTACTCCCTTTCCAAGCTCGCACAAAGGACTCTAAACATAGAATCCATAAAATGGGTGAAGGTGGAATTCTTCTCTTATGGAGACACCTAACTTATAACAAAAACAACATTTCAACATATATTACCAGCTTTCACAAGGCCCTTCCAACCAGCTCAATCCATGAGCATCAACAATACTTTTATGGCCCCCAAACAACATAAGAAGGATCTCATGGTGCCCATACACCATGCTTTCATACATAAGGAAATCCCAACTTAGGCCCTTCACCCCAAGATCTCCTCAAATCCTCCCAAGGATGAGGAGTGAACTTGCACACCCATAAACAAGAAATAATTCAAGAAAACAAACAAGTTTGAAAGCAAATTCACAAAAGAAACCAAACAATACAAGATTCACACAAAGAATTACAATTTACAAAACTTTCACATAGTACAATTCTTTCAAAGCATATTCAAAGTAATCACAAGATAGAAACCACCAACCTCCTCCTAAGCCAAGGCTAAATGGAGAATTGTAAATGAGCCCCTCTTGACTCCAAGCTTGCTATTCTCCTCAAGTCTACTAGTCCAAAACTCTCTAGATCCTCCTCCTCTCTGAAAATCTCACATAGACCAAAATGAACATGTGTGTCCTTCCTAAGTCTCTTTCCCTTAAAGTCATTCAAACATTCTTCTCTCATCTCACTTCCCAAGATAATTAGGTTTCTAGATCTTAGACAAAATGACACTTGCCCTTACCTAAGGTTTGGAATGAATTTCAACACATAAAAATGAGAGACATTCTAGATAGCATCTCCATTTTCATACATATAAAAAATGGCCCATTTGGAGAGGCAAAAAGGTGGCCTAGGAAAGTGGAAATAGAAGAAATAAGCCCCCTAACCCAAGCACTAGCCTTGGGGCACCAAAATTTAACCTAAACCTCACCCTAGGACTCCACAGAACCACTCAAAATCTCTAATTAATCATGCATCCGAAAGTGGAGTATTGGTTTCATCAAATCTTGGTTCCTTAAACCACCTACCTAGCTTAGGAATGCTCAAGACCAACTAAGGAGAGGGTGGGGTCCATTTTCCACTCAACATGCCACTTCATCACCATGGTGTCAAGTGACACCTCACTAAAGTACACATCAAAAACACATTTGGCATGCCTTGTGGACAAATACATTTATATATTTTCACAAAAATAAAAATTTACTTACAAACATATATATACAAACATTGTCAACCACATACACACAAGCATCACATTTATGAATAAAATCACGATACGATGAGGTCGTTCTCTTCTAGAGTCGACCTTGGTTTCCAAACTGATTACACTTAGATCCCATCTTGTTTCCTTGAAATTACAACCATGGCCATGTTCCCGCACACTCAATTTTGATGTCAGTACATCATATAATCTTTGCATTAATAATCATTTCAAAAATGAAGTAATAACATCTAAACTTGACAAATATAAAATACTGCATTTCATGAATCTTTACATAATCCACATTATACCCTAATTTTATAAGCATCGTAATGTCAATTCAATTTTCACATAAGCATGTAATCCTAAGCTAATCATTGAACCATGATACCATTAGCATTTACTATTCTGTAAGATAACATGACAAATGCATAATCAACATTAACATTAAATTATCTATCACACGAGGTACATTCTTTTAGTCTCTATAATCCTTCATCATAATTTTAATTGTCACTTTAATCATTACTTTCAAATGAACAATGTAAATTGAATCAGGAGGACATGATCTCATTAACTCAATATCACACTAATCATTCCAAATCTATATAAATCATGATGTAGTTTTAACCAATTTACATAAGCATTAATTTTGTCAATTCAAAATCATTTATATGGCATAAAATCAAGTAACCAAATCATCAAGCAATTCTCATAATAATGTCCTGAAAATTCATCAATATATTTTATCACCTAACCTTTAACCTTCACAAAATTTCACATCGCAACAATAATTCAAATTGTGATTAATCATTTTCTTAAATGACTCATCAACATATTTGTACCCAAATTGCAACATCTTAGTATTCATCTAAATCATTTATCTTAATGTCTGCTATAATGTATCATAAGGTCAACAGTGAACATCTTGTGTATGGAAAGCATCGGACAAATATTTAGTCTCATCATTTACTGTAATCAAATTCTTGTCAAAAATATAAAATCATATTAATTTATTAAAACCTTAGGCCAATTTCTAAGTCTAGCATACTGATAATGAATAGGTTATGAGGGGCCTAATGTGAGGCCTCACACAATACCTATAGGAGAAGAATGGATTGCATTCCCTAAATTAAGATTCTTCCCTGTGCCTACCAAAAAATCTAAGAAGAATGCATCATTATTTCTAAATGGAAAGAATAGAAATGTGCAAAGTTCAAAATAATTGATGGATGATGAATGGGTTTTGATTTGCAAATATTAACATATCTCTATGATTTTTGTAAAGTAAGAAAAGGATAGTAAGAATTTGTTAATAGCAAAAACTCAAGATCTAGAGGCCAAAACATAGTACAAAAGAGAGAGGCAAAATGTGGACAAGAACAAACTGTATTCTCATCAATATGCAAAACACTGAATCAATTGGATTGCAATACCGTAATTGATGGATTGATTAACAATGTATAATTACCTGCTTATATAGGTGTGTGATGAAGTTACTCACCTGCATGAAATTAAGATCTACTAACATCAATTTAATCAAATACAATGCAAATTTAACTAAAATTGAAATTATGATCTATATTATCCCATGGATCTCTAGAAAGAAGTGGTAAGTGAAGCTCTCAGCTACAATCCTCACTAGTGACACCTCTAAAATGAGAAATGATGCTGCTACTATGCTTATGCTATGCTTCTATGATGATTCTAGCTCAAGAATGATGAAATTATGATACTAAATGCTCAAATTGCTCTTGGAAATGATCTCAATTGCCTATAGTAACAATGCTATGCAAATGAAATTCCAAGATGGAAATGCTCTCCAAAATGCCTCATACTTATAGTAATTTCCCAAGGGTAGGGGGTGGAGTGAAGTAATCATGGTTATCCCTTGGTTGAGTCAAAAACTTTGCTTTGTTCATAAATGGGGGGACAAATGAGGGGACAAGCCTTTAAATGGTTTCAAATCTTTGGACAATTTAAATATTTTGAGTGATTTGTGTCTTTTTTGTCTCAATTTTCATTGGTTGATCACTTTGTTGAAAGAAAATAAAGAATATTAAACTCAATTAATTAATTAAATTTAGCCATGGAAGGGTAATAGGTTCATTTTGATTTTTGATTAAACAACTATACAATTAATTTATTAAAATCAATTATATAGCATTTTTGGCCCTTTTAAGATTCAATTTAATCATTTAACATCATTATTTAATAATTCCTTTGTTTTAATTGATTTTGCTCCAACTTTATTTAATTATGTCCCTTTTAATGCATTTTGATCCATTTAATTAATTTTTGCAATTTAAAAGTATTTGTCCAATTTTACGTGTCTACAAATGCCCCTCTTTGAATTAATGTGCGAAGAACATTGGTTCAAAGATCCTTTAAGTCCTGATTGCTGATTCCTGATGTGATTGATTGTTGCCTCTTGATAAAAAAATTTATGATGCCCCACTGATTTCATGATGTTTGATTGCAATTTTGATTTGATATCCTTATGCCCCCTCAGAAATTAAAACATATTAATTTCTTGATTTCAAAAAATTTGATATGATGTTTGATTTATCAAATTATGTTTTCATTTCTGACTATTTGATGAGATGTCATGATGTATGATTATGCCCCGATTTGGTGTGATTAGTTAAGATAGGTCAACAACTAGTTTCACCTCCAAAATTAGGTCAAAATACCTTAAATAGGTTGATAAACCTTGTTTTACCATTCATTTTTACTTTTCATCTTGGTGATTTTGCTCTGATCCTCTAGTGATTTTCGAGATGGTTGTGCCGATTCGGGAGCATAGATTCGAGAGGTGCTAGAGATATGTGAGACTACCTAAGTATGGAGCTCTGGTAAGTCATTATAAACCTCGATTGTGCATTTATGATCATTTATTGCATTTTCATGTTTCATCGTTGCCTTGAATTTAAGAACTCTCACCTAGGAATGGTTTTAATGTCGCTTAGGGTATTTTACTATCGCATCCGTGGTTTTTACTCCTACCTTCGTGTATTTTATCCTCGCTCTAGAATCTTTTGCTCTCGCCTAGCATTAGAACTACTCTTGCCTAGAGCTAGGTTAAACTACCCCTTTTTCGATAGGTTGTCACTTATAAGAACCCTAACGGATTTACTGTCACCTAGGCTAGCATTCACTATCACGTAGCCTAATTCACTATCGCTTAGCAGGCAAACTGTCGCCTGACACCAGAATAATATCGCTTGACATGTGTTCACTATCACCTGAGATTAAATGTCACTTGGCATGATAAAAATCACGCCTATTGACTATTTGGAAATTTTTTTGTACTTTTCACACGTGTACTTGATTGCGTCTAATGAAAATTTTGATAACTCTTGATGATAGATTCAAATGATAAGTGTAGGTCTGTTATTGTCAACAAAATAATTAGTTTAGGATATCTAGATAGTGGTACCTTAGAATATGATTTGTCAATCCCATTTAGGATAGTAATTAATAAGATAAATCAATCAGTGTGAAAACCGATATGATTTTGATACTGCCGCTTCGTTCTTAGGATATATAGAAATGAACGATGGTACTTGGTGTGATGACGTGAGACTTTTGAGAAGATTGACTTGAGATAATTCCTTGATATGATGTACTGATATGATTCCTTTTTCTTTTCCAACAGGATCACAACCCTACCTTATAGGTCCGGTCAGTGGCATCTTGGGTTATTGACTTGAGTCAGGCACTCACAGCAGCTGAGTTCCATATTAGCGAGCGATGTGGATTGAGATTTTTGCTTGACCTCCCACGGTTTCAGCTAAACCATGGGTTATTGACTGTAGTGGTGGAGCAATGGCACTCT
Source organism: Chamaecyparis obtusa (assembly GCA_027943335.1). NCBI lineage: Eukaryota > Viridiplantae > Streptophyta > Pinopsida > Cupressales > Cupressaceae > Chamaecyparis > Chamaecyparis obtusa. The sequence continues at coordinate 842,124 of BSBK01007397.1, forward strand.
GACCACAACACATTCCACTTGCAGTATGGAGAGATGACTATCATGCCCGAGGACGTGTATAGATTGCTTCAGATCTCGTGTAGAGGAGAGGTGGAATATTATGATTCTATCTATGATTCTTCTGTCTACTGACGAGTATTCAGAGACAACACTATAGGAGATGGGGATACTATTACATGGCCTTAGTTTGCATCTTTTCTGACATTACCAGCAGTTTCAGGTGCAGTGATTGGTGGTTTACTACTTCCTGACCGGTGAGGTCGTGGTTTTTCAGTCAGTTGGGGTAGGATCATGGAGGATTTTCTTGCTCATCCTCGACTGTTTGATTGGGGTTCCTGCATTCTGGCATAGTTGTATCATGATTTACACGAGGTGGTGTATCGGGGGAGTGCATCATTATCAGTGGGTGCCATTGTTCTTCAGTTGTTGATATGGGAGCATCTTCCCATTACTAGGCCCATTTCTGATAGGGTTCGACATCGGGGATTTCCTTATGCTTTCCTTTACACTAGGATGGTGATTCAACACCACTTGGGTCGCTTAGATTACTGGAGATGTCAGATTGATGATCTCGACCAGGTTACATGGTGTCCTTTCCTTAGTTGTGATAGATGGAGAGAGGATGAGGATGAGTTACCATACATGTTCACCCCTCACTGGATGATTGGGTGTACTACCACTACTATTGAGCACTTCTGCTTTAGAAAATTTTTGAGACAGTATGGTTGGACACAGGATATGCCTCAGGGTAATGCACTATATGCTTGAGTACAGGCAGAGATCTCTCTATGGGGTCCATGTATTGATTATCAGTTTGCTTTAGATCAGATTATGGGTATGACTATTTGTAGATGGGAGATACTGATAGGTATTGCAGATGCTGGGATGTCACATGAGTATGTAGATTGGTGGGCTCACAACATGTTTCCTCATTTCACTGATCCAGCTGAGCCTATTCTTGGACATCATGATGGTGATAGGGATGATAGACATCAGAGAGGACGAGGATGTAGACATCCTTAGGTTGCATCAGGTAGAGGATAGATGAGATGGGGTCATGATCATGGGGATGCTAGAGATAGACCAGCTAGGGTGTAGGATGATGTAGTTGATAGACAGCCTAGAGCAGAGAGACATGATAGAGCTCATAGACATCAGAGAGCTCAGAGACATGCATAGGTTGATGTAGCTAGGCAGATTCTTGGGGGATTGGATCCCTTGGTATAGTTACAGAGAGTAGCCTTGGCTCAACATGATTATGATGTAGCTCAGTAGGATTAGGCACAGCAAGATGATGGTGCTCCTCAGATGCCTCCCCTAGATCCACAACCACAGGGTGCATAGGGTGATCGTATTGATGGATTATCTCGAGATATGCAGGTATTGAGGATAGATATGTTTGCTGTTGTGGGTCAGTTGGATCAGGTTGCCTCTTTATTACAATAGTTTGTATCAGCCATGGTTGTTCCAAGACAGGATGGAGTGAGTACTTCACAGGCTCCTCCCCCACAGGATGGTAGAGGTCCAAAAGAATCTGGTGCTGTAGGCTCTTGATTGATATAGTTACTCATTGATGATGTCCTCTTTGTTTCATATGTCATGTTATCCATTGCTTGGAACATTTGATGTAGCACTTTGATGACATTGTATCTTGATATACTGATTTGATGATCATATGATGAACACTTTTTTGATGATATATATGATATACTCCGTGGTTCATCTTGATGAGTTCGTTTATGAGATTATCTTTTATGCAGCTATATGATGTGTGTATGCATTTACTTTGTTTTTATGCTATGGATGCAGTATCTTATTTTATGATATACATAGATGTATGCAATGATGTATGGATGTTTTCTTTTCTAATATGTGGATAATGAATAAGGCATGGATGCAAAAGATAATCTCATTTTCTTTGTATTGTTTTGACCAAGAATAAACCATTTGTTTGAACCCCATTTTGATTTAATGTTTTGACTAACCAAGATTATTGATGTACCCCCTCTTGCCCTTGGAAAATTAACCACAAACAAATGCATTTAACTTAAAAAGATAATGCAATTAATCTAACATGCAATGCAATGCAACCTAAGTGTCACCAACTTTTAGCAAATAAATGCCCCAAGGATAAATTTTCATCATTGAGCAATTTGGGACCGGAAAGCTTAGTACAATCACCACTGAACACATCATGATGATATGAATACCACTTTTATCACATTTTGGCAACCTCCTTTTTGAACCAAGTACAACCCTCACTAGTTGGATGACCAAACTATGAGAGTCTAAATACCGGTGTCAATGGATTCAATGTTGCAAGTGGATTTTTGGTATTAAGATATAGAAAATCTAAATAGCCAAGGGATCCATTTGCGTAAACAAGTAAAGGTCAACTCCCCTCTTATGAGATATTCCTTGATGGTTCTTTGATGACCATGTCATTAGACAAACTCTCATAAGTTGATGAATCTTCCTCCAAACAATCACTCAAAGGCAAGAAAAATATCACATCTTTATCATGGCTAATCTAGTCGAAACATCATGGAATAGCTCAAAAGATATGATGAAAAGTCAATTTCAACAAGATTTATCAACAAGAAAATTTTAAGTGTTTTACCATGTTTCATTATTTTGCCAAGACAGAAAGCTTTGAATGTTTTGCCATGTTTTAGGATTTTCCAACAAGTATTTCCAAGTATTCTGATCTTTAAGGTGTTTTTGTCCATTTTTAATCCTGAATAATAAATTCAATGAAGGCTCAAGGATCATGTTGTAGGGTCGAATACTTAGGCTCAATAAACTTTCCTCTCTTCCGAAACTCTGATAAATCTCTATCTGATGTGACTAATTGTAGCACTTATTGAATCCATTTGGTACCAAATTTGCAATCTTCTTCTGCCCCAAGAGGATAAATGTGATTGGTTGAAAAACTTAGGGCTGATAGACAATGCAACAATGTGACTGACCGACTTTATTATGACTATGTACAAATGACAGATGCAATGGTGGTTGTACAAATGAGATGGTGGAAATGCAATATGGACATATGTAACTAGGAAAGACAAACTTAAGGGAACAAAAGGTGCTTGTTTACCAAGTTTTCACCCTTTGGATGGATCAAGCTCTTTTTTTCTATTTTTAAAGCTTTTTATTTTTATTTTGCTACCAAGGTGCCTATTGCTAGGTTTTCACCAAGGCACTTTTTCTCTTTTTTTATTTTTTTTATTTTTTTTAATTTTTTTCTTTTTTCATATCATCAAGGCACCTATTTGCTAGGTTTTCACCAAGACAACATCTTTTTGAATGTTTTTTCTTTCTTCATGCTCAATTTTTCAATGTTTTTGATCTTTTGTGCTTTTCAAATGTTTTTGGTATTTTTAGAATCTCTTTTGAACTATGTACAATAAATATGATGCTCTCTCATCTGATACTCTTTATACTCTTTCGTCTAACATCATGTGTAGAACCTTTTGAGATGAATACTGTTAATGGGTTCTTGGAGCTCCTCTCCTTCACAATCTGATAATTTATAGGTTCCTGTGCCAAATGAAGATACTATGATGAACGGACCAAGCCAATTAGCTTCCCATTTACCTTTCTTCTCTCTTTCAACCTGATTCTTTGGGTTTTCTCTCAACACTAAGTTGCCTACCTGAAAGACTCTCAGTTTGATATGTTTATTATAGTTCCTCAAGATTCTATTTTGATACATTTTTAGGTGATCATAAGCTTGTGTTTGATGTTCTTCAAGTAACTCCAATTGTTTAAGCCTAGCTACTCTATAGTCTTCATCTGTGATCAATCCTTGTAATGACACTCGTACAGATGGGATTTCAACCTCTAATGGTAGAACTGCTTCAACCCCATAGACTAATGAGAATGGTGTGGCTCTTGTGGGTGTTCTTATGCTGGTTCTATAGGCCCATAATGCTAGATTAATTTGCATATGCCAATCCCTTCCTGATTTATTGACTGACCTTTTCAAAATCTTCAAGATATTCTTATTCGTGGCTTCAACTTGCCCATTTCCTCGAGGGTAATAAATTGATGATGAATGGTGAGTGATATGAAATGTAGCACAAAGTTCATCAACATCCTTATTCTTGAAATTTTTTCCATTATCTGTTATTATGGCATTAGGAATACCATATCGGCAAATGATGTGATTTAAGATAAACATGGAAATTTGCTTACCCATTGCTATTATCAAAGGAACCACTTCAACCCACTTAGTGAAATATTTTGTTGCAGTTATGATGTGTTTGTGTCCATTTGAAGAAGGTGGATGTATGATGCCAATTAGATCAAACCCCCATTGATAGAAAGGCCATGGTGTGACAAATGGGTGTAATTATTGTGCCAATGCATGTATCATGTCACCATGATATTGGCATTTGTGGCATATCTTCACAAAGTGACAAGCATCTTTTTCTAATGTCTTCCAGAAATACCCTAAGCGAAGGATTTTCTTAGCTAGATTCAACCCGCTTGTGTGCGACCCGCAAATGCCTTCATGCACCTCGTGTAAAGCTAACTTAGACTCTTCTTCCTCTAGACACCTAAGTAACATCCCATCAAAACCCTTACGATACAATGTTTCGGAGAGGATTAGGTAACGGGCTAATTGGCGTATGAAGTTGCATTTTTGAGCTTGAGTTTGGTCTAAGGGTAGCACTTGGTCTTTAAGATATGTGTATATAGGTTGATACCAAGGGGAGTCATGTCCATGTAATAGAGCAACAATTTGGGTGTCAGGAAGGTTAAATGCAAGTTTTACCAACTCTTCCACCAAGAACTCATACTTCTCATTTTGATCAGGTTTTTGTAACAAGGAAGCTAAGGTAGCTATGGCGTCAGCCGCTCTATTTTTCTCTCTAGGAATTTGCTCAAAAGTGATCAAAGCAAAGTGTTTCTTCCACCCATCAATCATAGTCTTATATGGCATCAAATTTTCATCTTTGGTGTTATATTCATTGTTGACTTGATTGATGATGAGTTGAGAATCTCCATAAACTTGTAGCTCCATTATGTTCCATTCTAAGGCCATTTTGATGCCTATGACTAATGCCTCATATTCTGCTATATTGTTTGTGCATGGAAACATAAGCTTGTAGGACTTTGGAATGGTGTAACCTTGAGGAGTGACCAATAGTATGCTGGCCCCGGAACCTCCTTGAGTATAAGAGCCATCAAAGTATAACTTCCATGTTTTTGCTTCTATGTTTACAATGGCAAAATCTAGAAATTCCACTTGAATAGTTTTTGTAGAAGTCATGGGATTCTCAGCTAAATGATCCGCTATTACTTGCCCTTTTATTGCCTTTCTATCGACATACTCAATGTCAAATTCACTCAATATCATAACCCACTTGGCTATTCTACTTGTTAAGGATATTTTGCTTAACAAATATTTGAGAGGGTCAATTTTGGCAATTAGTTTGACCTTATGCAGCAACATATAATGTCTCAATTTTTGAGATGTGAACACCACTGCTAGGCAAGCCCTTTCCATAAATGTGTAATTAAGCTCATATTTGATCAAGGTCCTACTCAAATAGTAAATAGCTCTTTCCTTTCCTTGTTCATCTTCTTGTATTAAAAGCACTCCTAGTGATCTTTCGATAGCAGATATGTATAAAAGCAATGCTTTGCCTTTAATTGGTGGCATGAGAATAGGTGGATTTATCAAATAGGTCTTCAACAATGTAAAAGCTTGATCACATTCGGCATCCCATATGAATATAGTATCTTTATGTAGCAACTTGGTGAAAGAATGACATTTTTCAGCCAATTGAGAAATAAACCTTCTTATGGATTGGATTTTGCCTTGTAATGATCTCATTTGGCTAATGTTCTTAGGTATCTCCATGTCTATGATTACTTGTACTTTCTCTAGGTCCACTTCAATTCCTTTAGTGGAAACTATATAGCCTAGTAACTTGCAGGATTGGACTCCAAAGGTACATTTCTTTGGATTTAATTTGACCTTGAATTGCTCCAACCTAACAAATATCTTTTTCAAAATTTGGAGATGTTCTTCTCTTTTGTGGGATTTTTCCAATATATCATCCACATAATCTTCTAAGAATGTGTGCATCATGTCGTGGAAGATAGTTGTCATGGCCCTTTGATATGTAGCTCTGGCATTCTTAAGGCTGAAGGGCATGACATTCCAACAAAAAGTGCCCCAAGGGAAAGTAAAGGCAGTCTTCTCCTGGTTTTTAGGTGCAATTTTAATTTGATTATACCCACTGAAACCATCCATTAGGGAATACATGGAATGACCCATTGTCAAGTCAACTATTGCATCAATACTTGAAAGTGGGAAATCATCCTTAGGACAAGAAAGATTTAGATCTTGAAAATCTGTGCATACTCGAATAGATTTGTCATGTTTTGTGACTGGTACAATGTTTGAGATCCATTCAGCATAAGCTATTGCTCTGATGAAGCCTACTTTCAACAATTTTTCTAGTTCTGATTTGACCAAAAGAGTTATGTGTGGGTGCATCTTTCTCAACTTTTTCTTAACGGGCTTAACCCTTGGTCTAACATTCAGATGATGCATTATAAAGTTAGGATCTAAGTCGAGCATGTTGGCATATGACCATGCAAAGTTTACTTGTTGCTCTTGGAAAAATTTGATGAAGTCCTCTCTTTCTAGAGGTGTGAGTGATGCAGCCAAGTGTATGAACTTTGGATCCACTTCCGTACCAATGTTAAATTTTTCCATCGGTTCTATAAGTATAGGTGACCTTTCTTCCTCATGTTTAGGAGAGGTATCCAATCTCTCTTCCTTTGGTGCCACAGTTGGGTTTTCACCAAAGGAAACATCTTTTATTTTCATTTTTTTTGGTTCTAGTGGTGACACATAGTGGTTTTCAGCACTAGAACTTTTCATTTTCTTCTTTTTTTTCATTTTTTTCTTTTGACTAAGAGAATGGACACCCGCTATTCTTATCATGTTCATATCGAGTTCATTGGTGAAAGAGGGTTCAACCGCATTAAGGTATTGGCTCATTACTTGGTCATTTGGAAAGTAAAGTAAGTCATTTGGCTTAGTTTGGTCCCAATCAATGAGATCCAGATGTATCAAAAGTAAGGATTCATTGGGTAAGATGTCATCAATAGGGTTTATGGACATGACTTCATTTGAGGGTTCATACATTGTATCGTTTAGATCTATGACGTGCGCTTCCTCAAGGTGATCCATGGAGGAAGGGTCAAAATCCCCTTCACTTGGGTCCTCGTCAACTTCTATGGGAAACAACGTGGGAAAAACAACAAGTGGATTAAACCTAATGTTTGCATCTCCCTCCTCTAAAGGAATCCAAAATGTCTCTATCCATGCTTGATTAATAGGTGCATGCCCTATGTTAATATCTTGGATATTAGGTTCTTCATTGATTTGAATTTCTTGCCTTGGGGTTTTTGCATAAGTATGTATTGCAATCACCTCCTTATCTTGACATGTTTCATCTGATAGGGTATCCCATTCATAATCTTGAGAGTCATCACTATCTCCATTGGATTCTAAGGCATTTACTCGAGGATAGAAGTCTTGCATTGGGCTAGAGCTTTCGCCTTTGTATTGGTAGCCCACTCCAGATTTTTCTTGTTTTGCCCTCCAAGTAGGTTCAATGGGTTCTAGTAACCCTCTATTCCTTTGGCCTAAGGGTCCTCTTCCCTTGTATCCCATCTTCTGCATAATCTCAAAACCTTTTCCATATTGCTCGGTTTGTATATTTACATGCTGAATTCTTTCCATGGGAGTGTTTGAGGTATCTTCCTCATCATGATAAAGCCATTGAAGGACTTCATATTCTTCCTTATACCATGTTTCTTTGTTATCTTCCCTTACAAAATAGGAATTATACTTATGTGGAAGATGGTCTTTTGATGGTTTGCCATGTGATTTTGGAGATGTGGGCATGTCAAATAGAGAAACTGAATATTCCCCTACTCCTTTTGAACTAATCTTGCATTGTTTTTCAAATTTATTCATCATTTCACTCATGTGCTGGTAATGATCTTCCTTGGCTTGTTCCTTTTCTTCTTTGGTAGGTTTATAGATTTCTATCTCTGATTTAGGTGCTAGATATGAACTTTCTATTGCATTTGGACCCTTGTAGCTCACTTTTTCCTTTCCCTTAGTTGATGTCATTGAGCTAGCTTGAGGAGGGTGTTGAGCAGCATCTAATGTTAGTTATTTTATTTTAACATCTTCAATTGTGGTTCTTTGAATAATTCCTTGTCGGCTATGTGGAATAAATAGCTCATGAAGGGGTTTGAGTGCATTACAATATTGGAACGGGTTTGAGTCCCCTCCAACCATGATTTCTTCACCCATGTACTAGAATTTGATGCATTGGTGGTACATGGATGGGACTGCTTGCATCTTGTGAATCCATGGTCTCCCCAACAAAATATTATAAGTTAACTTCATGTCTAACACTTGGCAATTGGTATCCTTCTTGACAAGTCCCACTTGTATGGGCAATACGATCATGCCTTTAGAGGCCCTTTCAGCTTCATCATAAGCTTTGATAGTGATTTTTTTCATAGGGTCAATGCAAGACTCAGATAACCCTAAGGATTTGACAAGACTTAATGTGCAAATATTAAGGCCAGCTCCTCCATCAATGAGGGCTCTTTTGACTCTATGCCTTTCTATTAGGACCTCTATATGCAATGGTAGATTTTGAGGGTGAGTTATAGACATGTCATCTTGATCGGAAAATGAGAGACAATGAGGTGCCACAAGATGACCTACCATACTTTGGAACTTTTCTTCTTCTAAGTTAGTAGGAACGTTTGTCTCTATTAGAGCTTTTTCCAAAATATCCTTATGGTTCGGGGATAACTTCAACAATTCTAAGATAGAGATTTGTGCTGGAGTTCTTTGCAACTGATCAACCAAGCTATAAGGTTTTACTGCTGTAGAAGGTTGTTTGACCATGATGTTGGACTGTGGAGTGTTAATGACTTTAGGAGTAGCTCCTTGTAGAGTCATTCTAGAATTCTATCCTCTTGTAATGACATTTGATGCCTCTTTTTGTGGCTACTCATTGATTATTATAGCATTCACAATGTTATCATAAGGTGGCACAAAGTTAAGACTATTGGCACTTTGTTTCTTGCCATTAGATGACTCCCCTTTATCATGTTTGTAGAAAGGTTGTTTGAATGCTATATGATCTTCATTGTTTTGAGGTCCATCAATGGTGATCATGCCATTATCGATTAAATCTTTCACTACATTATTTAGTTGCAGACATTTTTTTGTTGTGTGCCCTCAAATTCTGTGGTATTCACAATGGCTATTGGCACTCCACCAACTAGGCTTGTTATTTGGCTCATAAGGCTGAATGCTGGGTAAAGTAATGACATTATTAGCCATGAGAGTCTTTAAGGCCTTTTCAAGGGTTTCACCCAAGGGTGTGAAGTTCCTTTGAGGGGTTGGCCTCAAATATTTATCAAATTTAGTACTCCTTGAATTATCTCCTTGATTTCCATTATTGGTATGGTTGTTATTGGATGGCGCATTGGAAAGCTGATTGGTATTATTCACCTAATTATGTGTCCTTGTAAGAGCAAAGGGGACCACCTTCAAGTTGCTAGATTCAACTACTCCATCATTCACAATTCCCTTATTGTTGTTCTTATAATGGCTGTTACTATTGAACCAATTATTCTTTTGATTGTTGCCATTGTTACCATTGTTTCCATTGTTGCCATTGTTGGAGTTGTTCTTGTTATCTTTGTATAGTTTGAGTTCTCCACTTTTGACCAGCACTTCCTCCATTGTTACTCCATTTTCAATTAGATCTTGAAAGGTCTTTGGACATTGCATTCGTAATTGGTAGTTCAACTCATTGCTTAAACTATTTATGAAGATATCCATCTTCTCTTTTTCAGGCACACTTCTCGGATATCTTGCAAAAACTATCCTCCACCTTTGTAGAAAAGTGAGGAATGCCTCTCCATATTTTTGTTTAGTTTTGCATAATGTTATCATTGTGACCTCACGTTTAATATTATATGAGTAATGGGCCATGAATTTTGAAGCTAGCTCTTCGAAGGTCTTAATGCCGGAGGGTAACTTAGAAAACCATTCCATAGCCATGCCTCCTAAGCTTCATAGAAATAATCTCATTAAATATGTTGTATCATGCATGAACTCTAAGATCAATGCACAAAACTCCCGTAAGTGATCTTGGGGATCCGTCATTCCTTCATACTTGTCATACTTGGGGAACACAACATTGATTGGGAATGGCATCACAACCAAGCTTTTATCAAATGAGAACGGACACAATGCTTCTATGGAGAAAGGCTTAGGAGCCCCACTTTGGTTAATGTTGTCCAATTGCATTTGAACCATCTTGAATTTCTTGTTCATGATGTCTAAGGTACTTTCCTCAACTTCCGGTGCTTTGAGTTGGTTGACATCGTAGTCACGAAGCAGCTTGAGACCTTTTTGTGCTAAGTCTAGGAAGTGTTTTTGCCTATCTCTATCCATTGCCTTTTCCATGAGCTTGAAAAAATAAGGGCATTGGATAGCCTCACTAACTTTTTCATTCATGGCATCTTCTGCCGTTGCTTCGGTGTGAGTTCTAGTGTGAGTTTGGTCAACACCTTGAGCATTTTGATCTGCTCCTCCATTGTTGGTATTGCCTTGGTTAGTAGTGTTGCCCTGGTTATTTATATCATTGCCCCTATTATTGGAATCACCTTGGTTAGTGAGATCAATACCATTGTTATCTTTACCACCCAAACCACCATAATACATCATGTTGTCTTCTACTTCTTGTTCGGGTATTTTTGTGGTATTCTAGGAGTAGTCTCGTCTCCGGGGTAAGGGAGCTCTTGTCTCAAATAGGTCCCATCTACTTGCAAGGTTTGTTTAATGTAGTAAGATCTAGTGAGAGCAAGCATGAAACTTGGAGGAGAAGAATTGATATCATTTGGGGTCTAATCCTTTGCCAATTTTTTTTTAAAAATATAGAATAGGATTTTTGACCAAACTGAAAGCCTGAGCAGTAAGAACACGAAAAAGGGTACTAAAAAATGTGTTCAATTTTTTTTGATTTATCCTGCAAGTACTCTTTGTTTGCCATTTTAGGTTTTTGGGTGTCACTGAACTAAGCATAAGCGTGACTGAGACTTCTGTAGGCATGCACTAGTTTCTTGTTAAGCGATACACTATAGGTTACGAGGTGAGACTTTGTTAATGCCAGGCACGTTTTTAGTTTTTCCAGGCGTGTTTGAAATTTTTCTAAGTGTGACTTCAGTATGTCTAAGTGTGTTTAAACAAGTCACAAGTGTGACTGAACCTCTGATAGGCGAGTGTGTTTTGTGCACAGGCAGCACTTCTCTGACTAGCGTATAAGATTTTGAATTTTTAAAATGTGTAAGATCAGTCTTTGTAAATTTATGTGTTTGAAAATAGAAAAACAAGCACAACACACACATCACTTTGTCATCATGTCCCTAAAAACATTCTAATGTGTATGTTCTCCAATGTTTTTCACAAGTATATCACAATAAAGAATTCCAAACAGCCTACCTAAAGTCAATTTTGGCTTGTAAACATGGCTCTACAAGGTGGCTTTGCTATTTTACTAGGTTTAATAAATATTTCATTCAAATAGACTTCAATCTCTCAATCCTCCAAGGAGGCTTCCCACATGCACCAAAGTATGATTTTGCGCAATCCGTTAAGACTACTAGAGGAACGTTGAAAAATCAAAATCCATTTGTCATGCACCCCATTAAGGATACATCCGTTTCATTTTAGAGTGGGTCGGATTCTAGTGGCAAAAGCGAGTGTATCCCACTTTGGGCTTTCCCTCTCACCGGCCTCGTTAAGGAAAACTCGGGAGGTGAGCCCACTAAATCTCTATTTTAAATAACATGTTCATGGAAAGCAATGAAATGGAATTAAGGTTAAGTGTTTGGGAATTTGGTTAACCTAAAAGGTGAAGAGCATATCCCTAACTTTCCCTTTTGTTCCCAAACACTTCAAGCAATTAATTGTTCTTTCTCAACCTCTTGACAAGGAGGTTCTTAAAATTGAAATATTTGGTTAAATTCCCTCCTTATTAAAGCTAGATTCAAATGAAATGCCACAATTTAAGGGAATGCAAGCTTGATCGTGTAAAATACCTTTCCTTGTAGCTAGCAAAAGGCTAGGGGCATTTTTGAATCATTAGTTTTCATCTTATTTCCACTCACCTAGTGGCGATCGTTCCCGCTCCCTCCTCCAACAAATTAGTCCAACACAACCAAGAAAAGTGAGGGGAAACCAAAATCGGATTTAACAACACAAAGATTTAAGTACATGAAACTTTTGAGCACTTTGTTTGCATTTTTGACAATTGAGCTTAAGGATCAAAAATCCAATTTAATGAAACAAATTTATGCTTGTAAGCTTCAATCACAGCAATGTATTTTTCATTTACCTTAACATCTTCATCCAATGTTGATTCAAGAATAGCTTTGGTATGTGCTTGATTTTCCTTCTTGATCCTTTTAGCCAACACTTTTCCCTCTTGGTTGAACCTAGTTTTTGGCTTTTTCACTTTCGGATGCTTGTTCATTTACTGTTAAAAAGTACAAATAGAGAGTTAGATATTGAAATTTATCAATTTAAAAACCAAAACAGACAGCAGACACCAGGTGACATCGTCCAGCTAATAGGTGTGACTAAACTGCTTACAAGCGTAACTTTGATAATAGTGAGTGTCACTTTACAACGGCTCAAGCATTACTCAAAGTTACATAGGTGTGAACAGTTTATTTAGAGGCGTGAACAAAGCTTAAAATTGCACAAAATATTTCATGCTAAGCGACATGTTAATAGTACTAAGTGATAAATTTCCTTAGCAAAAGCGTGATTAAAACTATAACATGTGAAGCAAAGCATAAACTTAAGCGATAGAAAATTAAAGCTAGGCGATACTCCCTGAGTCATAGGTGTGACTGTGAGCCGTAAAGGCTGAAAGCTTTGTCATCAGAAGTGTGGATCTCTAGCTAGTAGGCATTAATACAGAGCTCTTAGGTGACAAAGAACCGACTGTAGGCATGATTCAACCTCCTGTAAGCGTGACTTTTCTAGTTTCCTGCAAGCAATTCACGGAAAATAGAATATCCAAGCATGCAAATGGAGATGAAAATGATGAAGTGAGGCTTAGAGCCCCATGGTGGGTGCCATTTGTGTGATGAAGTTACTCACCTACATGAAATTAAGATCTACTAATATCAATTTAATCAAATACAATGCAAATTTAACTAAAATTGAAATTATGATCTATATTATCCCATGGATCTCTAGAAAGAAGTGGTAAGTGAAGCTCTCAGCTACAATCCTCACTAGTGACACCTCTAAAATGAGAAATGATGCTGCTACTATGCTTATGCTATGCTTCTATGATGATTCTAGCTCAAGAATGATGAAATTATGATACTAAATGCTCAAATTACTCTTGGAAATGATCTCAATTGCCTTTAGTAACAATGCTATGCAAATTAAATTCCAAGATGGAAATGCTCTCCAAAATGCCTCATACTTATAGTAATTTCCCAAGGGTAGGGGGTGGAGTGAAGTAATCATGGTTATCCCTTGGTTGAGTCAAAAACTTTGCTTTGTTCATAAATGGGGGGACAAATGAGGGGACAAGCCTTTAAACAGTTTCAAATCTTTGGACAATTTAAATGTTTTGAGTGATTTGTGTCCTTTTTGTCTCAATTTTCATTGGTTGATCACTTTGTTGAAAGAAAATAAGGCATATTAATTCAATTAATTAATTAAATTTAGCCATGGAAGGGTAATAGGTTCATTTTGATTTTTGATTAAACAACTATACAATTAATTTATTAAAATCAATTATATAGTGTTTTTGGCCCTTTTAAGCTTCAATTTAATCATTTAACATCATTATTTAATAATTCCTTTGTTTTAATTGATTTTGCTCCAACTTTATTTAAGTATGTCCCTTTTAATGCATTTTGATCCATTTAATTGATTTTTTGCAATTTAAAAGTATTTGTAGTATTTTACGTGTCTACAATAGGCAAGACAATAAGAGACCATTATAAGGAGGAGATAAGTTATCACCCATACAAGGTGAAATCACATGTCCACCAAAGGTGGATCATCATCCATTATACAATGAAGCATGTGCAACATGTGGAGGATGATAATGTGATAAGTGCACTAAAGTTGGAGACAACACATAAAGTGGAATGCGATTACAACTATCACCATCTAAAGTGAAATTTCTCCTGCACCATGTGCAAATAAAGGTCTTAAGTGCCTCAATTGTAAACTACTATGTATGAATTATCCTAAGTAAGCTTAATTGAAGTGTAATTAGATGAATAATTAATTACACCAACACCCTTCATTAAGTGCAACTTAGGGGATTGCAAACTTAAGCTAACAATGCACAATGAGTCTCAAATACTAGGTCATGTTAGGTACCTATGCTATAATATATAATCCAATATATCAAAAATATAAAAAGAGAGGAAACCATGTGAGAGAAAACTCCCCTCGAAAAGAGAGATGAATACATAAAATAAATCTAAAAAAGAATGAGAAGGACAAAATCCCATGTGAGGAAAAAGTGCCCCCTCAATGTAGAAGGTACACCAATGGTAGATGCTCCATGCTGCTTGTAGAAGCTAGTCCATAATTGATGACCTAAAACTAATTGAATAACTTGATGAACTAAATAGACAATCATTAGAGATCACCGAGCTATTAAAGTGATATGTAAGATGATTAAATCAGTCAATATGTTGTCATTGATGTCAACTAGTTTTGACTATACTTATCATGATAGTTACAAACATCTGAACATCTGTAGAAGGAAGAAATGGTGAAGAAATGAGATATCTACATAAGTACACTTGATGGATATGATAAGTAAGGATATGGTATACATTGGGTAATTTATTGATGAGTCTATGACATTATGTTATTGATTTGATCATGTTACATTATTCTATTATGGAGATGAGATTGGAATTTGAACAAGTTGATGTGGTCGGTAATTGAAGATTTTTTTATACACTGAGTCAGTCTTATGTATACCAAGTGACAGTAATAACCGAGTTAGTTATCACTGATGCATTCAGTATTAATCGAGTATGGATGAAAATATTAAATGTTATAACAACTGACTGATTTTGATGAGTTGGAATTTGCTTATGATTTTGAGGTAAGAGATGAAATTTATTATAAGATCCATGACTAAAAAAATTCAGAGATGATCATAGGGAAGAGAGTGAAACATGTTATTGACACATCTATCGAGGAAGTTTGACGTGACAAAATGGACGAAGGAGATTAAGAGGAAAAATATTATGGTTGATATGAAAATGGTTTACACATCTATTTAAGAGACATAGAATTCATTGTTGAATTATGCCAGATGAATAGAGACTGTAGAATATTTTGCGTGAAGACATTTTTCATGCATACCTGATCAAATTGGATATAGACAGAATCAAGCTGAACTAAAGGCATAACTGAGCGTCAGAGAATTATACATCAAGTGAAGTAAGTTGGAGGATATGATGAAGTGAATTGAATATTGATCAGAAGAATTGTATTGAGCTTAGCATAGATCTGAATACTTACAAATTGAGTTGTATTTGAATCAGATCACTATTGTATCAGTTTAACCATTGTTACAACAAAATCTTTTAACTGAGTGGACTTAATAGTCTTTTTGTATTTTCATATGACATTCAAAGAATGTTAATTGTTTTCTTGTTGAGCCCATGGTGAATGTTGGTCAAAAGTTAATTGTTAGTGATAAATCCTTTAACCATGTCACACCTAATTGTGTGCATTGTAACCTTTAACAAGGTTGGATCCTAACCGAGCTCACTTCAAAAAAGTGAAATATTTTGGGTTACTGGTCCTAGGTGGTTTTTCCCTTAGCAGGGTTTCCATGTTAAATATTTGTGTTATGTGTTATTTACTATGACTATATTACTATCATACTTTACATATTTTATATTTGATTAATCAGCTAAAGATAGTTTTGGAAATTACTGATATTTGGTAAATGAACATAAAGATAGATATCTTATCTTACTGAGTTGCTTGATTTGTTGAAAATGTTTTAAGTACATCTGAGTGTTTGGGACTGTAGGATAACATATTTAACTGATTCACCCCCCCTCTCAGTTATGTAATAGAAGGTACACCAATGGTAGATGCTCCATGCTGCTTGTAGAAGCTAGTCCATAATCGTTAAACAACATTCATCCCCTTAGGAAGAAAAAAATCCAAAGGTGTATGTATGAAGCCTCTCCAATCTATAGGAAGAAACCTGAAGATGTATGGAGTCTCTGGAAACTATTCAAGTATCCCCATGTAAATGATGAAAGATGACTCCTTCAAATCAAGTGTGCTAGGCCACATGCTGGAAAATAAAAACTAGGATCTAATGATGATGAATGAAGAAAAATATCCAAAGACTCAATGATATCCTTTGAAATAAAGAAACCTCCTCCAAATGTTAGTCCAAAGTATCCACAATCATGTCAAACAATGAAGGATGATCATGCAAAGAATGAAGAAGAGGGTCTAAGTGTACCCTCACAACAACTAAAGAAGGTTCATGTCCATAAAAGAGATGATGAATATGATTAATTATGTATCCCAAATCTATAATGTAGGACTCCACAAAAAAACTTGCAATGTCTATCAATAGTCATTCCAAAGAACTATGTATGGAATACAATGGATATCCCATTGCACTAAATCACAAGAAGCCAAAAATATAGTAACACAAGCATCATCAAGAGTAGTAGTAGACATGATATCAATAGAAGGAGATAGAACATAAGGCCCATGAACTTGATCACATGTGAAAATACCCAAGTTCAAGCAGTCAAAATTCTCCTCAATGTTGAATCTATGCTAGAAGTATAATTAACAATTAAAGAATCATTGTCATCAAGAAAAAATTATGAAAAATATTAAAAATCATATTTTACCACCCCAATAGAAATTTCAGCTCCACTCTCCGAGTCTTTGATGATAACTAAATTCGGTGTGAATTCCATAGTTTTCCTTGTCGCTGCGTTAGTGATTTGATAGATGTAAAGAAGATTATACATCAAGTAAGGTACACAAAACACATCATTGAAGGTTCCCTCTTTAATATCAATGGATCCTTTCCCAATCACATTTATATATGTATGATTACCCATAAAAATTGGTGGTAGGTTTCCGTGTGTCAATTAGTGATTGGCTAGCTTGCGGATGATGACACATTGCCGATGAATGGGAATCAACTTGTCTCTAGAAGATTCATCCATGTGTCTCCTATTCACTATCCATAGGTGAAATATTTTTTCACTGACAAATCCTTTGGGACTTAGTCCCACATCTAGCAGAAAGTCTTCTTTTCTTTGAGTTTTATATAAGACTACTCAAAAATTATATAAAGAGTGTTGGTCATGGTCTCTTGTGGCCACTACTATTGGTAGAAATGTTTTCACCAGATGTTGAATGCTGAAAAATGCAAATAACTATACTTGGGAGAGGGGGAGTTTCATTGGTCTCTAGAGAACCGAGTTCACCAAGGAGTAGATTTCCCAACCCAAAAATGCCACCATAAGTCTGAGAATGTTTCCTATTTAGGAAGAGGATGAGAACATGACGTTGACAATTCAAGCTAGGTGAAGTACAATTCCTATGATAGAAAACTTTAGTACGAGCACTATAAGTAATGTGAGAGACTGTAGCTAGCGAGTAGTGAGGGCCAACCAAGGGATTTTTGCCAAAGGATAAGATCGATATTGGTGGTTGAAAGTGATAATTCTCATGAGAGAAGAAAGTCCTGATTGGGGGTTGCTAACATATAGGTGAAGATCATTGGTACTGGTAGGGAGGGTACAACTTGCATCAAAATGACAGAGAACTACAGAAAATGTTAGGGTTATGAAATGACTCGTAATAATTTTGATTTTTGAATACAATATTTTAACATTGCGATAAAAATTTTAAACATAGAAAATAATTTTTTTTGAAAAATAAAATCATACCGTTGCAAGAAAGTAGGTCTGTAGACATGGAAAATTGGCCAAAGGCTTAATTCAATCAAAAGGTGCAACAAAATCATCAAAATAGCACTAAAAATTGATAAATGGAACAAAAGGCAATTTAAATCAAAGGAAAATTCAATTAAATGATTAAATAAAGCTTGAAAAGGGGAAAAACACTAAGAAATTGATTAAATTCAATTAATGACATAGTTGTTGAAATGAAAAATCAAAATGAACCTCTTACCCTTCATGGCTAAATTTAATTACTTTAATTAATTAATAAATATGAAATTCTCTCAAACAAAGGAAAAAGGAGACAAAATGGACACAAATCACTCACTTTTGTTGAAATGGTCCAGCCTTTTGAAACCATTTAAATGTTTGTCCCCCAATTTAGGGACAAAGCAAAGCCAATTGACCTTACCCAAGCATAACCATGGTTATCTCACTCTACCCCCTACCCTTGGGAAAATCTTATAAATAGAAGTCATTTTGAGGCATTATTCATCCACTCCATATCTTTGAATTGCAGCAAAGCTCTTGCAATTTGCATCCACACCACTCACTTAGCATTTTCATTGATAATTAGCTTAAATTGTTGATCATTTTAGAGATTTTCTTATCAAATAGAGCTAGAATTTGATAATTAGATCTAGTTTGCATATCATTCTTAGTTCAATTCTCATAATTAGAGTGTCACTAGTGAGGATTTGCAGCTGAGAGCCTCACTTACTACTTCAATTTAGAGAACCATGAGATGTTGATAGATTAATTGTACATTTGTTAGATTATTTTGCTCTAATTCTTGTTGTTCTTAGTTAATCTTGTAATTTCATGAAGGTGTAAATCATTCACACACAAATGGCACCCACCGTGGGGCCCTAGGCCTCAAATTTATCATAATTTCCACGTTATTTGCAAAATTTAGGCTAGAATTGCATGATTTTGCTCACTGTTTGCAGGTTACAGGAAAGAAATCATGCCTACCAGTAAAGAAGTCACGCCTACAGCAAAGAGATGTCGCTTCTGGAAATTTAAATGTCACCTGGAGTCTGAACGATCACGCTTATCAGTCTTCAGAATCACGCTTTTGAAGAAAGAAATCACGCCTGCGGAAATTAAATTCTCGCC
This sequence comes from Chamaecyparis obtusa, assembly GCA_027943335.1. Lineage (NCBI taxonomy): Eukaryota > Viridiplantae > Streptophyta > Pinopsida > Cupressales > Cupressaceae > Chamaecyparis > Chamaecyparis obtusa. The sequence continues at coordinate 861,330 of BSBK01007397.1, forward strand.
TCACGGACAAGCAGCTGATGCCTTTGGCTATTTAGATGTCGCCTGGAAAGAATTAAAAGCCGCAGCCGAGGAATGATTTTCCGCTTGGTGTAAAGGGAGTTTACTACATTTCGCATTTAATTTATCACTTTGAGTATTTTAAATGTCGCTTTCAGTTAATTAAATGTCGCTTCTCTGAGTTAATTTGTCACTTGAAATAAAGAATTCACGCGTTCATTTAATTTGATATCGCACTTAATTACTTTAATCTCGCTTGAGCCCCTTTTGGTGACGCTCACGGTTAAAGTAATTACGTCTTTGTTAAATTAGATCTCGCCTTTAGCATGGAAAATGTCGCCTGATTTAGCATTGATATTGTATCGGAGTGATTACTGTTGTCGCATGTATTAAAGATTTCACGCGTTTGCAAAATTTAATATCGCACTTGTCTATTTTAATCTCGCTTGAGCCCCTTTTGGTGACGCTCGCAGTTAAAGTAGTCATGTCTTTGTTAAATTTAATCTCGCCTATAGTCTGGATGATGTCGCCTGACTGTATTTTCTCTATTTTGTCAAAATAAGGACTATATGCTAACTTCACGGTCATTTTTTTTTGTCTCAGGTACATGCTCTGTCACAGAAAAGTGCTCAATTTTTTTTTTTGTATGAATTTGTGTTGACTAACTTGTTGGTGGAGGGAACGTTTTGCTAAGGTAAGGGAAGGATTTGGAGAGAAAATGAGAAAATCTACTACTTAAAAATGCGCCTAGCCTTTGCTAGCATCGTTTGAGGTATTTTTCTCATCAAGCTTGCACATTCCCTTAGCTTGTGGCATTTCAAAGTTCAAAACATAGTTTAATCATAAAAGGAAAAGAATAAACACTTCAATTCTAAGAACCCCTTTGTCATGGGGTTGAAAAAGAACCAAATTGATTGTGAGTGTTTGGGATAAGGGAAAAGCAATAGGGATATGCTCTTCACTCTTTGAGTGAATCAAATTCCCAAACTTGCTCTACCAAATCCACTTTTCATGCTTTCAAATGAACATGTTTAAAACTTAGTGGGCTCACCTCCCGAGATTGCCTTAAAAGGGCCGGTGAGAGGGACAACCTAAAGTGGGATACACTTCTTTTGCCGCGAGAATCCGACCCACTATAAAATGAAACACGTGTATCCTTAATGGGGTACACAACAAAAGGATTTTAGCTCTTTCGAACTTCCTCTAGTAGTCCTAACGGATTGCGCAAAATCGTGCTTTTGTGCGTGTGGGAAGCCCCTTAACATAGTTGGGGGATGAAAAGCTAAGATCTATTTTGAACGGAAAACTTACTACAAAACGGTAAAAATAGCAAAACTACCTATTAGAGCCATTTAAAAGCCAAATTTGTGCTAGGTAGCTTGCTTGGAAGTCTTTCTTGTGATCAAACCCGTGGAAACATTCAAGAATATACACATTAGCATGATCTAGGGATATGGTGAACTATTGATGTGTGTGTTGAGATTGTCTTCAACTTTTCAAACAAGAAGTTCCAAAGTATTTGATCAAAATATAATTAAATTTTTAAATCTTATAAATTGATCAATACCATTTACCCATTCCAAACCAACCCAATCAGATTGAAATTAAAGAAGGAAGGATTGATCCATAATGATGAGCCTATTTGAGAAACAAATCAATCCTATTATGGAGCATAATTATCAAAGTCAAGATCAAGATCTCTATAGGAATCAAAGTGATGAGGTGTCTGAAGATGATGTTGTTGAAGCATCCCAAAGTCCCAGGTTTCTGGAAATAATGGAATTACTTTTGAAGTGGGATAAAGACACATATTTTCTAGCTTTAGCTCAAGAAGGAGCTAAACTTCCTTATAATTATGACACATCAACCTTGAGAAAGAATGAGGAAAACCAAAGAGATACATCATATAAAATGCCATTATTAATATCAAGCTATTCTTTTCAAAGTGATGAGGTGTCTAAAGATGATGTTGTGAGAGCATCCCAAGATCTCGTGTTTATAGAAATAATGGAATGAATTTTGGACTGGGATAAAGAAGCATATTTCCTAACTTTAGCTCAATCAGGAGCTAAGCTTCCACATAATTATGACACATCAACCTTGAGAAAGGATGAGGAAAAACAAAAAGATACTTTATCTAAAGAGCCATCATTAAGATCAATTTGTCCTTTCCTCTATGATGATGGGCCATCTGTATCTTCATCCTCCTCACAAAAGGAAGCATTTAAGAGTAACAAAGTTATCTCAGATCAAAGGAAATTGCATAATCAACCTATTTGTGATCAAGATAATAAAGAATATGGAGTGAAAAATACCACTCTCAAGCAAGATCTAATTCAAAAACCTCCATATAGCAAGAGCAATCCATTCATCCTTTGTCCAGCTCCTAACAAGGTTTCTCCCTGGATGACTTGTACACCTTTCATCCTTCATTCATCTCCCGAACCTCTATCTAGCAAAGATCCTCCCATAACTAGCATTCCTTTCATTTTTTCTTCATCTCCCAAAGCTCCACAATTATTCAAAATTCCTTCATCAAAGAATGAGCCTAATGATGATACTTTTCCCATTGACTATGTCTACCCTCAAGGGCTACCTCTAAAAGAAACCCAAGCTAACTCACATCTTGCTGCAAATTGTTTCCATGCTTCAAAGATCTTAGACCCCAAAGCTTCATGTGCCTCAATGCCTATTATACCTATTCAAGAGGATCCTACACCATTCTTCCAAACATTCCCCACACATATCCAAACATCTACCTTGTCCTTAGAAGTGGCTTCATGTCAAGAGGATAATCTAAAAAGAAAAGAAACAAATATTGATAAAGATCAAGATCAAGATTATATACAAACCCCTCCCATATTTGATGAAGGTCCCATACCCCTTGAACCTTGTGATGATCCCCTTTCATCCTTTCATGTCTTTCAAGATGATATCCTTCCATTCCAAGAACAAAGTACCCTTCCAAGTTCCATATCTTCTCCATTTCCCAAGCAAGATCAAGATATCCCTTCCATAACTTCCAATGAGCATATTGAAAATCAAGAGCAAAATACCTTCGCTACACAATTCAAAGATCCTTGTCAAGATCAAAGCATCCCATCATTTCCTTGTCATATTCCTCCATGTTCACCTCAAGAAAACATCATTCTTCCAAATCCCTTGCAAGATAATAAATCCCTTCAAGCTTCAATTGATCCTATCAAATGTGTTCCTATCAAAGCTACTCATGAGCCTATTAGTATAAAGATAAATCTTAAAGATGAGAACGTTGACGATGGAGCTCCTTCCAAAGATATTGATATCCCTTTCACACCTTATATTCCTCCATTCAAATACAACCACATACCTCCACTATCCTCCAAATCCATTTTGGGTTCCTATTTTCCAAAACAAAAGTCTTCATCCCTTCCATCCATACTAGGTCCATATATTCCCCCATCAACCGTTCCTATCATCCCTAGCTATCCATTCACTTACCCTACCATGTATCAAGATCAACAAAGACACACATACTTGAAGAATGTCCAAACACCAATCCATATGAACCATCCATATTATTCCTATTCATCCACAATTCCTAAGTCTTTTGGAAGCAATGTTGATGTGCAACATAAAAATCATAAATCCAAGAATCCATATGTGCATCAAAATCACAATGTCCCATCTAATCGACATGTAAATGAAAAGAAAAATGAAATATCCAAAAGGCCGCAAAGGTCCGTCAAGCAAAAAGAAAAAAATAAAATGTGGGTTCCTAAATCCCTCATTGAAAAAATGCATTCAAAAGCATTCCAAAAGAAAGAAAAATCAAAGAATATGTGGATTCCCAAGTCATTGTTGAAAGACTTGCACACAAAAGAAGAATCAAAATTGACATTCAAGCTTCCAAAGGCTTCCATTCCATCTCCTTCCAAACATCCTTCATCTTCTTGCATCCAAAAATCCACTACCTCAAAAAGATCCTTACCTCCGTCATCTATTGTTCCTCCATCATTCCACCACTCTTCAAAGTGTGTGTCAAAGTTGATCTTTCCAACATTTCCATCTTCAACATACCTTCTTCTTATCCTCACATTCATTTTCCAATGCATACTTTCCATCCTTCCATCCCTCTTATCAATATCTTTGAGCATCCTAGTCATACCCATGGTTTATTATAGCATATCTTTCAGAGGAGCATTGTCCAAAGATTCTAATGTTGGGAAAATATTGAAAAATACAAAAAAAGAAAAAAATAAAGAAAAAAAGAAAAAAATAAAGAAAAAAAGAAAAAAATGAAAAAAGAGAAAAAGTGCCTTGGTGAAAACCTAGCAATAGGCACCTTGGTAGCAAAAATAAAAAGAAATAAATCTAGGGTGAAAACCACTTCTTGTGGCACCTTAGACAAGTACCATGATGAAAACCTGGCAAACAGGCGTCATGCGTAATTGTTCCTTCTTGCACTCTACACTTGGGGGCAAAGTTTCATCCATGCCATCTTCCATCTTCCTATCATTTACCTCACTTTCATCCATATTTCCTCTATCACCTTCATCTTGACAAGGTTGAACACATCCATGAGCATTGAGTATCTTAACATCCGTTATCCTTTCCATCAGCTTATGTACTTGTTGCGTCCATGTTACCCTATCATGATCTTGCTTATCCCAAATTCACCTCCATTATTCGATCAGCTTTTTCATAATCCCAAAACATCCCTTCATAGCCTCCATCACTCCTTTATCTTGATTGTGTTATCTTATCCACATCTTACCCAAACTGACCCTTGGTCTTGATCAAGATGAAAATTAAAAAAAAAAAATTGTTATCAAAAACTTCTTGACATGTCCACTCTTTTGGATCACTCCTTTTCATGGCAGCAAATTGTTATCCTATACACTATCTAGCCCTACACCATTGGCTTCCATAGCTTATCCAAAAACATGCTTCACATTGCTATATCATTTTTTTCCTTAGCTTGGGTACTCTTGAGGAGATAGTCCTATGGGTCACATTCGCATACTTCTTCCATCATAGCCTTTCCATCTCTAATCCATCAACTTGAAAATCCATCCTTCGTGTCCTATATCTTGCTAAGATATTGGGGGCAAACCAATGTGATCTTGTTTGAGAGCTGGTAAAAAGGAAAGCATAAAGTGTTTTGAGCTACATCTTGCATAAACTGAGCTTCAGTAAAATCTTGAAAGTTTGTCCAAGTCCAACATTTTTTTCTATCCAACTGGGGCATTTGATCTTAATCAGCGGATTTCAGCAAACAAGCATGAATTCACATGAAGCAAGGCATTAACTTCAAAAGGATTCAATAGTACAATATTTAGTCACATTAGAGAGGGAATTATCAGAGTTTTAGAAGAGAGAAGAGGATTTTCATGAACCTTTGATGGATATCATTGTTCACTAACCAAGAATTCAATTACCACAACTTGATCCATGAGCCTTCATTGACTTTATTATTCGGGATTAAAAATTGACAAAACACTTTAAAAAGATCAGAATACTTGGAAATAATTTTTGAAAATCATGAAACAATGCAAAAAACTTGAAGCTTTCTTTTGATGATCTTTACTTACATTGATTTTTATCACATCTTTTTAGCTCATCGATGATGTTTCGACTAGATTGGCAATGATGGAGACATGATATTTTTCTTGCCTTTGAGTGACTGTCTTGAGGGATATCCAACAACTTATGTGAATTCGTCTAACGACATGGTCATCAAAGAACCATCGAGGACTTTCATATAGGGTGGAAGGTTGACCTTTGCTTGTTTATGCAACATTGAATTCGTTGAAACTGGTATTCATACTCTCATAGTTGGTTTATTCGACTAGTGTGGGTTGTACTAGTTCAAAAAGGAGGTTACCAAATGCGATAAAAAGTGGTATTCATATCATCATGTCAGTGGGCAGTGGTGATTGTACTTGCTTTTCGGTCCCAAAGTGCTCAATGATGAAAATTTATCCTCAAGGCATTTATTTGCTAAAAGCTAGTGACACTTAGCTGCATTGCATTGCATTATCATGGAAGGTTAATTGCATTATCATGTTAGATTAATTGCATGTGCCTTTGTTTGTAGTAGTTTTCCAAGGGAAAAGGGGGTCATTCAATTGAAATCTTGATCAATCATAAAATGGGTCATTCAATCAAGAATCAAGGAAAGTCCATAAATCAAATAAGTGTCCATAATATCAAAGATCCATGAACTTTGTCTAATCCAAGATACAATGTCATCAAAGTGATACATCCAAGTCCTGATCAATAACTGAAATATCATGATACAATATCAACAAACTGAAAGAGCTCCATAATCAATCATCTCAATAACCTATACTCTAGCTGGGTCAAACTCATGACTTAAATCCAAATATCCAAGAAGCTAAGGTCCGTATATATATCATTTACAGAAATGTGTCTGTTTTGCAAATCAAGGGAATCATATCAGTATTCTATATCAGTGAGTCATCTTACATCAATCAATCATATCAAAGTATCAAGAAATCACACCCAGTACCATCGTTCGTGTCTCTGTGTCCTGAGAATGAAGCAGCAGTATCAAATCATATCGGTTTTCACACTGATTGATTTATCCTATCAGTTATCCCATATCAGAACTATCCTATCACATTGACAAATCACATTCATTGGTACCATTATCCTGTTATTATAATCACTTGTTTTGCTTAACTACAACAGACCTATCTATCTTGGATATGCAAATTGTGAGTCATGGCATATCATTAATATTTTTTTCAGAAATGAAAACATATTGGACCAATCAATTAAAATCTTTCAAATCAAGGAATCAATATGTTTTATTTCTGAGGGGGCATCAGAGTATCAAATTGGCATCACATCAAAAACATTTATCAGTGGGGCATATCATATCAAGTATCATATCAGATCAATATCATATCAGGAGGCAAATCAGTATCAGATCAGTTTACCATATCATATCAAAACCTATCAACATATCAGCAATCAGTAAACCCAGGACCTTTATCAATCAACCCAGGACCTTTATCAGTGAACCCAGGACATATCATCAAATCAGGACCCATATCAGATCAGTATCATATCAGAGGCATCAGAATCATATCAGCACCATCATCAGAGGCACATCATCGTCATCGGGAAGTACATCAATCAGAACGATCAGAGGCATATCAGAACCAGGACCTGAATCAGATCATCATACTAAGGGAATCTTTGAATCGGTGTTCTTCGCACATCGACTCAAAGAGGGGCATTTGTAGACATGGAAAATTGGCCAAAGGCTTAATTCAATCAAAAGGTGCAACAAAATCATCAAAATAGCACTAAAAATTGATAAATGGAACAAAAGGCAATTTAAATCAAAGGAAAATTCAATTAAATGATTAAATGATTAAATAAAGCTTGAAAAGGGGAAAAACACTAAGAAATTGATTAAATTCAATTAATGACATAGTTGTTGAAATGAAAAATCAAAATGAACCTCTTACCCTTCATGGCTAAATTTAATTACTTTAATTAATTAATAAATATGAAATTCTCTCAAACAAAGGAAAAAGGAGACAAAATGGACACAAATCACTCACTTTTGTTGAAATGGTCCAGCCTTTTGAAACCATTTAAATGTTTGTCCCCCAATTTAGGGACAAAGCAAAGCCAATTGACCTTACCCAAGCATAACCATGGTTATCTCACTCTACCCCCTACCCTTGGGAAAATCTTATAAATAGAAGTCATTTTGAGGCATTATTCATCCACTCCATATCTTTGAATTGCAACAAAGCTCTTGCAATTTGCATCCACACCACTCACTTAGCATTTTCATTGATAATTAGCTTAAATTGTTGATCATTTTAGAGATTTTCTTATCAAATAGAGCTAGAATTTGATAATTAGATCTAGTTTGCATATCATTCTTAGTTCAATTCTCATAATTAGAGTGTCACTAGTGAGGATTTGCAGCTGAGAGCCTCACTTACTACTTCAATTTAGAGAACCATGAGATGTTGATAGATTAATTGTACATTTGTTAGATTATTTTGCTCTAATTCTTGTTGTTCTTAGTTAATCTTGTAATTTCATGAAGGTGTAAATCATTCACACACAAGGTCGTATGACTTGCCAAGTAATTTTTTTTCCTAAAAAATTACTTTCATCGAATATGACCAAATTTATAGTTAACTTTTATTGAAATAGCCCCCTAAACATAATGGCGAGATCATATATAATCCAAAATTCTCCCACAAAATTTTGGTCCTAAGATGTGTAAATATGAACTCCTTTGCATGCACCAAGATCTCTACAAATAGGCTATGCAATGGCGTTGTTACCTGATTTTTCTACTAAGCTCAATCGACTAGAGCTTTTATGTTTTTAAAATAAGTAAGGTACATTTTAGTTCTACCATATCATATTCATGCACATAAAGAAAATAAGAAAAGATTATAAAAATTACGTTGCATTATACAAATGCATATGACATAGGAGAGAGTACAAGAAATTTTGAGAAAAAGTACTTTTTTTAACGATGCAAATGAATAATGTTTCACACAAGCTGTGAGACTAAACATTACTATGCAAATGAAAATAAAAATATACATTTATAGATTCTATATAAACGTAAATGTATAGGTTGTGAAGGGTGACTCCTCATTTCATGAATGACGCTCGTATGTTCTGAGTTGTTGCGTCTTGTCTCTAGTCTTCACACTTTCCTTGCATCCAATTTTTTTGTCCTTACTGCTCCTAAAATGTTTGCATTTGAGAGAAGAAATTATGTTAAATCAATGATCTAAGCAATGATGAGTCATCACTAACTACATATACATGCATTTGCAAACATACAATCTAAGTCTCATATGCATAATAAAAACTATTATCACAGATGTCTAATAAAAACAAGAAGTATCAAAGAAAAATTCATATGCCAATGTTTATCTAACTTGTTTTCTTCATGTTCAATTATAAGTATAATCATGTGTCTAGCACGTGGGGTCAAATGGGCTCCCATAAGGGTTGAGCCTAGCCTTCTATAGGATAACCAATGAATCCATCAAGATTAATGTCATGATTGTGACCGAAAAAATTAGAAACATGCTACAGGATACATACTTCTATAGGTTCAACATTAGGTATATTGCAAAGGGGAAAAATATGGGCATACTCACACCAGTATAAAATTAGTAAGAAATGATAACAAAGGAATATACATCAATAGCCCATAATTCCTATTGATATTCAACCAAGATGTAATGTTGTCAACAACTGTTAGAATTCAAGTTTTACCATATGGTAGTATATATATGAGACCATGAAGAATGTTTTCAAAAAATAGAGTGATATATAGTGGAAAAATTAGAAATGACATTGGCCATGCCATTAGTTAAATTTTCTTCCATGAAAGTCAATGAAATGTGACAAAACATGTTGAAGATAGTTTAAAGCCATTAATACATAATTAAGATATAACAATAAATTGGTACCATAAATGCATTTCATAATGGTCTAGAGATAGTACAATATTCATAGTAGCCTTGGAGAGACATGGATTCATAGTGACTATTAATAACAACATTCAATTCAAGATATGCATGGAAAAAGTTTGGAATTATACCAATAAGGATGAGAAAATAGTCATATTAGTGGCTTTGTAAATGTAGAGACATAAATCATTCCCCATATGAAGAAGCAATGATATATCATAAAGTCATACAATGGTGTAAAAAGTAGCTTCAAATGAACAACCAAAATCAAAGATATTATTATGATATCAATAATGTGCTAAGTTGATCTATATACAACAATGCATAGCTACAACAACTTGATAGTGATGCTATCAGAGCTGTGCTAAGTCAGTGTGGATATGATGTTGAGAAGAGTCTAAATGCATAGCTCAAAATGGATACAACATCCTCTAAATTTAATTATCAAGACCTTTCTACTGGTGAATCAAGTTAAATTACAATGGTGAGAAGGGTGGACTAATTAAAACTTCATTTCAAACAATATCAGAATATTTCCCAGAAAGAAATTGGGATAAGCTCTTAAAAGCTTGCTAGACAATTGAAGGTAACAATTGACCATGCATCAATTAGGCAACATTAATAGGAAATTTGTAAAAGTCAGGTATTCAGTATAAATATCATGGTGATTCAACATATTCCTACATAAAATTGAAAGACTTGTCACCGCTTGATTTTACAATAGATATTTCTGAATATATGAGATATTATGACCAGTGGCTTAGGGTTGGTGGGTTTAAAGATTTCTTAGATTTTCTAAAATGCATGAACCCAAGGTATTGAGCTTTTATGAACCGTTAATCTCAACCTATGTTTAAAATAACATCTTTGTACCCAACATACAAAATAGAAAAATCAAATAATGGTTTCAAGGGTGTCAATGCTTGTAGTAGCTATATCAAATACTGAGATTCATTTATAGGGTTGTGACTACCAAGAGTGGAAAAACAAGGTCCTTCAGAATATCATGATTGTTGGATTGACATGCATGACGTTACCTTAAGTATTCCCTTGCCCATAAATTGTCATGTTTTGCAATCAAAATTATGATGAAGATAGAAAAGAAATTGTCAATAAAAATACTCAAGAGGAAATTTTATCCATGTCTAAGAGTGAATATGCTTGTTTGTTGGACCTAGGGTTTGAAGCACAAAACTCAAAAATTCACATTGACCTACGCTTTATTTCTCAAGATGAAGAGAGAGAACAAAAAGCTTGAGAAGCTAATAGAAAACTTAGAGGCAGATCTGGGAAATGAAAAAGAAAAGGGGAAAATCATAGATAACAAGTACAAAGAATTATAGAAAAGGGTTAAAAATTATGCCTTGACAGAAGCAATTGCACAACAAGAATAGATGAAGGTAGAACTGAATATACTAAGGGGAAAATTGGATGAGAGTGATCAAAAAATTGAGAAAGAAAAAGCCACTTCAATAGGTTTATACAAAATCCTGGAGTTTTCTACTAAGACAAACAAAAAATTAAAGAAGGAACTAGAGAGTGAGAGGGAAAAAGAAAAATAGTGGGAAGACAAAGAAGAGGAAATAAGAAAACACAGTGAACAACAGTTGTCAGAATTGAGAGAAGAGATATGGTAGGAAAATAACATAATTAAAAATTCCCAAGATAGCTTGAATGACAAAGTAAAAAATACAATCAAGCATATAAAACAAGACATTTGGGGGAAAATAATTCAGAGTAGTGAGAGGTTGTATGTGTGTGCTATAAAAGTGTCACACTTCTGTGAATCATTACATTCAAGAACACTCAAAAATGAGGTCTCAAACAACGATTCACAACTTTCTATTCCTGGAGTGCAAGGGTTTGTATATGAGGCCCTCAGATTGACCTAGTTATGCCCATGCAAGTACACCAAGAAATGAGAGATTCAAAGATGAATAGCAAGCATGCTAATCTCCATGATCATCAAGTTATTGCATGCAAATGAAACTAGTCTAGAAGATAACAATGCAAGAAATAAACTATTATATTGAAATGAATGCTTATACAATGTTAATCTATGGAAGGAAACATGAATTTAAACTATTATGTGAATGCAATATTAATCTAAACTATGGATTGCCATAAGGCATGAGAGAAGAAGACAAGAAGAAAGAAGTCTCAAATATCCAAGCTCCAAATGTGTTCAAAAGCTTCTTCCAAGATTGCTCTCCAAACCTGCAGTATAACAATAACATGAAAATTTTGGGATCTGAAATGAGAAGGAGAGGGCTCCTTATATAGGAAAATAAGATTAATAAAAAGAGGAATATTTAATTAATCTAAAGAGAGGAATATTTAATTAAATAAATATTCCTCTCTTTAGATTAATTAAATATTCCTCTTTTATTTAATAAAAAGAGGAATATTTAATTAAATAAGATAAAATCATTCAATTAAAAGGGGTTTTAATTAAATAAGATTATTTTATTTAAGATATTTCTTTTAATTAAATAAGCCTATTTTATTTATTTAAAAGAGAATATTTCTTTTAATTAAACAAAATTATTGATGAAATGATCAAACCTTAGAAATATTTGAATTATTGATTTAATTGCGATTTGATCAAGGAATTGATTTGAAAATTGCAAAGCATTGATTCAGGAAATTGATAAATTAATAAATGGGGCCCAAAGTCTAGTCGACCATTTTAAGGTGCATACAATACCCTATTGTATTTTTGCAATATTGAGTAGCTTTACTGTGTTCTATGATTCGTTCATGTTGTATAATCTTTGCGAACATTGTCTTCAATTTTGATTTATTAGATTAATCTTGTCTTCAATATTTTTAATTTTGATTTATTATATTAATCTTGTCTTTAGCTATAAAATAATTTTAGTTCTTTGAAGGGTGGGTCTTACAACTAAAATGTGATTGTGCGAAATGATTCCCATTGCTAGTATCCCTTTTTATTAGCTTTAATATCATTTTGATAATTTTTAAGTTGCAAACTAGCTTTGAAGTTTCGAGAAAAATATCTGTCGAAACCAATTTCCTTCTCAAAGTTACCGGAATCGAGATATGTGTTACCTTGTTGTTACCATCTTATAAATATTAATAAAAATAGTGTTCGTTCTTTGAATGGTGGATCCTACAACTAAAATGTGATTATGTGAAACAATGCCATGTGTCCCATTTATTAGCTTTAATATCATTTTAATATTTTTAAGTTGCAAATTAGTTTTAATCTATTTTTTAAATCTTTTTTAAGTTCTTGGCAAAATGTCTGTTGGGACCAATTTCCTTCTCAGAGTCACCAAAATTGAGAGACATGTTACCTTTTTGTTACCATCATATAAACCATTAACAAATAAAATATTGTTCTTTCTTTGAATGGTGGGTCCTACAATTACAATGCAATTATGTAAAAATTTTCCATGTGTCCCATTTTATTAGCTTTAATATCCTCTTAATATTTTTTAATTTGTGGATTAGCTTTAATCTATTTTTTAAGTTACTTTTTTAAATCTGAGGGAAAATATTCGTCGAAACCAATGTCCTTCTCAAAGTCATTGGAATTGAGACACTTGTTACCTTATTGTTATCATTTTATAACTAAATAAAAATAAAATATCGTGAACATTCTTTGAATGATGGGTCCTACAACTAAAGTGTGATTATGCAAAATAATGCCATATGTCCCATTTATTAGCTTTAATATCATTTTAATATTTTTAAGTGGAAAATTAGCTTTAAAATCTATTTTTAAGTCTTTTTTAAGTTATGGGAAAAATGTATGTCGGGACCAATTTCCTTCTCAAAGTCACTGAAATCGAGACATGTGTTACCTTTCTATTACCATCTTATAAACCATTAACAAATAAAATATTATTCATTCTTTGGATGGTGGCTCCTACAATTAAAATGCAATTATGCAAAATATTTCCATGTGTCCCATTTTATTATCTTTAATATCCTTTTAATATTTTTTATGTTGTGAATTAGCTTTAATCTATTTTTAAGTCACTATTTTAAATTCTAGGGAAAATGTCTATCGGAACTAGTTTCCTTCTCAAAGTCACAAGAATTAAGACACGTTTTACCTTCTTGTTACCATCTTATGAATAATTTTAACAAATAAAATATTGTTCATTCTCTAAATGGTGGGTCCTACCATCAAAATGCGATCATACAAAATTATGTTGTCTTTCCAATTTTAGATAGAAATAGATGCCAAATATTAGATTTGATATTGACCAATGAAGATCAATAGCTCAAGTTCAAAACTACGAGGTAGGGTTTATTTTATGTTTCTGATTCGCATGTTTCTTCTAGTTCCCGTCGAATAGGCACTCAGTCACTTCATAATTGCATTCAATTTAGATATAATAAAATATCTATGAACATTCATAGTTGACGAATTTGAGTAAATTAAACAGTTTGAGTGTTAGCATCTAACAAAACTACTAGGGTTTGAACTTCAATTTTGTTGAGTGTGGTATCAAGTACAACTATACAAGTAAGTTGGCATCATGTTGTTCAGTTTGATTGTCTTTATCTGAGAAAGGGTTTTAACTTTTCTCAGTATTATAGGCCTTAGTTTTATAAAATATGTACCTTGATTGTGAACTAGTGAGAACATAAAATTTTCATATTCAATTTCATTTTGGAAGCATTTTTTGTAGATTTAAATAACCTAAGTTTATATACAATGAGTGGGAATTCAAGAAGAGGTTCAGCTAATGGTAAGAGAGGCCTAGATGAAGATATTATTTCTCAATTTCCTAATTCTTTAAAAAGGGGAAGGTGTGCCTAGGGTATAGATATCCTATCTGATACAGTTCTGGACATGGCAGGATCTTGAGGAGATCCTTACACCCTAATTAGTGGAAGGGATTTGTTCATGTATTTCTACAACAAGAGTAGAGCCCCAATTCCAATGAACAATGTATGGAGATTGGATTTGGGAAGGCTTGTTGTCACAAATGTTTTTGTCAATGTAGACCTAATTAGAGATGTGGAAAAAATCTATAATCCATATAGCATGTCTGTGTCCATAGAGAAGGGTGTTTTGTTGGCCAAGTCTGATAGGGAATCTATTATTGAAATATTTATGTTAAACCCTAATGTCCAGGTGTCCATTGATTTTATATTTCTATAGAGGGAATACAACAAGGACAAAGGTAGCTTAAAGGTTAAATAGCTTCCACTTCATAGAAGGAAGAAGGAAAAGAAGCCTATTGCATTTTGGAAGATAGTTGTTGAACCCTTTGATTATGAAATTTTTGAGGATTATTTCTTATACACTTACTACGCACTTTTCCAAGTGTTGGGAATTGACATATAGTCCAAGATACATGCGTATCTTATGATGTTGGCCTTTGAATTCTAGCACACATATAGCAACACCTTATTTAATTTTTCCTCATTCATTTCTAATGCTATTCACCAAGCCCTTTTAGATCTCCAAAAGGGTGGCCATGATCTTCAATTTAGGTAGTATTCTCTATTGTTCCATATTATTTTGTATAGTGGAAGCAAGGTTTCTCCTTTCTCTTGGGGCTGAGAGTTGACTTTGAGAAATGTGGATGAAAAAAACCAAAGGTTTCCTATTCAATAATGGATGTATTTATGGTACATGGACTGTGAAAAATCCAATTATGTCATGTTTGAGGAACTCTTTGTAAAATTTGTGCTGCAAAATTTGGGAAACCCAATCGATTAGATATTATTAGACAGGGTGAGGAGATTTTTGAGGCCTCTTGAGCTAGAGACCAAGCTAGGAATCAACCATAACTAGGGAGACTAGTTTTTCTACCCCAAATACACTATCAATAGAGTTTACGGTACGTTGATTAAACCCTATGGTTTTCCTAGATTTGTGCCAGATATAATTGCTTTCTTAGAAATTATTTAGCATTTGAATGAGCCTGAAGAGGTTCATTTAAGAAACCCAAGTGTAAATAAGGGATCCTTCCTCCCAAAAACAATATTTTTCTATGAGTTTGAGATATTGGTAAAAAGAGAATTCAACTTGTTATATTCCAAGTTATAGCTGTACAAGATGGACTTTGTAAAATTTTGAAAATGTGATCCATAACACTTTATTGATCAGATAAGGGAAGGGTTTAAATTTTCAACCTTTGATCATGAGCATGACCTTTTCAAGGACTTAATTATAAATTCTTGTTCTGAGGTTGACATTCAAGGAAGAATACAAACGATAGAAGAAAATATGAAAAATATTGACCTAACATACAAAGTAGTACCCACTGAATTGGAGGAACTAGGTGTCAAAAATTTTGTATGAGTAGAGGTAGGAGATGACATTAGACCATTGGTATGCTCTACATTTCTATCTTATGATAATTTTGTGTAGTCCCAAGAGTTTAGGGATTTTCCTAAAAAAATAGGGAACAAATTTCTAATATGATCAGAGAAAGGTTGGAATCAGGAAATCTTGTAGACAATGATATTGATAGATTTATAGCTAAAGTTTTAGAAGAGGTTAATTATTTCATATTAAATATTACCCCTGAGGAGGAAAGGGAATTTGTAAGGAATAGTGCATCTTTTTTAAGTTTGAAGGATGGGACCTCTCTCTGTAATTATATTGGATACCATAAGAAGGGAATCTTTATACTTTTCAGCTATATACCAACTAAAGAGAAGGCTCAAGATTTGTATTTTTTGTCATGTTATAGCTCTTAGTATGA